>VZTH01012172.1:0-80508 GCA_013397815.1 Aleadryas rufinucha
CCCCTCCCCCACCCCTCCCCGGCCTCATGGCTAATGTCATGCATATAATAAGATTATCGGGATGTTGCCGGGGTGTCTGCCTCGGTGGGCTCATCCCGGTGACAGCCAGACTGGAGCGGCCCCAAAAGTCATATTTATTATTGGAGGTTTTTTCCATATGACCTTTCCACTTTTTTTTTTCTCTTTTGGTCTTATTTTGACATTAAAGGGAATTTCATGCTCATTATACATTTAGCCCAAAGCCTACAAATGTGCTGTCACCCAGTGTTCTTATGGAAAAATATGACATCACCCAAGTCAAGACAACAAAGATCATTGCTACATACATTCATATACGTGTTGAAAGCAGAACTCTCGAAACACTGGGAAATGTTGTGGGCTGATGTGATTCATTTTCATATTCAGAGCCTCGAGACTGCAGTGCAAGGCCATCAGCGCTCAGACAGACAGGCAGACACATGGCTCCCCTTCTAAGTAAGCTCCCATTCGCCTTATTTTTCTCCAAATGCAAAACCTACATTACGTTTTTATTACTCGGCAAGGTAAACAAACAAAGAATACCCTCCAGATTCATAGCGAGATGGCCCAGAATTTTTAGCTCCTGTACTTTTTCGTTTGTTTGCTTTCTTTTAAAGTGCTGTGGGCTTACAAATGAGGTAAACTCAGAAAATGGTCCTAAGTCAAGACTTTCAGAGCTTCCAAGGCGCGGTCTCCCAGCAAGGAAGCTGAGCCCGTTCCCATTCCTTGTGCTCTCGGGGGAGAGCGATCGAGCTGTCACTGCTGTGTTGGGTCCCGTCCTTGGCCCCGCACTGAGGAGGTGGCTCAGCGCTGCGGCAGGGAAGAGCCAGGAGGGCTGCGGGCTGAGGAGGCATCGAGGCACCGGGACACCGGGATGCCGTGAGCGGTAGCACTGTAGGTCTGTCCTGGCAGCAGTCCCAGCCGTGTGTTGGGGTTCTCGCTGCTGAGGAGCAGCACGCGCTCATCCTACGCTGCCTGGCCATGGACCTACCGCAGTGTTCCAGCCTCCAGCTGAGAAAGCCGCCGTGTCCCTGCCAGGCACCGGACAGCTGGTCCCAGCCTGGCCAGGCCCGGCCACATGCTCTGCTGAGCGGGCAGGGACACAGAGGTAGGCAAGCAAATCTTGGTGAGGAGCTGAAAGCATTGTGATGGCAAGGAAATTAAATTGCAACGTCTTAGGGATATGAGGAAGTGACTTTTCCTCTTTTCTAACTGGGCACAGCCCCCGCTGCCTATTTCTGATGGAGTTTGAGTCAGTCCTTCAGGGAGCAGGACAAACAGGAGAGGGCAGGTCTGGAGGGCTGCATCTGCCTGCCCCTCACTTTCTGAACGGATGCTGTGGCCACTCCGAATCCCCTGTTTGTGTACAGCTGTGTCCGGGGGCCGCCACGGTCCTGGCCACGCTGGGAAGACAGGCAGCCTGCAGCCACCCCCGGAGAGAGGAGATTAAATATTGACGTAATGCTTGCCGAGAACTTCAAATGAAAGCTATCAAGGCAGGCACTTTTTTCAGGCCATGCTTGGCTAAGAGGAGCTGCACAGACCCATGATAAAGACTTGGGTTTTTTCCAATTAAAATGAAATAAAAATCCCCAACTATAAAGTGTCAGAAGAGTAAAAGATAGAAGAGTGAATCACTACTCTGGCCATTGCAATAATTTTGGCCTTTGTGTAACAGAAGACCCCAAAGTGACCATGTATAAAAGAAATCATCATTTTTTTAAGAGTCTTGTTTTTTGAGTTTCGTAACCACGAGGCTGCAATGGTGATCAGCAGCAGTGCCACAGCCCTGCAGCTCCACATGAAGGGAGCCAGAGCTGAGGTTTCTTACCCTCATTAAAATGGAAACCCTAACCTGAAATAATCAAAGTCGAGGGCCAGCAGGGTTGGCCTACTGGGGAGATAATGGGATTGTAAGGCAAAATATTTTGTATTTTACAAGATGAAACCCATTGTTATTTTTCTAATGCTTCATCATCTTGTGTTGGTAACTGTTTCTGTGTTTTCCCCCCACGCCGTTTTCCATTCTCTAAATAAAAGTAAGTTCTCTTGAAAAAGTGAATAATTAAAAAATAAATAATTGCTTCTACTTTTACGTTACTTCAGTTAAATAATTCTTCCCACAAAAAAAAAGAGAGCCTGAAATTCAGATTAATTATTTACTCCTATTACAGACTGTGAAAAAAGAGTATCTGCTATTTAAGTTTTTAAGACAAATTCATACGCAAACTTTTGATACAATAGTGAAAACTGAACTGGTGTTTTAGCTTGAATAGATATCCCACACTACTGGGACAGAGGGGCTCTATGCCATTCGCATGTTGCAGTACGTAGATATTCTATACATGGAAATGTGACATGGTAGATCCTTGCTGTCACACTTACAAATATGTTAAATCCCTAGCTTTCCTCTTATGAGGTGTCCTGCCAAACTATTCTTGGTGAGAAAGTAAAGACTTTCAGTGCATTATTATTACTATTTAGCACTTCTGTAGCAGCAAGCTTTGACTTCTATTTTGTGAGAATCTTTACAGTATTTGATATTCTTCAGGTGAATTTTCTGATGGAGTCACTCATGTGAGCAACTGCTTCTCAGCATCAGAAAACGTTTTCTCGTTTAGCCGCTTGTTAATACCAAGAGTTTCAATTTTAGAAGGAAATTCTGATTGACTAAGATATTTTCAGGAATCGAGACCATGACTGGTTTTGTTTCTTCACATATTACTTTATTGATATCTTTGGACTAGACTGAAAGCTTTTGCTTAATTCATGACCACTTGTGCAAGTAGACCTCTTGAGTAAAACGATATTATCAGAAATAAACAAGTAAAGTGGAAGACCCTGTTTCAAAGTTTCTGGAAGACAAAACTGTCAAAAATTTTTTGATTTTGCAAAGCAAGCATGGTCTGATCCTTTTTCTATCCTATTTCTCTCTATAGTTTGGTTCATGTGGCCTATAATACCCGCACTTTCTAGTGATAATTTTTCATCCACCATTTTGAGATGTGAAGATCTAGATTCCTCAGGCTTTAACAGGAATTCAATCTAATCTAATAACTTCTGATAAAAATTTTGATGCTGTTACGCTGCTGCAGATGTTGCAAAGAGCGATGCACTACTCATAGTTCCTTTCCCTGTGCCGTTATACAATCAATGCACATCTGCTGCTCAGGGACACTGTGTATTAGGTAGGCATCACACCGAATGTGTTTTTGCTTATTTGTATAAGATCATAAGAACAGATTTGGTGATTCTTCCAAAAATACATAAGTTAGGGCAACACTCCTATGTACTTTATGGAAGATATTCTTTAGTATGTGGAACACGTACTTGTTATTACTTAAGGTAAAATAAATCAGAAACTCTGATGTATGTAATCTACACTCCTCTGATCTATTTAGTGGGCTGACACGAAGGGCTGAGCTAGCAGTATGGGTCCCTTAGGATCCTCAGATGGAACAGAGATTTTTTATGTTGCTCTAATTTACTCTTAGAGACAGTTTGGCCTCCTGCCAGTCTGAAATAGAAAGAAGAGAGGGGTGATCATCTCTTTTCTTCTCTTTCCTCATCCATGCAGTGTTGCATGGCCCCTGCTGTGCTGAATTAATGTCTGGGACAGTTTATAATTTCAAACCTTTTTTTCCTCCCATGAAAGATTTTAGAAGAGAAAGTAGTTCTACCTAGGAGCTGCAGAGAGTGAAACACCTAGAGAGTGAACAGGACCAGTTATCCTGCAGAGAAGCCATACTTAGCAGGAGGTTGTGCTATGGATGTGAGAGATGTTAACTATGCATCATCACCCCTAGCTGCTCAGGGTTTCTGGAGGTGTATGAATCCTGAGCATTGTGATAGTGCTGTCAGATGTCTCCCCCGGTCCTGTGAGGATTATCTTACCCTCTGAGGCCAGCAGCAGGAGCAGCCCTGCTCACACTTTTCTCAAAGTGGCTAAAGTGAGGTGGGAACCAGGAGTCTGCCCTGGGGAAGGCCTATTCTTCCTGAAGAATTCTTGTTAATACTGATCTTTGGTCCCCAAGAGGGGACTTTGTCAGGACAAGCCCCAGGGAGAGCCCAGTCCCTCTCATGAGGAGTGTGCATGCAGACACAGCCATGTCTGTGGGTAGGTGGACAGGATGAAACAGGGATGCAAGGACCAAGTGTCTGCATTGTGCCAACATCAGCATCCAGGTGCCTCCTGGGGCAGGGGATGTCTAGCCCCAGGCTGGTCCTGCAGGCTGCCTGACAGGAGCACCTTGGACATGCTCTCGAGGTGCAGTGGTTGGGTTAGTTTCACCCAAAGGGAAGGCAGTTCTCATGCTCAGAAACTGTTCTGGTCTGTGTCCAAAGCTCAGCAGAGAGAGAGAGTCAGGAGATTAGTTTCAGAAGTGCACTCCTGATTTAGACTGAGAGTGGTGTAGATGCAGTCTGCGACAGTTCCCTGTTTATATTGACACTGCATTGTATAATATTTTACACTTTAAAAGGTTCCACTTAATTCACTGAGATTACTCAGGATTTAAAGCATGATTCACTGTTGTAAAATGTAAGACATATGGATTGCTTCCCTTGCCAAATGCAAAATTTTTGGTTCAAGAATTCTAAAATAGCTTTCCTTTACACAATCTCTATGGCTACTGAAGCACACAAGGTATGCTGTATCATTTCTATAAGCAAGCTGCCATTTTTGGGGAAGAATGAATAGAGGGGAGAAGGATTCTGAAGAAACTCATATATGTGATGCTAATGCTGGAAGAAAATTAACCTCATGTGATGCCACAGCCAAAAGGACTGCTGTAATACTGGGTACACAGAAATGGACATGTCAGGAACGAGAACAGAGGCTGAATGATCTCTCCTTGGCACTGGTGGTGTGATGTCTGCTAAAGTAGTCCCATTCAATTATCTGCACTTCAAGAAGGATGATGGAGGAACTACAGAGAAGAGTACTGATAATGACAAAAGGATTGGGAAAAGGCTTATTTTTAAAGACAGTGATCCATTTAACTTATCAATGAAGTAATTCAACCCTCTGGAAGAATGAACATGAGGGGAAAGAGCTATCAGAGGACTCCTCAATCTATCACACAAACATAGGGAGATCTGCAGCTCGAAGTTACAGGCAAGTAGCAGGTTTTTAAGGAAATTAACCAGTGAAGCAACAGGTGGGGTTGTCCTTTGACTGGAATCTTAAACCAAGCACGATTACTGAGCCTCAAAAGGCAGCAAGAAGTCCTAAGGCCCATGTTATGACATGATATGCCTAGAACAAACTATCACAATGGTGCTTTCTAGCAAACCTTCAAGCACAGACCTCTGAGAAGCCAAAGTGCAATTGGCTAAATATTTACTTATTGGTTATTTGATACAAATTTTCATGAAACTTGTTGTTAATACCCTGACAACAAAGGTTTTACCTTGCCTTCCCAATTTGCACCTGTGTTATTTCTGCAGGTGTGTATGAAGTGGACTGTGTTTCTATTTTTAACAGGAATTGTTTTGTATAAAACAAATGCTTTCTGTGAAGTTTTAGGATTAGCGTTTTTTTCATATTCCAAAAGTTTTCCCTAGAGCCTTATTCAAGAAAGAGAGGAAACCAAGGATAATCTCCAAACCCTTTGCTCTAGCAGTAAACCAAACTATTACACAGGCAATGAATCAGGCCTGCCTTTCAGTCCTAATTTCTGTATGGCTGTAGTTGACCTGATACAGTTTAGAGCCTCCCTTCATGGGCTCCAGTGCTCTACATGGACACAAATAAAAATGCACTAGAGGGAGAAGAAACTTCGTTCATTTTTTATGATTAAATTAAAAATACAGTACTAGGAAATGTTTAAAAGACAGTATTATGGCATTCAAAATGAAATAAAAATTAATATTTAAAGATTAAAAATATCCTTCTTAATTCCATGCTTTGGCCAGCTGTATTTAAAAACTGGGTATTTAAACTAAGACATTCAGGTACAAAATCGATTTTTAGTCTCTGTCTTGTTCCTCTTAAAACCGAAAGTGGGTTTGCCACTACTTCCTTGGGAATATAATAAGACCCTTAATTTTCAATACCTTATAACTACTGGAAAAACACTGTATGCAGTAGGGATGAATGCACCCCTAATGAGTAATCTTTTTTTTTTTAACTATTGCACTTTCTAAGTAACACAGAAAGTGATTTGAAAGACTAAGCAGTGAGGGAGAAACAGGTTCAATAAATCAGTACAAACCTTCATTACAACCAAAACTATTCTTTCATTCTTTACCAGGACAACTGTCCTTACTCTCAAATCAACTATTCCAACTTCATCTGTCAGTGCTGGTAAGTGAGAACTACCTTCCTTCCTTCCTTCCTTCCTTCCTTCCTTCCTTCCTTCCTTCCTTCCTTCCTTCCCTCCTCCTCCCTCCCCTAAATGACATCACACAGATGCCACAGTTCCTTCTTCTCATTGAATCCTACAGTGCTGATTTTTTTCTCATTGATTTCAGCATTTCCTTTAATGTTTGTATTAGAAACACAAGTTAGGGGAGATAATAGGAATGAGGTAGTTCCTGTACGCCTCTTGGCCATCTCCCTTGAATGCCTCCCTAATGTTGCTAAGTTTAACTACGCATTTTGAGACTTCCAAAATCAGGTTTGACAGCTTGGGCTTCAAACTATAGCTTCCTCTGCATTGTGTCATGGCAAATTTGTGACTGGCAATATTTCACAGGCTGCAGTTGCTTATGATTTTTTCTGTGTAATTGGCTCTGTGTAGGCTGCTGGCTTTTTTTCTTTCTTTTTTCTTGATTAATATTAAAAGAACATAACCGATTACATTGGTTTGTATTTTCTGTACTAGGATCTTTTGTTCTTTTATTTTCAAGACTCAAAATATTTCATTTTAATTAAACTAAAATTTTGTAATGAAGGATGCAAAACTGTGAGTCAACTTGCAATATTTTGAATCATTTACATAACATTCCTTATTTTAAAATATTTCTTTACTTACCCTTAGAATAGAATTAGCATGTCATCCCTAAGCTTTTACTTGTTTTGGGGTGTTTTTTAAAATTTTTTTAAGGCTGCTAACCATCAAATGCTATCTAACTTCGAGCACAAAGGGGCAGGATACTGAGATTGCCCTGAAGCAAAAATACTTGAACCAATATGCAAAGGATTTCTGCAACACAGGGATCCCATCAGGTTAAAAAGATACCAGCTAAAATGGCATCTAATTTCAGCACTAAGTGCTCACAGAATCAGCTTCAAGATTAGGTGAGAGACCCTGTAATTTTTCAAGCTGATTGCTCTGTAACTGTCCAGATAGAGAAAACACTGGCTTGGGGCTTTTTAAAAGTCTTTTGGACTCTCAGTTCTACAAATTCTAGTCCTTCCAGATGAACTTGGACTTAACTGGGAGTAAGAGCAGCTGCAAGATTTTCAGATATCACAAAATGTCTGTAACAGTCTATGTTTGCACTCATCAGTGTTTATGTTACTTTTGTAAGAGTAATGAGTAGTCCAGCTAGATAGATTTATCTGCAAGCCAGAGCCATGTGAGCATTTGCAACTGGAGTGTGGTCACTGAAAAGAATACAATTGCTTTTTATCTCTTTCATTTGCCCAGTGCCAGGAGAAGATAACCAGCTTGTGTCCTATAGGGATGAGCTTCCGTGGAAGCTCCCTGATGGCTTGCAAAGGCACCAATTGCCCAAATCTTTCTGATGGGGTGATTAACTTTGGTGTTATCTTCTCTTACTAAGTCTACAAATTGCTGTAAACCAAGGAAGCCATCATCAGATTTATCAGCCAAAACAAACCCATGAAATTACTTACTTTTCAGTAGTGTTTGAGGGCTCACAACCATAAGTGTATTTTTTTGTTATGTGTTTGCACAGGCCAAGAAACACAGAGACACAATATACAAACATGCTTCATTTTAAGCCTCATGCCTTGGACCTCACAATAGCCTTTACCCTCTCAAAGATCCCACTGAATTCATCAAGACCAAGGTGCCACCAGTCCTTTACTGCATCTTGTCAATTCAAAGAGAACAGATTTGTTGTTCCAGATGCATTGCAAGATGTCTTTGTTTAGTGCTATACTAGGATGCTTATTAACACCTATCCAGTTGTGGCCATGCACTCCTTACTTCTCAGTAGTAATCAGAACTCAGAGCCTGGGATTAGTCTGTGTTCAGTCCCTGACCTACCAAACTTAGGAACAGAGCAACAATGATTTCTTGATGCTTTTCCTTCATTTAAAGAGTAGCAAATGAGCTTTACATTGAGGTTTCTATTTTTTCTTGGAAGACATTGTAGTGACAGAATTGTGGAGAAGTAATTTCCTCTTCTCATTTCTAAAATAAAGGCGACTAGCAACAGGACAACAGGAAATGGCCTTAAGCAGTGACAGTGGATTTTCAGGCTGGATATCAGGAAGAATTTCTTCACAGAAAGGGTTGTTAATCATTGGAATGGGCTGCCCAGGGAAGTGATGGAGTCACCATCCGTGGAGGTGTTCAATAAAGGACTGGACATGGCACTCAGTGCCATGGTCTGGCTGACAAGGTGGTGATCAGTCGAAGGTTGGACTTGATGACCTTGGAGGTCTTTTCCCACCTTTTGATTCTAATGGTTCTATGATTCCAAAACGAAACCCGTCACATTGTCATCACTTTACATTATTAAAACAAAACAACAAAAACTCAACCAAACCCAAAACAACTTGAAATGTAGCTACACACTCTATCTGTACTTTAGCATTGCTGACTACATAATTTTGTTTCTGAACCTGGAGAAGACTGTGGGGAGCTGGTGTACATGTGGGTGCAGACACATTTACCTGAGAGAAAGATGGATCCTCAAGGATCCTGTCATGGAGGATCAAGCAGTAGAACAAATCCTGCAGCTGGGTAGGTGTGCTGGAATAAGCCAGGGAAAGTCTCCAGGGTTGCGGCTGTGGAACGCTGTGCCTCCAGGCCACACCCCTGCCCTGCTCTGCAGGTCAGCGTGAGGTCACCCATGGAGGTGTTTGTGACCAGCCATCGAGGGCCTGAGCTCATGCAACAACACAACACCCCTCTCAGACAAAGTGCTGTCCTACTCACCCCTCAAAGGTATGCCCAAACAAAGGTAAACAAGGGCCTTGCCTAGAACTAACTAGAACGGTTCTGAACTAGAATGGTTACAGGTTTAGTTTTCTTATCAAGGATCATTTTAAATGAAACTTTCATGGTGTAGAGGTAGTTGCAGCAGTATACCTTCTCTTAAACAAGGGATAAAATAAACTGAGTTTGGGTAAGGTACAAGAATTTATGATGGTATAAAATAGGTGAAAACATCACATTCCTAATGAATGTAATTAAAGCAATGTATTTTTTCTAAGGTGGATCAATCTGAAGTGATTTCTGAGAGACAGCAAAGAGAAAAGGTACCCAAATGGTGTCCCAGGCTCTCCCCTCTCTTTTCCTCAGCACCAGAAATGCTTCAAATTGTAGGAAGCATTTCCAGAAGAAGCGCAGTGCAGCAGAGGACTGCTACAGCCAATGTAGCTGTCTCCATCTACAGCAGCCAAGGGGCTTGTCCCTGTTTTCTTTCTGCAGAAGAACATGAAAAGCAAATTTCAGGTCTTTGCTATAAAGCTGTGGACAGGTTTCAGGCTTGATGTTCTGCCTAGAGATGGTCTCAGAGTATGAAAGAGTGACTGAGAGAGAAAAGGGCATCTTGTAGGTGATACCTAATTTGCTTTTTCACACTCTAAATTGAAGTTTGAACTTTTTTATTTTGCAGTGAATGTAAGCATTTCATTTCCATGATTGTATTGCTCATAAAATGGGTTGCTAATATTGAACGATGCTGTCAATAAAAAAAGAGTCCCTTAAATTCTTATAATCATCTCTACAATAAGTACCCCTTTAAAGAGAGTATTTACATGATCCATCAGCAAATCAGTTAAGTACTTTCAGTACACTTTATTTGCATTTGGCAGAACAATTTCCTTGCAGAAGTACATCAATGAGTGGGAGATACTGTAGCTAACAAAGTAAAGTAGAAAGACATGTTTGGGGGTCTTTTTGTTTTTCCCTCAGGTTTATAAGGAAAGGAAAAAAATCTTCAATTAGGTCAGAAAGACCTCACTTGCCTAACTCACACAAGCTGCCTTTCTGTTTTAAACCACAAGCCTTTACAGCTGTGAAAGAGTGTGGGCTTGAAAAAGAAAACAATAAGTCCAGTGGGTTCAAAATTCTGTGTATAGGCATTCCCCCAGTTCCTGAAATTTTAGGGTTGAGTTCTGGCTTTATTAAACTCATGGTAAAATTACCACAGGCAGGAATACAATTTTAATCTTAAAGGTGTTTTGTTCTAATTAATGAAAGTTGGCATATTACAGAATGTATGAGATTTCATTACACACACACACACAAGGCAATAAACAAATACAATGAAATTAACTTACCCAAGTAGAACTAGAGCTGCACAAGAGTATATCTTAAGAAAAGGAGAACTTTTTTTCCCCTAAAATGGTGGACAAAGTCACAGTTAAAGTAAAATGTGACATGGGCAAACTTTGCCAATGAGGTCTTTAAAATTACTGTTACTTACATTTTTTGTTTGCTTTTATGTTTTAGGATTTATCTTTCTTTCCCTCTCTGTTTAGGAATCTGCAAGCCTACTAGAGCCAAAAATGCTTGATTTCCTTTGTGAGAAGGATGTATAGCTGCTGAATAATTTATATTGTATTCATAAGATAATTCATAAATGTTGGTGCTTCTCCCCTCCCCCAGATCTGAACGCTTCCCAGATTAATAATTCATTCATCCTTCTGATCCAGCTGAACTAAGGAGAGGGTATTATCTTACAGAGAAAGTGACAAATGCATGAAACAGTGTTTTCCTGACCATTGTTAGAACATGATCTTGGTCAGGACATTTTGACAGTGAATCACTCAGATGAAAGCAGGGTATGTGTGGTGAGTCCGTAGGCAGTCACTGTGGAAGCAGACGGCATGAGCAAACATTTGGGAACAAGTTAGAGAAGCATAGACTCAGATCACTCATGTGGATGGGATCTTTTAGTCCTCAGCAAAGATGATTTGGATTTTAGTGGCACTTCCTATTTCCCTGCATGTGGAACAGGCAAGGAAATTGAGTTGCTCTGGGATGAAGTGGGTAGGAATGGAGTGATGGTCAGTGTGCTGGGTGGGCAGCTGCTGCCCCAGGGCTGGAGGAAGCCCCTGCAGCAGAAGCCATGGACAGGAGAGAGTGGATGGGATGGGAGCAGGTCCATAGGTACATCCCAGGGGCTGGAGCCCTCTCTGTTTCAGGAGAGGATGGGGGCATAGTGTTGGTTCAGCCCGGAGAAGGCGAGACCCTGTGGCTCCCTGCAAATACCGAGTGGGAGAGATGGGAGGAAGCTTTGTCTCAGCTTTGCACCTGGCCCCATTCTGTGCAAGGGCTGGCACAGATGATCCCCTTTCCACCCAAACTGGTGGGAGTCCATGATTCCAAGCTCACAGGCTGACTCTTCTGGAGCACTGAAACAGGGCAAGAGCAGCACCTCTTTTCCAACAGGATATCCTCAGGAGCCTAATTTCTGAGACTCTTATGCAATGGGAAAGTGTTTTACTTTGCCTTAAGAGTCTGCTGAAAGGCAAAACCATCCTGCACATGCCATAGGGGAAGGCAAGAGTTCACCACTTCCAACAACAATAAAAAAGGAGAATGTTTCTTTAGAAATCTGAGCATGATTTTAATGGCCTAATACTAATCAGCCAGGATTGAAAATGACGGTCAAATTATAAATAGAGCTGAAAGGCACAGCATACAAAAATACAGTTTTGTTTGCATTATAAATTTTGTATAAATAGAAAGAAAAATAACCCCTGAAATTTTTCAGGCTCAAATTCCAGCTGCTCTGTTAACATGAAACCTGTTCTTTCCCTTGTTATTTTTCATTCCTGAGCCTATGAAACCTTGGTTGGGTCCAGTCACCTCTCCCAGTGCCAGCTCCTCCCTCTCCAGCCATTGGAGCCCTAGAACTGTTCTCTTGCTTTGCAGGAGAGAGATAAGAACAGGTTCAATGTTTCTAATTGCAATCTGTCTCTTCCCATGCTGAAATCTAGTGTGAGATCATTAACAAGTGGTTCCTGTGGAGATATTTGGGTCTAGCATGACCACAGCTGCCTGGATGAATATGTCATTTGATTGAACTTTTAAGTGTCCCTTTTCCAGCCTGTCCTCACCTGTGTGCAAGCTGCAACAGCTCAGATCCCCTGGTAGCTTGCAGGCAGCTACCATGACTGACAGGAAGACCTTGATATTGCTGCTCTCTGCAACCCTTCACACCAGAAGAATTTGTAGTCTGCTTTTTACTTAATTAGCCTCTGAAAAAAGTTGAAAATATTTTGGTAGCAGTGCCATAGATGCTCTGGACAGCAGAAGCCTGCCTGGAGCTGGGTGGTTCTGGGGGAAGCCCTCAGGGTGCTCTGGTATTCGGCACAAAGGGGTTTGGCTGTGGCAACCAGCTGGTTCTCACTTCTGGGCGAAACCTTTGGGTGCTGACAGCAGCAGATGTTGTGGCTTTTACTTCAGTAAGAACCAGTCTGCATCCAGAGGCTTTGGTGAAAATGTGCTTCAGCTCTCAGAAAGCTTTTCTTACTTGTGGGAGGTTTCTTACTCCAACAGGTTGTAAACTAAATGGCCTGGATTGTAAATTTATTTGTCAGCCCTAAGTAAGAATATTCTGACTTGAACTGGACAAGAGGGAAATGTACTATACATGAGGCCATAATGAAACATAGCATTTTTTCTCTGAGTTTTGCATTGATTAAGCCACTCTAAAGGGTACAGTTATACACTGGATTGCGCCTTGCTCTTCTTATCACCATTGTCACCCTTTCTTGCCTTAATTTGTTCATGGTGGGGGCATCAGATCCAATTTTATTACACACTCAAACATATGGATTCAAGATGTGTGCTGGTCTTACAGAAGGATATTGTGTTTTTACTTTCTCTAAAATTGAATAAGCAATTGTCACAATCCAAGCTATTGTGCTGAATTAAGAGAAAAAATGGTTATAAAATGCAAGACTGTGTATGGGTGGCAAAACTGGGTGCTACATAAATGTGCAGAGCAAGAATATGCTTATTAAATAGGCATCAGAGAATTAGAGGAAACCATTTCAGTTTACATTCAAGAGTGTTATGGGATTGTTTATAGGGCCCAAAAGAACTTCCCAAGCATTAACACATGCAGTATGAGATGCAGAGGTGGTAGAATCTATATAAAGGTGGGCATGTTAAACCAGAATAACTTGTTAGCATTTACATTGTTGCTGCCTTGAGGCTATGGCAACTGTTTCACCCACCTTTTAGAAATTCATTCAGCATTTTTTTTTCAATGGGGTGGATTAAAAGACAACTTTTTTTTGAGGCCAGGGAACAACGTCAATGATAAATCAAGCTAATCTTGTGCTATTCTTTCAGGGTAATAAAGGGCACATGTGAGAACCCTGCACAAAAAAAGGTACTGCTACTAAAAATGCATTATGAAAGGAGGAGGTGATGGTTTGGTTTATGTTCTTTTTCCTTGTCTCTAAGTGTAAAGATCAGATGACATATTTATCTCTGGATCTATGCATTTGTGCCATAGTGACAATTCATCTCTTATCACCCTTTCCTAGGTGAGTCCTCAGAGTCTCCAGACTTCTGGACAGAGAAGAGAAGGAAATTATGACAGCAGAAAAATCTATGCAAATAAATCCTCAGTAATGGGAGGGAAGGTGAGTTTCACACTGTTTGATTTTGACTTTTAACTCAATTACTGAAAAATACTCAGGAGAAAATTTCTCTCTCTGTCTTTCTTCAGGGCAGAGAAGGTTCAAAGTGAACATGTGAGGTCTCCAATGGCTCCTTGAGCAAAGTTATAAGAAAATTAGCTTTTCTGGTAGCTTAAAGGTAAGAAAACCCAGAAGAAAATCCCATCCTCTTATACATTTTATCATGCTTTTAACCTTCTTAAATTATTGAGAAACATGCCAATTAAGAGTTTATCTTTTGAAACATTCTTATCTAGATTTTTCAAACAAACAGAGAATTGGATGGGCATTTATCCATCTTTTTTATTACTTTCTTCCCCAAATTAGGAAGTGCTATACATTCTCATAAACCATGATAAAAGTTCCATTTGATGTGGGATTTGCTTTCAGCAGGGACACAGACTGTGGTATATCTCTACTACCAAAAAGATGTCTGTTTTAAAGCAGGGGAACCAGGACGCATTATTGTCCTCCTCTAAAATCCCAGTAGTGTCAAATAGAGTTTTTACTATCCTGTACCTGAAGGCTAGCACTGAACTTTACAGCAAGAGGTGATATCATACAAGCATGTTAGGATAAAAACAAGAAAGATTTGTTTACTTGAGGGTTTTACCAGGGTGGGGGGAAGAGAAGAAAAAAAATCTCTTTTGTTATAAGAAAAAATAATTCTTGTTGGGAGTGGTGAGATCTATGGTAGATTGGAACTGGAAAGAAGAAAAAAGATCTGTCAGTTGCCTCACCCCTTACACCACTGCCTCGAGTCTCATGATCACAGAATCACAGAATCATTTAAGTTAGAAAGGACTCCGAGATCAAGTCCAACCTTTGACCAATCTCCACCTTGTCAACAAAACCACAGCTCTAAGTGCCACATCCAGCTGTTTCTGAAACACTTCCAGGGATGGTGACTCAGCCACCTCTCTGGGCAGCCTGTTCAAATGTTTAACAACTCTTTCAGTAAAGAAATTCTTCCTGATGTCCAACCTAATGACGTACCCCTTGAATGGATTCTGTAATTTTAAAATAAGGCCAGATTTTCAACAAGTGTGTGTCGCTATCACTCCCCTGTAGTACATGGAGCAGTGGTACTCACAGTAGTTGAAACCCTGACCTTTTAAACTCTTGCCTTTGTCTGTCTGTATGAGTGCTTTTCCCTTTTTGACTGTCTATTGAAACATAATAACATTAATTTTTTACCAGCACTTAAATTACTGCTTACACTGACAGCCTCTAATAAAACTTGAACACAGATGTATTCATATATAGGATTTATTAAACTTTTAGGGTGTATTAATTTTATCATTAAACCTTAATGACTAGTAGAACTTAGTCTGTACCTGAAGGGACATGCCTCTGAAATTACAGTCACAAACCTTTCTTCTGGAGGCTTTTTCTTGTACCACAGCAAGAGTTCTCTTTCCAGTAGATTTAAACCATCTCCCCAAACCAAGATATGTTGATGAAAGACACGCGAACAATTCCATCTATATTCGGGTTTTGTTAGCTGTAGCAGTTGAAGGGAAGCTAACAAAATGCTTTCATAGATCAGCTTCTTGCTTCAAACTTACAGCAAATCCTTCATAAGACTTTTAAACTTGAATAGAAAGAAGAGTAAGAAGATATTAGTGATACCTGAGTTTGGTTGCTGTCATGTAAGTCAAGTGAAAAGAAATTACACCTACTCTGGGTGAAACAGTGATTCACATTGTTCACCTTTAAGTTGAAGAGCCTTTAAAAGGAAATTTGGTTCTGTCTCAAAGTGGATGTGTGTGGGAGACTGACATTAACACCTTGCACTGGAGGAACTGTTCTCTCGGTCCCTTTTCACCACTGACTAAACACAAACAGCGTGGGGTTAGCAAAGACCCACAGGCAGCAGGGCTGCTTATAGCCCACGCTGAAGGAGCAGCTCGATTCAACAAGGTAAATGAAGGGCAGACTACTCATGGATCATATTTTCCCTACCCACCAAAGCCCTTGCATTACATTATACATGCCATTGTGCTACATTTATTTCTAGAACATCAGCCCAAAGCCTGGATTCTCCACCAGCCTCGTTAGCCCTTGGAGCACACTCTGCTGACGTTGAGGTCCATACCCACACCACTTCTACTGCCAGAGCAGTCAGTGTAAAAATACATTAAAAGAGCCAGAGAGCAGCACAATTTTAAATGCGTCAGTGTCCGTTTGTTAGCTACATTGCTGAGCCATATTACCCACAACATGAAAGATTTCTGTATTTAACAGGACAGGTGTGTAGTTTAAAAGATCACTTGACAGTTACCTTTGAAAAATGTTCTAATAGCTTAGGGTACCCAATTTGTTCTCCAAGTCAAAGGTAACAGCTAGCATAAATCTCTAACTTCCCTGCTCTGATGTTGCTTTAAGATAACCTTACCTGCTCCACTACATTTTTTCCCTAATTAATCTATGAGGTTTGACTGCATTCAAGGAAGTAAGGACCTCAGGAAAAGCTACTGACGTTTAGGGCTTTAAGCCAAATATTTTTATTAAGATCTTTCTCCCACCATGAATATTAAGTATTTATAGCTGTACTGGGCCAAGCACAAGGCAGCACTCAGATACTTCAGCTGGATGGTTTCTGTAAGGCTGGGAGACCTTCTGACTGCTTTAATTGACAGCATAACTCTGCTCACTTAACATGATGTAGAAAAAATATTACAAGTGGCCATTTAAACTCTGTTTCTCTGTTTCCCAAGTCTGCCTGAAAACTCTTGGAAATCACAGTGATGTACCTGAAAGCAGTAGAGGTGTGTGCCTGGCTGCCATGGTGGGGTGTCCTGCAGATCCTCTCACAGAGCTGGAGACAGCAGCTGCTATGGGAGGATGCTCTCTGCTGCTGCTGCTGCAGTCAAACTGCCCTGGCTGTGTGTGTCTGACTGCACTGCTCAGGGTGGATACATCTCTACATCTCTACTGATGTAGGAACATTTCTAGATAAATCTTGAAATAGTAGAAATTGGCATAAATGTATTTGATGGGAACATAGCCATTTACCCTAGGTGAGTACTTGGCTCTTTTTTTTTCATGTTGTGCCAAGATTTTCACACTCTCAGGGTGCTTTGATTTTTAAATTGCTAGCTATTTATTGGACCCCACCAGGCAGAGTTCAAGAACTTCTTCAGAGATGCTGAAAGTCCTGAGTAGACACTGGAAACAATGCACCTCAGAGGCTTTCAGAATTGGCCAGAGCATGTTTTGCACTACAGAAGACCAGATCCTTTGTGCTTATCTTCTGTGAAGTCGATGTCTTGCATTTTGTTGGATAGTTTCACATGTAATGAGCCTGATGTATTAAAATGCAAGATTACCGATGAGAAATATTCTGAAGAACTGAGAGTACTAGAAAGCATATGTGGAACAAAAGGACAGATACCTATGTTCTGGGGATATATAAATCCCTTTGGACGAAGACTAGTACTCCTATTTTCATTTGTTTAGCACCTAGCATGCTCTGGCCTGGCTCTGCAGCTGCAGTATTTATCAGTTTTCACTGCTCAAATAATATAATACAACACATAGGCACATCTGATACTTCTTGCTACATTTTAAAACAATATCTAATTAGGATGTAAAACAAAATTCTAGTAAATTATTGGAACTATATGTGTTTTTGAACACTGCCAGAACAGTACAATTGAGGAAGGAGGTACAGACAATCCTCTGAACTCATTAATTCTGAGGCTGGTCACTACTGACAAGGCACATTCTTCTGTATGAAGAAATGAATACGGCAAACACTTGACCCGCTGTTGGGCCAGGACACTCCTCTTGGACCTTTCGAGTAGGAAGTGAAGGAAGAACCTGAATAAGGTGATATCAATCCCCATTTGTTCCCACCTACACATCATTTATAGGAAAGTTTATTTCCCAGAAGGCTAGGTTTTATCTGAAACTGCAGTACTAACTTAGAACCACTGCATGATTTATTTAAAAAGCTTGTACTACAGGGAATTAATGTGGAAAGGATTGAAGCCTGGGTCACTCACAGATACAAAATGCAGTTGTTATAATTAGGAACATATTAAAAAAGGCTGGCCTATTTTAGTCTGCTTGCTACAGAGTGGTTCCATCAGATGAAAGATCATTCTAGACACTGAAATTGCATCTGTGCTAATTGTGTGTGCAGGTGACAGAGAAATTGGCCAGGGTAGTGAATGAGGTAGAAAAGTTGCCTGTGCTGTGCAAGCTGAACGGATTAATTAGGTTGTCATGACGAGCACAATGTATTTTAATAAAACTAAACAGAAAATAATATACATGGAACAAAATTGCAAGTTGTCCTTTGAGGATGGGAGACTGTTGGCAAGCAGTCACACAGAGGCATACTTAGTAATCTGTGGTAATTGCCTTGAGGCAAATGCTCAGAGGAGCTCCAAAGACAAGAAAGCAAATCTCCCATAGGTATTTGCAAATATCTTGGAGGTAAGAAACATGGCAGAGAAGTGGCTGCACCTATATGTGTAATGCCAAGTGTAAAACATTACGTCCAAGTGAAAAGGTTACATTTCAGAAGGAAAATGGAATTTTGAGAAAAAGATAAAAGTACACTAAAATGGAGTACAAACTACAAGGCAAGTCCCATTATATGCAAGAAATTAAATTTACAAGTTTAGAAGAAAAGATTACCATGGATAGAGATTTAAACACTGAACAGCTACTAGAGGCTGTGAGGTTTTTGACCTTTCCATAAAGGCATAATAAAATCTAATCACAGGGAAGTGGAGTTTGAGAAATGGAACATCAGAATAAAATGTAATTAAGATGATTAACTCCCGGTATCATCTTTCTACTGGATGCTCCATTCTGCCATCATGGTTTTGCATCTCAAGAAATTATGAGAAATTTATGTCCAGCCACAGTTTCAGATTTGATTTTTAGTTATGGAAGAAAATCTGCATGTGCTGATTAAAAAAAGACAAAGAGGCAAACAAGACTAGCTAAGAACTACCTCTGTGTTATTTAAACTGCCTTGGTCCTTATCCACTTGTTGATTTTATGCTAATAATCATGCCAAGCAGCTAATGCAAAGGATCACACAATTGCAAGAATCAAAGCATTACTCTTTATGCCATAAAGAAGCCGAAAACTAAACATAAATGAAGCCTACAATAATATCTTATTACAAATCCCTTACTCATCCAAACGAAAACACTCATTTTCAGGAACATCTAACCTCAAGAACTGTTTGGATATATTTTGGCTTTCTTTGTGTTAAAATGTGTTTTCACACCTCAACTCAATCCATCAGCTGTTTACTTCAGAACGCCAGGTTTGTTATGTCCACTATTTTTTTACCTTTCTACGAGATCTGTTTGTCTTTTACATTTTAAGGAAATATGGAGAGTTTAGTAAACACCATATTCACTACTGCAGATGAAATTTTCCACATTGTTAGGAGTTTTTGTTTCCTCCTGTTAAAATAAATCTTGGAGTTAGACCTTTAATTTAGGTTAAAATTCCTAAAAAAACCCTCCTTAGAAATATATTAAGGATGGATTGACCTTTGTGATATAACTTTTGTAGAAGTGTGTAAGAATTTTTGATAAAGTATGACCCAGCTAGAAGGCCACCTTCCCTTTAAGCAGAGCAATCATTACAAAAATGTTGAGCCAATAAGGGATTATTTATTATGTTGTTAAGATGCATGTTACAGTATCCAGCTTATTCCTTAGCATCTGCCTGCATCTAAATAAGAGGTATGAAGATAATGTGATATTTCATTCATATCTGGGAGACATCATTGAATAGAATCATAAAGTCATAGAATTTTTAAGGCTGGAAAAAACCTCCAAGGTCATGGAATCCAACCTTTGACCAATCATCACCATGTTAACCAGGCCATGGTACTCAGTGCCAGGTCAAGTAATTTCTTAAACACCTCCAGAGGTGGTGATTCCACCAACCCCCTGGGCAACCTGTTCCGATGTTTAACCACCCTTTCAGCGAAGAAATTCCTCCTGATGTCCAGCCTGGATCCCCCCTGGAGCAGTATGTGGCCATTTCCTCTCATCCTGTCACTCGCTGCCTGGAAGAAGAGGCTGACCCCACCTGACAACAACCTCTTTTCAGGCAGTTGTAGAGAGTGATAAGGCCTCCCTTTGAGCCTCCTCTTCTCCAGGCTGAAAAACCTCAGCTCCCTCAGCCACTCCTCACAGGACCTGTGCTCCAGGCCCTTCCCCAGCTCTGTTGCCCTTCTCTGGACACTCTCCAGTACCTCAGTGCCTTTCTTATCCTGAGGGGCCCAGAAATGGACACAGGACTGGAGGTGTGGCCTCACCAGTGCCAAGTACAGGGGGACAATCACTGCCCTGGTCCTGCTGGCCACACAACTTTTGATACAAGAAAGAAACTGTTGAAGGAAGTAGATTTAGCAGTAATGACACAGAGAATAGTCTTTTCTGGTGATGCAGCATGTGGATTACATTCCCATTTGTCACCCAGCTCCCCTGTGTCCATAATATAACTGCTCCTGATGGGAGAGGTAAGATACACATAGACCTAAAATTCCTGGTTTTGAAATTAAAATCTCCATTGAGCACTTTAGTGAGAGCTGGAAAAGCTGGTTGATCCTTCCTTCAGCAAAATACTCATTTAAATTATTTGGGTATTAACCTGACTTCTAAGATGAAAATTACTTGAGTCAACACCATGAACACCGCTCTATAATTGTACATGGGGCCAGAAAAGGTAAAAGACATTTTTTTTAAAAAAAGTGCTACTGTGTGATTGCTGACTGTTCCATTACTGTGGTTTGATTGTCTGTATTTTTGTGAATGATAAAATATGGAATTTGACATTGCAAAATGATAAAAATCTGTCCTTGAAAGTTATAAATCATTCCAAGAAACCAAATACTTGTGCATTTGTGACTGTATGCATGTGCACATGTGTGTGCTCTTGAGATTGCAGGGGATCTATGTGATAACATTTCTGATAGAGAGACATTTATCTAACAAGCCACAATCAGACAAATCTCTAAACAGGACTGTGACCATAAGATAAGGCACATAAAATGCTATTTTGCTATCTGGTACTATCAGAGCATAAACATGAAATTCTCATGGTGAGTTGCTCTGGCTAACATATTTTTAGCAACATGCAGTGTAGAAGAGCTAGAGCCAGAAGAATTTAGAATGAAAATTAGAGGCACAGTTTGTGTAATGAGGTTAACTAACCACTGAAACTACTTAATAAAGTGCAGTCGAGTGTTAAGAACTTGGTGTGTTGTCTAAAATATCTGTCTTGCCCTGGACTATGAGCTTACAGTAAGAATCTATGCTGACAGTCTGATCTTTCTATGGAATGATATCTTGGCCTTAAAAATGTACAAATATTAATTTGAAATAAAACTGACAGCTGCACAGACTGTGGCCAGTGGCTGAGCACTGCAATCAGTCTATTCCCCCAGCCCAGCCTGGTGGAATCATCTCATGTCCTGGTTTGTGGTGCCTTGTTGAGCTCTCACAGAGAAGCTGATCTCAGCCCATGACATGGAGAAGAACCCCAGCCAAAACTTCAGATGTTCATGTCTTTTCTAAGAGGAAGTGCTGCATTGTCTTCATCAAACACAGTCATGGGTAAGGCAGCGACTTGCTGGCTCTGAATGGGAGGGAGGACTCAACCTACAGAGGTTCTTTGTGACCAACTTTTTTATGCATCTGTGAGCATTACTTAAAATATATACATCCTCAGTCACCAAATCTGAGTACAGTCACTGAAGTGCTTCTTTGTTACTCATAACTTCCACAAGTAGAAGTTAGTCTTACACAATTCAGACTTTACATGACGTTCCTGAGTAAGATAATTCAGACTTTGGTGACAAAATGTTGGCAGTTTCCTCCAAACTTATGTGGAGCTTCCTTATGCAGTGTTCAAAAATTTCAGACATACCTGAAATGAGTGGTGGATACAGGTTTTTATAAACTCTGGAAATTAAGATTTAAAGAAAAAAAAAGTCTATTTCTGGACATTAAACTTATAAAATTTTTTATTTTGAAGTGCCATACTTGACTCTTTTAAAGTTTTTAATATTAAAGTTATTTTTAATGCTTTGTTGGAAACAAGAAGTAAGTTTTCCTGTCTATAAATATAGATACAAAAATATGTAAAATAAAAGTTTACAGTTCAAACAGCTGACCCAGCATAGTACTTTCAGAATCTGTATTTCCATTTCTGCTTTGTGTATCCTTCTACTCACAGAGTAGAAGAAAAGGAGCAACACAGTATAGTCACTCTTTGATGGGCAGATCTTCCCAGAAACCAAATCAAATTCAGATTTTTGTATCATCATTTCTTGAAAACCCGCTGTAGAATGGATTCAGTAGGAAATCAAAGGCAAAACAGACATATTCTTGTGTGAGGAAACAGAATATATTACGTTATCTTCAAACTAAAATAAAGAGGATGAACCACATGTAAGGAATACAAATAGTAGGACTTTCCTGTAATTGTAAAAAAATACTTTATTTTATATATGGGTATATTTAAAACTCTCATTCTTTTAATATCCACAAGAGAGCTAAAGGTGCCTGGGAAAATAAATCATGTGAGAATTTCAGTACTGGCTGCTGGAGAGCCCAGAGGAGGCTTGGACAACGCTTTGGAAAAGTGGTGCTGTGGAAAATATTACAGTGTTGTGGAAGAAGTAATAGTTTATTAAAAATAAGGGCTGCAAAAATGAAATGATGTGTGGTCTGGCAAATGTTTTCTTTTTAAAGTTATGCATCCTGCTCATCTAAAAATATGTTAGAAGAACCCTGAGCTGGTTGAGGACCAGCAGCTGTACATGCCTGCTGAGCAGAACAGTCACAGGGATGCAGATCTGCCCTTAGAACTTCCACTTCATCGATCACAGCCATTTTTTTTCTACAAGTAGAGTAATAGTGATAAAGATACCATTTTCAGAGAAATTTCTCCTTTAGGAATCATTTTGAAAGCAATTACCAGTATTTGCAACTTTGTGAAAAACCTGAAATTGTGTTCTTAAGTTACCTGTAGTCACAACAGCAGAGCTTTGTGTTCTTACCAGGTTTCAGGATAGTGATCTGTGCCCCTAAGTGTGCATGTGTGCTGCTGTTGTCCCCTGACCCCAGGCACGTACCACTTACTAAAGTCCCTCTAAAGCAGAACAAGGAACTGAGGCCACCAGGCACACTCAGCCCTGAAGTTGCACGTCTGCAGCACGAGCCCACAGGAAGACTTTGTGACCCAAACCTGTAGATGTGGTTGTAGATAGTTTGTAGAGCTGGGAGCTGGCAGCATCATGGCAGAGGAGCAGGAAACATTCTCAGTTCCTGTGGCTCTTAATAAATCGACCAGTGTCACCCAAGTCCTTTGCAAAAGCTGTTCTTATTAAATTGTTGTAGTTGCTAGGAATAGCTACTGCTTTTTTAATTGAAACATTTTGTGTAAAGTACTTTTCAGTTTAAAACTGGAAGACTTTCCCCCTAAAATCCCATAAAGGAAAAGGATATGGTCCTTGTTTTGATCTGAACTTGACTTCCAAAGGCTTTGTGTGCAAGTTCGTGAAGACCTTCATGAAGATTATAATGTAATAAAGCCAGTTGATGTGCTGCTGCCACTGAATTTTGAACACTTCATCAAACAAAGAACGACGTGATGAAATTAAAGGAATGATGCTTTTCCAGAGCCTGAATTCCAGAGCTAGATCTCCCTGGGGTATCTCACCAGCACAGAAAACTGCCTGTTCCTTATTTCTTGACCTCTCCAGCACAACCGTCTGTGGTAGGAGTTTGAGGTGAGAATCTGATAAAAACGGAATTATGGCAGAAGGGGATTCTGAAGTGGAAGAATTGCTCTCCAGAGCCTAAGAGGGAACCCTAAATAAATGACATAAATGGCTGAAGTGTCTGAAGACAGCAGGTGCTGAGTGGGCTAGATATATATCATTCCCTAAATAAAATGGATGTCAAGAAATAAAATTAGACCATAATCCTGCAGTGTATTCTTTCAGTGTTGGTATTAAAAAGCCAGCTATGTCTCTTCTGTCACCCAGAGTTTATAAAAAATTATTAGATTCATATGTAAAGTAATAAAAAACATCCAAAACTTTCAGACAAGCATCAGCTTATCTCTGCTTTGCAAAACTCAATTGTTTTGAAGCTGCAATTGTAAATGCAGCACCTCTGACTTCACATAAGTCACTTAGATAGGTTAAGTAACATTCTAGTTGAATTGAAAATCTTAAATCTTCTTCCAGAAGTGAGGGGTTTGTAAAGGAAACACAAGGGGTTTTTGGGATGGCTGTTGTCATCTGCTGTTGATACCAGCTTAGGCCTGACATTGCAAAACAATTGAAACTAACAGGGCAATCCTCTATGTACTGCGTGGGAAAGGGTTTTCCTCAGTAGGAAGACAAAGAAATAATTCAGCAAGTCCCTTCTAGACTTATTTTCCCTCTGTCTCACTACATAATTGATGAAGATAGTTGAACAAAATCATCTCCATCTGAAGCTTCAAGAGCAAAGAAAAAATGGGAAAAGTTTCCTTAAACTTAGGAATAGTTTCTTTTTGATTAAGCAACGCTTAAACAGCGTCAGAGGCATTCCAGAGGGTGCATTTGTCCTTGTGACAAACTGCGAGGCTTTGGGCTCTTTGCAGGCACCTCTGACTGCGGCCGCTTTTCTCGCTCAGATTTCAGCTGGCATTGGGATCTACACCCCCAGGCACAGCTGGAAAAGCACAGGGGTGGCAACAGCCATGGCCAATCAACCCCTGTGTGCAACACTGTGAGCACCACTTGATCCTAATACAATCACAGATATGTGCACAGAACCGGTATGGCCCCAAATGTTCCGGTGACGGTGCCATTGGCAAAGGCCTCACGCTTCCGATAGCCTGGATGCACCCTGACACGTGGGATTGCCTCTCCAGGCTGTCCTGTCTCCAGCATTGTGCAAGTTCGTTTGTGTAAGAGTCTGGGACCATCTTGCCACAGATCTAAGGAATGAGAGCATGAGATCATAGAAAACTTTCTTTTGCCCTTTAGTTCAGAGACATTTAAAATTAAACATAAAACATTCAAGATGGTGCAATCAACAATTTTGCAATCATCAATCATTATAGCAGTGGACTCCAAGACACAGTGAGAGGCATTTTTTCAACACCAAATTATCACAATTTAGGCAAGGAAAAAGAGCAACTCTGCCATGTTTCTGTAAATCTCCAGTCACAGTGGTTTGGGTTATGGCCAGTTGATTAATTTAAGCATGCTTTAAGAATCTGACCAGAGTTGCAGGCCCATCTTTAGGAAGATTTATTTTTCTTTCTTTATGTTAAATTTTGTTTTCAGTGCTTCTGAAAGACAAATTATTGTGACAAATTGTTAGTGTCCTTGGTTTGACTGTTTTTCAGATAATTATAATGCTGCATACATTAAATCTAGTTATGCTTTGCCTTCGTGATCCACAGTTTTCCTGCACTACTTTCTTGTTGCAAACCTACACTTTTTACAGACAGTAACTAGCTAGATTTCATAACATTTCTTTGTGTTAATTTCAAGATTTTCTGTATCTTGAAACTGTAAACATCTTTCATTTTATACCAATTTTGCAGCTAATAAAAACATGGAGTAATAAAGCTATTGTTATAAAACTAATGAAAAGGGATCCTTCTGTATATAGCAATGAAGTGGAAGAAATCAACATAAACTCTCATGAAAAGAATTTTAATATATCAAACAAGTATTTTGCAGTACCTACACTCGTAATAGCACTTCGGAGTATAAAGAGTCTATTATTTCATTTCAGATGTACTGCAATTTCGAGCTTGCTTCCCAGAGAAAAAGGCTTTGGAGGGATGCAGCTAGGTGACATGTTACTGATGCCAGGGGTCAGGTTGCTTGCTGGAGCTCAGCAGTCTGTCAGCTTGTTGCAGATAAGCTCTGTTGGAGAAACTGAGTTTTAGGTTGCCAAAGAAGGGTGATTTTTCTTTTGAGGTGGGAACAGATCTGATATCAAACAGAAAATTTCCCAGCTCTTTAGGGGAGGTGTGGAATGGTGACACAGCAGGCACTGACCTATCAAGCACCCCTGCTGTTTTGGTGGAAACACAGCTAGAAAATTACTTTAATAATTTTCTGCAGTGTCTACATCCTCAGTCGTTGTTGCCACAGTCTCCAAAAGGAGTGACTAGCCAATACAGGGAGTTACTAGGAGTGCATGGCTAAGCTATGAAACCAAGAGATTAAAGGGCAGCCCAGTACTGTTTGCTCATTTAGAATTTGTGTTGATGACAAACAGGAGTTCTTGCCTGTGTGAGGCCATCAGGACTTGGCATAGCAATTTACAGAAGTAAGGTGGATGAGATCAGTATCCACTCCTAGTTACACAGCAGTAAATTCAGAGTAACTTTATTCTCTGACATCATAGGATCTATTCTGGATTTACACCAGCTTGAGTGAGAGCTTATAGTGGTCTATTGAGAATTTAAACTTCGTACCTGAATGTGCAAGAGGGAGAACTGGCTGAGTTATTCAGAGCTAGGCATAGAAAATTGTGTCCAAAGATAACACTGAGGAGGAGATTTTTGCCACTGTTCTTATTGTGCTTCTTGCACTATCAAATTCTGCTCCAGTTCCAAATGTATCAGTAAGAATGAAAGACTTGCGACCACAAATGGACTATAAATTATTTATTGTTCCTGAGCTTATTTTCAGGATGATATCCAAGAGCTCATAGTTATTAAATCTGCATATTCCATGGATGGGGTAGATGACCCACTAGGCTTTTCAAATGTCAATTTGTTCTTTCCTGGAATCTATTATAGCAAAGATATCCAGGGTAGTCCTTAACGTATTATTAGAACACTTCATATTTGTGTGTTAAATACTTCTTTAATATTAAGTGAACACACTGCCTCTGCTCCCCATGCTTGAAGATAAACCTTCCATTAGTCTTTGAAAACCAAACCTGTCCAAAGAAGAGAAGCAATGAATGACCTATTTGGAATCACCTGTATTCTTCAGCTCAATGCCAGCTGAGGATGCCAGGAATTCAAAGTCAAGTCCTTTATGGCTGGATATGTGTCATACAAGATGTGAGCCAAGAAAGGATCATCGAGTGAGGTAGCCCCGTGAAATATGATAGCTCTAACTCTACAACGTGTCTGATTTCCATACATCTATTTTTTCCTCCTGTTATCTCTAATATGTAGAGGCAGATGTAAGCTGTCAAACCAGGAATCTGAACAGAGGAGACTTTTTTTAGACAATGATAGAAATTATTATCTGGCATTGAGAACCTGACTTATATGAGGGTTTTTGTTAGCTGATGACCACCAGAATATTACTGCAATCACACGCTGAAATTACCTGTGCATTTGGGTATGTGTTTTTAATAGGCAAGGCACCATGTCAAAAGAAGTTAGGCACAGCAGCCATTTAGATTTCTTTCTGAATTTCACTAAGCATGTATGTACCTTAGGCAACACCATAAGTCTTTTCCCTGACCCGTTTTTAATCACTAAGAGAGAGTATGTTTTCCCTAAAGAACATAAAGTCTGTATTAATGAACATTCCTGAAGAAGTAGAAAATGGTTGAGATTTCTTCCTACCATGTCTGCTTCAATTTACAGCTTGCATGATATGGCTGAAGTTTGCTTTTATTTTCAATAAATATTTTCTTTGGGAAAAATGACTCTTGGCTCAAGTTCCAGTCCTTTACACTCTGAAGCAGCAATTAAGCAATTGAATTAAAGCCTGTAAATAGCAAATGTTTCCATTACAAAACCACTAGCAATTCTACCTCTTTAAATAGTAGTGTGATAAAAATACCTCAGAAATTCTTTGTAATCAGATCTATGACAACTATCTAATCTTCCTCTCTAATGTAGGGGGAAGAACGAGGTTATGTAAAACCCGTGTATTCCTCCCAAAACAGAAAGCTCTGCAGTTTCCCACCTACCCAAGTTACCTCTGCAAAGCTTTATTTAGTATTACTGTACTTAAGACAGTACTGATATTCAGGTGCTTCAGCACATTTGACTTTGGTTTTGATCACTTCAAGAAAGTTCACGTCAATTTTTCTTGTTTCATCCCATCTACTTCGTGGTCTTTGCTGTCTCTTTCATTATACTCCAGATGTAAATAGATTCTAACTGCACAGCCTCTCTTCTTTTAGTGCTTCTTTTTTAAAACAGCAGCATTTTTGGCTTTGGCATCAACATGAGGATAATTACCATGTGGTCTCCATTTGCTTGTAGGTTGAAGACCTCCACCCTAGATCAAAAACTATTTCAGTTGACTGAAACAGCATTTCTCAGTGAGTGGAAATGATGCATATCTGGCAGCTTTTCAGTGTAAAATGAGTCATCAAAACAGACTGACTGTAAGCATCTTCACCCTTCCTTCCCCCACCTCTTAATCCAATGATGGCTAAGATTGGAATGAAGCTTCGTCTGCAGCATGTATACAAAACATAAGGGTACAGAGACAAACACTTGATTGCAAAGCAGTCATGTAATGAAAAAGCATATAATTTGAATCAGATTGGGTTGAAATTAAAATTGCAACAAACTATTTGTCAGTTTCAAGCTCTGGAGAGTAAATTCACTATTTTTCTAATTTTCTTTTCTTCATAATTTCTCCCTCTCACTTACCCTCCCTTCTCTCAGTGTAGGAGTTCTGCATTGCCCCTCATTTTTTGGCTTCTGATAAAAACAAGATTGAAGAAATCTACTTGTACTTCAAATGAAAAGCAAAATCTAAAAATGAAAATGCAGTAAATGTTTGTTTAAAAATCTCAGTGATGAAATATAATCTGCTCTAGATGATTCTGTAACTGCAAAGTTATATTCAAGGTGGTATATGGAATTAGAAAGGAAGGGAAGAATGCAAAAATATTTGAGGCTCAGAAAGAAAAATCAGAATCATACATGTGCCACTTTAAAAAGCTGAAATTTACAAAAAAGGAATGCTTGGCATGGTTGCCTTAGTCTCTGGGCAAGTACATGAGTACTACTGTCTTAGACTCACACAGGAGTTCACTAGGGAAAGCCAGCAGAGATGTGCCACTCCTGTACACGACTCTAAACTCCTTAGGAAGGACTAGGTGGGTGTTGGTACTAAAAAACTCATCATTAGAACCATATTAAAAAACACTCCATGGTCATGGATGATGTTTCTACCTTTCAGTTTTGGATGAGTTCATGATGAAGTTTGTGATGAACCAGTTCTGGAACTCTTGAGATTCCTGAGCTCTGATTGTGACTGCGAAACCTGCAGTGGTGGTGGCTCCTGGTGAGTGAGGAGAACCAGCAGTCCTGGTTGGTCCTTAGTTCTGTCAGCCACATGGATACCTTTGGGCTATTTGACATTCCTCAATTATTTTTAAAGAGGCCTTTGACACTCTCATTCTACTTTGCATCAGAAGTTCTATTGCCTTACTCGATGAATACGTGCACCTGCAGCATTGTCTGAAAGAAAAGCTCAGTTGTGAAGTCTTTGGCATGTGATGCACTTTTTTTGATATTTCCCTTTTTACAGTATTCAACATAATAATACAATTTATTAAAACTTAGTAATGATTGGGGAAAGCAGACAAAAGGTATTATATAATTTGGTCTCTCCTTTGGAGTAGGTTGGCAGGTGTGGGGAAATTATCTGGTAAGAGATGAATAGACTTTGGCACGCCACACATACATTATCCAGTGTTCACAACAACAGTACACACCCAAAAACTTGTGGGGATGGACAAAGAGTACAAAAAATCTGAGGCTACTGCTTCCCCATCTCTGATTTACACCCTTCTTGCAGAACAAGGTGCTGTAACTGGTCACTGGCTCTGCAAGGAAGAGAAGCTGTGTGGCTGCATGAGTGCGGTGCCAACCTCGAGCTGATGCACTTGGACTCTGCCTCTCAGCTGGATCTTTGCATGGTGTCACTGGCCCGGTGCCACCGGAGCCAGGAGAGCAGGGCCAGCATGTGGAGCACGGGATTTGGCCCGGCATTTTTAATGCAGAAAATTGGTTTAGACTATAAGGTAGGAGCTGGCGACTATATGAATTGAGAAGCTCAACATCCTTAAGGGTGAAGGAGTACAAGAAGAGTAGCTATACCATTTTTTTTAAAATGAGAGAATTGTTTTACTTTTTAATCCTGTCTTGTCTTCTTTCCCAATCTGTAAACTTCTCTCACAATCTGTAAGATTCTTCCCCAATCTGTAAACTTCTTTCCCTTTATCTAGCAAGTTAGAACTTTACAGGCACTTTGATTTTTTTTAATTTAAAACTCTGTGCTTAGTTTTAAATTACACGTATATTTTTAAAATGTATATCTCCTTGCAAGGCATCATTTTGCCTCAGAGTACACTGGCATTTCATGTTTTCTCTTGTTGCGGCTCACACTCTGTGTCAGGGCTGTAAAAGCTGCTACTGTTTATTCACATTTGAGGAAGGAACAAAGGGAGCTTTCTGCAGTCAGTGCACCTGGAATGTGAAGTGAGAATGGTAACTTCTGCAGCCTGTTTCTGCCCGGTGGCAGCCCCTTGCTACATCAGAAAACCAAGAAAAAAAATTGGGAAAATGTGAAAGGTTTTGTTATATTTTATCTTAAGGCACTAACTTTGTTTTATGTTGATTGAAGGTTTAATTTTTAGATTTCAGAGCCCTTCTGTTTTGTTTTTGAGTTGCTTAGCCACCCATCGCCACAAAGCAAGAGAATCATCAGCTCCTGAAGGATTTTGCAGCAATGCTAAAGTACACTAATTGTAAAGTTTCTGTAGAATTTGTGTTATCGTGACACGAAATGCAGACTGCACTTTATGTAGGCAGAAAAGGAAAAGCCCTCTTAATGGGTTTAGATGAAACAAAAAGATATTAAAAATGTATTTGTGTTTCTGCCAGAACTAAATACAACAGCTACTTGTTTTCTCTAACAGTACTTAACGTTCACTTTTTTCCAAGGACTTTATAATAATATGTAGCTATCAGTTAGACAGAGAAGATTAGGTAAAATAAATAAGTAGAAACTGGTTGTCCTTGCTTGCCCCCAAGAAGTGGTGCAATGGCAAAATCCAAGGCTGCAATATTTTCAAATATGCTTTAAATTTATTCAAGTTTTATCTTGTCTTACAGAGAAGTTTTATCTTGCTCTTACTTGAGCTGATGGCTTTGCACTACAATATTGGAAACGGCATCTAGCTCATGCTTCTCTTGAACTGGTACTGAAAAGAGCTTGCATGCCAAAAAAAGGCCAGAAAAACTTGCTGTGTGGTTTTAGAAAACACAGTACAGATCTGGCAGACTCAAAGATCTAAGAACAGTCCTGGAAGCTCTAGCAAAAGACTTCAGTTCTGAGGAGACCGATAACTACAGAAAAACTAGAAAATAAAGTATTTGGATAAATACAATTTCAGAATTGGTTCTCCAACAGCTTTTTGAAACCCAAATCAGAGAAACATCTCCTGTATTCCCAGGATTAATATTTCATGTTATGTTTGAAAAGTTGTACTTTTGACTTTTATGTCTTCATGATCTAACTGTTGTTTTTTAATATTCTAAATCCCCTTTCAGGCAATAAAACCTTCCCTGTAATTCAAGTGGAAGTAAAATTTGCCTAAATCTAAAAATATCTAATCAGTACCTTAAACCTAATTTCCTCCAAATTATCAGATAAATATAATCTTTCTCTGTTTACTTTCTGCACATGAATATCTGGAGTTGCTTAGATCTTTTACCAAGGCTTGATCCTGGTTGCCTTTGAAAGACAGATTAAGGCTTTCCTCATTGTCTTGTACTTGACAGAAACACAGATGTGTTATTTTAACAGCTTTTTTTTCCCTTCTAGACACACAAAGCCCACCTGCTCTTCTGGGGCTCTACTGTTTTTTGGAAGCGCTAATTTGCACCTGGGCTGAAATCATCCATGGGGAAAAATCAGGTGGCTGGGAGTGGATCAAGTACCATGTGCTTTGGCTGTACCTATTAATGAGCATCTTTGTGTCCAACAGGCTAGTGAATATGGGATAACTAGCTTTGGGCAAATACAGTGGCCTCATTAGGATGGGAAATCTTTTGTTAGGGAGATCTGTCTGCCTTCCTATCCTTTTATTTAGCAGGATGATGCAAAGAGTGTGAAATTCTATATGCATCTGGCTAATATATTTTAAAACAGTCTGAGCAACATACAGCTTGTACCATGGAGATTCACAGAATTCCCTTTACAAGGCAAGTACATTTCTCCCTCCCCCTTTCCACCTACTTATGTGTGTTTGAAAGTGTTAGCCTTTACACTTAGTGGCTAAGTTTTGTGTCTTCAGTATGGTTTGGTCAAATCTGATCAGTTGTGATGTGATGTTCAGATTCTTTCTGGATTTATGTATTTTTATTTCTCTCATTTTCTTTGTCCCACTGCATGCATTACAGTACATATAAAAACTTCACCAGTGAACTTACTTTTTTTTTTAAACCTTCTCCCCTATACTTCCATTTAGACCACACACTGCCTATTTCACCACTTAAAATTATTTCCCACTTATCTCCTAATTTTAGCAACTTCATTCCTGCCTTTTATTCAGTTCTCTATGACATACCTTGTACTCCACAGTCACTATGTTCTCCTTTGCCTTAAAAATAAGTGAAGCTTCATGAATTGGCCTAGTCAAGCCTTCTAGCTAAAGCCAGGGAGTCCTTTAATTCAGCGTAGTAACTCATGTGGGAAACAACAGAGCCCCACTGTGAGAAATGACCGCTGCCCCACGGTCCACCCCAGCACCATTCTGTCTCTGCCGCTAGGTTGGTTACAAATCTTTCTCTTTGTCAGTTCAGATTTCACCACAATTTGTTGAATGTGTTTTCAGGTAATTCCAGTTGTCTGCCTATTCATTATCTCAATTTCTATGCTGTGGACACTGGTGTTCATCCCTTACTCCTACCTCGTTTCCTCTTTCACAGGCATTTGTCTCTTCAATGTCTTTTTTCATGCACTATCCTGAAGAGATTTTGCTTCAAGCAAAAATCTTGAGCCATGCTTGAGTCTTGCTGTTATTATTTTTACTTCACCATTCCTTCAGTGCAAATCCTATTGGTTATGCAATGTCTTTATGTTTTGTATACTCTTTGCAGAAAATGTTTACAGAGTCCTGGCATAGCTTCAGGCACTGTGTAATTTATGGATCAGTATAAATGACAGCAAGCTGAAAAGTAATGCCACGTTGCCTTCTATTCCCACCTAGTGATTATATAATCTTCTTTTTTTTTGTCACCAGTAGCCCATTAATTTTTACTAATCTTTCCTCTCTACTTTTCATAGCAGGGGCTCTCGTGCTGTGAGGCTATTTTTCTAAGTAATACTGGTCACAAAACATCTCTGTGTTCTGTTCTGGCAATTTGAAATGCTGCTTGCAGAGCCCTACACACATTCAGAGTACATAAGCACGTTTTTTATACATATATATATAGGTAGGTGAGGACAGATGTGTGTGCCTACATACACACACACACACACACACACACACACACACACACACACACACACACACAAACACACAGAAGAAGGCTGGAAGGTGCAAAACAGAAAGGTTGGTGCCTGTCAGGCACTTTACACAGAGACACAGACACCTACTCTGTTTCAGTCCACAGCATCTACCCAGCACAACAAAGCACCTGTTGGGTAAAAGGTGGGAGCCATAACACAAAAAGAGCGGGTGAGACAACCTTCACCAGCTACTTCTCACCACTTTCTTACCCAGATGTTGTCCAAAAAACCAGGCAACAAAAGCAGATTACAAAACAATAAAAATAATTTATCCCTGTTAATCCAGTCCTTCCCCTACCAAAAGTCCATGCAGCTCCATCATGGAAGCCTATTTCTTTGACCGCCAGACATATTAAATCACCCGTCTTCATGCAAGTGACCACAGTTATAGCCATCATATAATTTGATCACAAAAAGATAATTATTTATTCTGGTCTTGAAAAAAAATTTAGGAACCTGTTTACAGAGAAAATGAATTTAATTTCTAGATCTTTGATTTAAAGCCAACAGAAAATTGTCTTTAATTTTAGGTCTAGCTGGACTGGTAGAAACCAGCGTCAAACAGGACTACAGCTTTATTAAATATGGTTGGAAAATACTGATATTTCTATAAACAGTTTTCTTAGAAAATCATGCATTTTAATTTAAAAATGCTTTACTTTTTGAGCTAAAAATGCATTATGTAGAACTATAGAAAAGCTCAATCCACCAACATGACAGTTGGCAAGCTAAAATAGACTGGCACAAAATAGAGTAAGAGACAGAAAATAATAATTGCTTGACCTACAGGTTGAAGAATAAAGAAGAAGAGATCAACTCCAGTTACGCGCTGTAAAGCTTCAAAAGCTTCCGATTGAATCTTAAGATTCATAAATTATTTTAAAAAATCAAATTTAGTTTAAAAGACTTATTAGCTTGGAAACAGCACAGTAATAAATAAAGACATGCAGCAGACCAGAGGTGAATCAGGACTGAATTTATTTCCCTTAATATATAACAGTCAAAGGTGGTATTAAGCAGAGCTTTTGTCACCTCTGTGATTATTAAGATAGAGGGAAAACTTGCAAGGAAAGCAGGGGAAGCTGTAAGCTTCCAGAGGTTAAAGCACGAATACATGTCCATCTGGCTGTACATTGGTTTTCCTCAGCTCATCTGCTGAAAGGTCCCCTCTGAGTCCTGCTGATGGACAGATGCTTCCTACAGCGACCTACTCAGCCCCTTTAAACTTAGTTTAAAATTCAGTTGATTTGTGTAATACTGCTTTACCTCACAAATGTTTTACTCCTGAAGGTGGACTCACTCAGATCAAAGTGGGCATGCTTTCATTCTTCCTACTGAACATGCATTGATCCCATTTACAGATACTTGTGGTAGATGTGAAATTTTAGTCAAGAGTTATCCCATGAATAACATGGACAACTTGTAATGTTTATCTCCTCCACCTTCGCAACCTGAGAAAGATCATGATTAAAATACATGCTAGTGCAATAAATTCCCCTTAAAAAGTAGAGCTCAAACAGTTGAGGAGGAACAGTGAACAAAGGAAAACCAATACTAAACATTTTTGAAATAATTTTCCCTCTCTCCAACCCTCCTTCCCAACCCCCTCTTAATGGATGTTTCCCTTGCAGATGCCATGGTATACAGCTCTTCCTGTGTTCAACTCCCTGGGCACTTCCCATGGGCCAATATTGCAGGCTCTGGAACTTCCAGGCGGCCTGGACACCCCACTGCCATCACAGACATGCCAGCTGGTGGCCCTGGCAGGCAGGAGGCTCAGTGGAAGGTGACACCCCCAGCCCCAGCTCCACTTAGAGGCCGTGTTTCAGCTTCACTTGTGAGCATCCCGAGGCATCCCACCCCTCGGTGGGGCACCGTGAGGACGTGCACCAAAGGCCACGTCCCACCCCAGCCCGATCTATAGCTCTGCCACGAGCTTACATGCTGCTGGGGTCATTTCCATACTGCACACTTTCAAGAGGAAAGGCACTAATCTTAACGCTTGATATCCTTAACTCTGAAAGCTGGAGACACTGAACAGTCCCTGCACGCCAACCCACACAAGAACTGAACTGAAGATGGATAGTAGCTTAAGTGGAAAAATGGCCTACTAAACGATACTCCTGGCATCTCTCTAGCAACACATTTCAAAACACTATTGAGATACTACTGTGGACTGCTCAGCATCAACTCTACTAACTAGGGCATAAAATCATGTGACTACTCTTAAATTAGGAAAGACCAATCTGTATCCAGACTCTAAACAGATTCTTTAGACCTTGCCAAGATTCCAGATATGTCATATATTCTGCCCTTCTGCAAAATATACCCTGCAGAGTTCAAGCCCCTTAGGAGAGTCTGCAGGCTCCACTTGTGACTGTGGTGCACAAGCCATGGATACGCTATTTTCCTACAAGCAGATTTCTATAAAATCAGAGCAGCTCTGTAGCAGTTGTTCTCGTGATAGGGAACTCTCCGGACAATACCACAGTGATGCTCAGTTAGGAAACATAATCCATTTCTCCTAGCAAGCCTTTAGGTTAGGAGAAACAGATTACTGAACTCCTGCATCTGGTGCTCATTTACAGCTCAGCTGCAAGGTGTGTACAGGAAGAAGGCAAAAGGGGTGTCTTTTATGGTGGGAGAAGGAAATGGAAATACAGGTGCTAAAGTAGGTGGCTAAGCTTTCATCTGGGTGAGAGGAGAGCTTTGTAGTGTTTTTTGTTTGAATGATGGAGAAAGCTAAAAGGGCAGGTTGCTAATTTTTTTTTCAGAATTTATTCCAGTAAACAGAAGAAAGGAGCTGTATTGGAACAAGAAAACATTCAGGATCACATGAAACTGCACAAGAAGAAAGAAAATGCTATTTTCTATTTTTGAGTAGAGCTCAGCTAGTGAGTGCCATTATATTTTTTTTTTTGGATCAAAGACAGATGCTTTGTCTGGAGTCACACAATATATTATTAAGAATTTGGCTCTGTTGGTGATGTACTCTGCGTATGGAAAGATTGAGACAGTGTTCAAAGACATCATAGTCTGGTGAAGTAAAACTGAATTTACTTTCACTTGAATGAAATATTTAAGTGAGACTTGTGAAAGGCAGCACTGGAACTTTACAAAGAGAATGAAAGATAAAACTTTTGCATCTCCTCTATTTCTTCTTAATATATGAAATAATCTATAGTTTCACACTTTCAGTGTAATGTCAGTTTCCATTCGCAGGTTTCTATACCACTTTTCCATCTAATATATGTGAATTTGTCTCAGTTCTATGCTTTTACATGCACACAAAACCTGTTTGCTCTTGCTCTGTGTGCTGATGAGGGTTTTGGTAGCTGCATTCTCCTGTATCAAATATCACTCCAGGAAAATGAAATCTGAGTGATTTATATGTGAACTACTTAGTCACAAATAACTTGAGATTGCAATGTTAGCCTAAGATAACCAAGTTTAGATGAATGGTATTAATTGATGAGATCTTACTAAGAACCTGAATAATCCCTTATAAAAATGTTAGGGTTGTGCCTAAATGCTTGGTGGCCAGCACATGCCGAGGTTCTGTGGTTCTAGAAACCTGAGATGCTTCCCTCTCTCTTCTCCTTAGGATCTGCCACTCCTGCTTTCTTTTCTGCCTCCTGCCTTAGCCTACTACATAGATCTGCTGTTCATTTTTCACTGTTTCCCCCCCCATTTTGATATGGTTTGTGCATCCAACAACCTACCCTTCCGTTAACTCTCCTCTTGTTATCTGCCTATTTCTGTTCCTGATGCCACTTCAGAGATTTTTTTCTTATTGCCCCACATCACTCTTTTTCTTTGTTCTTAACTCTCTGTGTTTCTCACCCTCTGCATTTAATCAAGCCACCACCTCCCTCCACTGAGTCACTTGCCGGAAGCAGAGAGGTCTGATAAGCACAACAGACAACTCTTACTCTTAGTTCCAACTTTAAGCATCACAGTAGTGGTAGTAGCTGTTGACAACTAAAAAAAAAATTAGTTTCTGGGAAGGTACTTATGCTATGCTCCTCTGTAACACACATATTCTAAGGTAAAGGTTTGGGAATTTTCATGGAGCCACCTAGATCAGCATTTTTATTGGAATGATAAGAGATGTCACAGGCACCTGTGTCCATGAAATATTTTTAAGTCATTTCATAGCACAGAAATGCAACAGTTTTCAATGAAATGGAGGTCAAAATGTATTTAATATAAAAAAAAATAAAGGGATTGCTTCATATTTCATTCTTGGGAAAGGAGAAGTTGTGTTAGGCGAAACTTCCCAAGAAAATTCAACTGAAATAAAGCTCAACTAGTGTTTTTGCAAAAATGTTAACAAATAAAAATAAAATCTTAACACAAGAAACGGTGCATTACTTCTGTGCATGTCCTGCAATAAGAGGGACACCAGTGCTGCCCAGCGCAGTGCTATAGAGGTAAGTTGAGACAGCTCAGACTAGGTTTTGGTGGCAGAAGCAGAACTGCCTGGACTTACACTCCTTGCTTCCTGATGTCATGAGTCCACAAAACCAAAAATATTTTGCTCAACTATAAATTGTTTCTGGGTGAACATTATGCTGTACAGAAGTAGGACACTGCAGGTGAGGTTTATGTGACCAAGTGCATGTATTTGTGACTGAGCTGCAGTACAGATTTCCTTTATGGTTAGTGAGAAATATTATCATTTCTACAGTGTGACTCATCCTACTGTAGATATCAACATCAGTCTAGACCTGCCTATATTTTTTAATTGACTTTAAAGGAAGGTCACAGTGACTAGCTCAGGTGTAGACACCTAAAAGTGAGAAGAGGTACACTTACACCTTCCATCCACAACGTAGTAGTTCAAACTAGAAGATGACTTATACTCTCTGCAAACACACGGGAATCATAAAACTGTGCTGAGAGTGCAAGATGTCAGCTACAATCTCTGAGTGTTCAGATATCATGGACACTTCATAGGAGCCCCCATATTGCTGAAGAATGAAGACTTACATCCTGAAATCAAACCACATCTGCAATGCCAATGTCTCCACTTTTTTTTTTCAGGAAATAAGCAACAGTTCTTAATAGAGAGAAAATACAAACTGTCCTTTACATCACCATCACAGATGGACCAGCTTCAGAGGGACCAGCTTGCAAGACCAGCTCACACAGTGCAGCAGCAAAATTTTAGCATTTGGTTCTGCATAGCTCTCAACTCTGAGCTGTGACTGCTGGGGGAACACAGTGAGAAGAATTTGCTGTGACACCTCTTAGCACGTGTACAGCTTTGGCTTGCTGCATTTTATATATGAAAAGGCTGAGTAGAAACAAATCACATTCTTACTCTGGCTTTTCTTTTTGCTCCTTAGTGCAAGAGCATTCTTACTGGCCCTAGTGAAAAAGTTCTCAAGTGCATCGTAGGCAGAAGCAGGAAATTTGCTCTCCTCCTGGATCAAACAGAGCTGGCACTAATGATACAGCACAGCGAAAGAAAAAAAAATAAAACAGAAAAAAGAAATGTTTAACACTCAGCACTAGAGGAGAGTGAAAACAGAACACACTTTGAAGAATTTCCTTGCTGCAGTATAGACCTGCATAGGAGACTCTCCACAGTCAGACTCAACATGTTTTGAAGTTTCTCTGTTTAATCTTCAGGTCAGGTTTTGGCTCTGTGCTTTCACTAACACAATATAAAAGAATAAAGGCTCAAACAAGGCAAGAGGAAAAAAAAATCATAGCAAAGTGTGAGACTTAGTAAATCAAACTGTCTAAGAAGTAGAGCAACCAAGGTGCTTTAAGGACTGGGGCAAAATTTTGTCTTAGACAAGGAAAGCAGTAGCTGGAGAAAGTTCTAATAACCGAATATCCTGACTCGCCTGAGAGCTAAGAAATGGTCTCATCAATGATCTGAAGGCCAGGTTGGATGGGGCTTTTAGCAGCCTGGTCTGGTGGAAGGTGACCCTGCCCATGGCAGGGGCATTGGAACTAGAGGATCTTTAAGTCCCTTCCAACCCAATCCATTCTATGATTCTGTGACTAAAATCAATCCTAGTTGCAGGGTCTATGCAATGTGAGAAAACATTACTTTCCATAAAAGATGAAGAATAGAGCTAGAAGACAAAATTGTACACTCAGTGTGAAATATTGTTCTGAAAGTTTAATTAATGTAGATATATCACTGCAAATGTTTCTCTCTCTATTGTGACTCTCTGAGGAGACTGTGAAATACTGCAAAAATTCAAAATCTTCTTCATTTTTTGCTAACAGAGACTCCTTTAATTAGTGTTTTGAGCTGCATGTAGTTCTGACAACTTGTGAACAAATTCTAAGGCAAACCTGGACTAACTACAGAGTGCTTCCCTACAAAAGCAAACTACCCCTTGAGAGCACAAGGAATGAGGACTCCAGAAGAGCACAATCTCCCTGCAGAGGCATTGCAGTTCTTGCTCACAGGTGGGTTGCCAGGCGGTCTCTCTTGCTTAAAAACAGAGGATTCAAGAGAAGATAGAAACAGGCAGACAAGATCAGACAGAAACTTCACTGTGTCCAGTGACAGCAGCCTGCAGCAGGTGCATAGCGAAGAATATATGAATGGCCAAAATATGTGGCTATTTTGCCATAGTGCAGACTAGCCCAAAACTGTGGCATCTGAACCTGCTCTGGATAGCAGAGCAGTGTAGCTCAGGAAAATGTAAAGTACAGAAGACAAAATTTTATTCATTAAGCAACAGGATGAACCATGATACAAGAGTAATGTCTCATATCCTAAACTGGAAATCAAACATGCAATAGTAGCACTATCAAATAGAAGAGGAAACTTCCCATTTTCTTCAGAGTATATTAAAATTTATTCTAAGCCCTAAGCAAATAATAATAATAATAATAATAATAAAAAGTAAGCCTACCTCATCTACGGCATTTAACATACCTAGTTTCACTAGTACAAAGAATTCCAGCTTCAGCTAAAGGCCATTCTTTGTTAATAATTATTTCTTTTTTACTAGTGCATTACTCACTAAATTTAGTTCACACACTTGTAAACTTTATTAAAAAGGCAGAACAGTTGATAAAATACAAAGGGATGGAATCTGTTAATCTGTAACTACTGCTTTTCAAGGTAACACTTTGAAGTAAGTACTCCTGGGGTTTTTCACTGCATGTAGAATGTTAAACCAAAAATTAAAAGGAAAAGCGAGGGTCAGTTCTGTTTGGTTTTGCTTTTCAAATGGAAGTATCATTGTTTCTGTTGTAGCCAGAATATCTCAAAGTTTAATAAAATAGGTTTTATATTTCATTTAGATCAGTTATATGCTATTTTTACTGTAACTATACATTTCTGACCTTGTCATAGAACCATAGAATGGTTTGGTTTGGAAGAAACCTTTAAGATCTACTTCCAGCCTCCCTGACATGGGCAGGAACATCTTCCACTACACCACATTTCTCAATGCCCCATCCAGCCTGGCCTTGAACACTTCCAGGCATGGGGCATCCACTGGCAAACTGTGCAGTACTCATCACCCTCCGAGTAAAGAATTTCTTCCTGGTATCTAATCAAAATCTCTCCCCTTTCAGTTTAAAACTGTTCCCCCTTGTTTTATCACTATCTACCCATGCAAAAACATCACAAAGAATTTTTTTAAATCAAAATAAAAAAAATTTAAAACCCATTACAAAATTCAGAGCTATTACAAAGCTGATAAACTCTGAGGTCACTACTGACATAAATAGATTTACTATCATCGTGGCGTCGGGATTTGGCCCAATGTGTAGGTATGTGGAGCTTTTTTCTATAATGCAGCATTCAAAGAATTGATACATTGTAAAAGCTCAGATTCCAATTTCCAGACTGAAAAGACTGGAAAGAATTATAACCATATTAGGACACTAAACCCCTTATTAACATGTTCCAGGCAGTAGCAGGTTCTTTTCTCAGCCAAGTCACAGAACAACCTTCACCTTTTTTATGGCTCAATTGCATCTCAGCTGGGGATTTGCACACAATGAGGCTGTTTTCACCAACAGGGTGATGGCTTTCCACATCTCCATTGTGCCAGCCTTGAGGTGATGACTGGCAGTGAGGAAATCATTATCTTAAGGTGGGTAGGTTTGACGGATTTCCTTTCAGCAAAACAAAACCATATGGCAACACAGCTTTTGCTTAGGAGGAGGCATGCCAGGTAAGGAGGGGAATGCCTGGAAATGGTGATGAAGAAACATCCCAGACACCTGGCTTACTTGTTTGCACTGCTCCAACAGATTGCTGCAGCAACCTCACAGGGGCCTCCTTGCTTTTCCGGAGGACACACAGGCAGAATTATTTATTGCTCTGATGATCCTCGGAGAAGAATGGCTGTGTAACAGCTCAGTGTGTCTGTCCTGGTCCAAACAATGTCAAACGGAACCTTTTGAGCTCTTGGTGACTCAGATAACACACAAATGCCCAGCTAGAACGATTCTATGAAACTGTGTGCTTTGAAGGAGAGGGCAGTCTCTGTTTCCATGAGATCTCACATTTACTATGACCAAAACATATCCCTTGAACTAATTTGCCAACACTACCACCAACGGAGCAAATGTGTGGCAATGGCAACTGGAATAATTTCTATGAACCAAAGAACTAATTTAATGCAGAAGTTATAAAATTTTACATCATAAAATATACTTTATACTGTACAAGTTTAATAAACCACCTTTTTTAATTTACAGACAATCCATGTTACATGCCAGTCCGAAGTTTTCATCCACCATTAAAGAGCTGAGTGACTCATTTTAACCGTAAATCTTTTAGTTTTTACCTGATTGACTGCATGCAACCAAACTAAACAAACCCTCTGTTTTGATTTGTTCCTTCTCAGGACAGCTGCTTATGTCCATTTGTCTTCAAATTTACACAACCTTTTCTTTTGGACAGGAGTCAATGGAGGGTATATTCCTGAGAGACACTATTCTGGCTTCTGATAAAGTTTATAGTATAGTCACTCCTTGATAGGGTGATCATGGAAAACATATCTTACACATCTGCTTGAAAGGCTAAATGAACATGATCTACCAGGAAGCTGATCCTCAGCCATAATTCTACTGAAATAAACAGATTGCAGTTGGAATTATGTTAGCAGAGGATTTTTACTCTGCATTGCCTTTCCATTTCTGCCTAAAATGATCACATGAAAACTTTTGTTAACTTGTCTTTAAGTTAGAAATTAATAAGACAGAGAGGAATGGTGTTTGTATGGCTGGAGTGTGTATATTAGGCTCTAAAGCAGATTATGAAGTCCAGAGATATACATACAATGCATTCAGAGATGTATCAAAAATGGGAGACTGTCCAAACAGATAAAAGAAGGAGTCATTTAGTCCCATCATCTAATGCAGCTGGATTACTACAAAGATGGTGAAAAAGGTGATTAAAAAAATCTATATATAACAGAATATGAATTTACAGTTCCTTACCTCACTGTAAGTACAGCCCCACAGCTACTGCTTCAGGGGATTGAAGAAAGAAATAGCTGTGGTACCTACAAAACATTGCCTGCTTTTTAGGAGCAGCCAGCTGGAATTGACTAAAACGCAGAATGTCACATCAGATCTCACACAGATGAGAGGTTTGCTTGCTTTCCAGTAGAGATAACAATCGTGATGAGCCAGCAGAACTTAGTCTGCAGCAATATGAAAGACACGGAGTATGAACATTTGCTAACTCTCAATAACAGGATGAGCCAACCTGTTAAGAACACCACACCTTTGTAGGGCCCTGAACTTATTCATTCCATATTTTTGCTTTATAAAACAATGCTAAGAGCATGACCTCTTTCTTCTTGGCTTTTGTGCACCCAATTCCTAGCCTGGGTCCTAACAACCATGGTTTCCAGAGAATATGTGGTGCTGGCACCATGACAGGGTTTGTTTTTTTTTTTTCTCCAGCTTTGGAGAGCCTGAAAATTCCCTTTTTTTTCCCCCCTGAATCAGCTCACTCAAATGCAAGCAAAATCCTCCACAGATGGGGGACAAGTTTGACAAACAGCAGTAGGAGAGGTAATATTTTATAAAGAAAATGATGAATGATTCCAAGAAAGAAATTAGGAAGCAGAAGTCATCTCAGGCATATGAGGAACCACATCATGATGCAATTGAAAATGTGACTGTATTATGGCCGGTAGTTTGATAATGAAGGGAAAGCTGTGAAGCTCATTTATAAAAAAATAAAATGTTGATGCAAGCATATTGATAACGAGCCTTGAATATTCTTTCTTTTCTTTTCCCCCCTGTTTTGTCACCTTTGGTCTACTTGGCATTCACCCAAATTAGAAGACTGACAGTCATTTCTCTTTAATAATCACTCTTGGAGACTCAAGAAGCACTCGTTTTTCAGCTCTGTCAACAGGGAATCATTAACACTGAAAAACAAATATATATATGCTTAATTGTTTTTACTGAAATAAACACTCTGGGTACCCCCTGCCGTTTAATGAACATGCACTGGGTTAACTACAAGAGCTGCTACCACTGCCATCTTTGATTGCTTGCTAGTGGCAGATGAAAGATTAAAACACACATATTTTTTGACAGTAAATATGATTTCACTTTTTTGGCTTCTACATGAACCCACCCTTTACAAAGTAGTGCAGAATAGCAAAGGCTGTCAAAATAAGGCTAGCAAGTAAGTGGAGTAGCAGCTCTCTAAAGTGTTTGATTATTCTTTTGTGAAAGAGTCTGTAAACAAAACCTTTAGGCTTTTGTCTACTAAACAGTGCTTAGAAATTTTTCCAGCCTAGCATTTTTAATATTTGGGAACATGACTATGTAGGATTCAAGAGCACTCAACATTTTTGAAAGGAAGACAATTTATTTTTGTAACTTAATGTGGCCTCAGAAGCCAAAATGCAGACAAAAGGACCACTTTTTAAAAAGAGTATAAATGCTCTGTATGCTCTGAGCTGCCTGGGAGAGATCTTTCCTTTGCCTTGACTATACATACCAAGATATTAACAGAGCAAAAATAATTTTCAAGTATCAATTAATATAAATTTTTAGTTTGGAAAGTGAAATTTAATTGAAAACATATTCAGGTCTTACTTTTCACTTCCAGCCTTTGTGCTGTGTCAATAAGCCAGCTAGTCTGAGGCCTGATATCCCTTCAATTAACAATCAGTTCTTTGAGATGGCCAATACCTTTGGAACATGCTACACTCATTACAGGGCATAAAGACTCAAATCTCTTCCCTTCCTAGAAAAATATTTGATCTAGGGCTGGGAGATGCTTTTCCTCACCAGATCAATTCACCAGCTTCCAAACATGGCCAGGAACTGGGTGCAAATTTATGCATGCCTCAAAGCAGAAACTGATGGAATATTGCCATCTGAATTTCCCTTCTCTATACCTGGGACATGTCCTGAAAAGGAAATTAAATGTTCCTTGAACCCTCCTTTGACACTGCAGCCACACCCAAATCTATACCATTAAGCTCTTTTAGCCTCCAAGTAGGGCATCCCCATCAATGCTGTCCAGTGGAGACAGTCTCTGGTTTGTGCAAAGTCCTGAACTAAGCTAGGGAAATGTTCAGGATGGTGATGGTGGTTCCAAACCCAGAAGAAGCCAAAGACCACTGATTATGTAAAAGAATAAAAGATTTGAGTTCCAGTGCCTGGAATCTTTCCCTGACACAGTTAAAGTCATTAGTATGGATGTGGCCATATGTGTCAAGGTACTTTAGACAGCAGCTGAGCCTGGAGTTTGTGACTGCTGGCTGCGCCTAAATACCAGCCTTAGATGTCTTAAAGGGAAATCAGTTGCTTAATAGCACATCTTGAATTTAACTCCAAAAGGCTGAGTAACAGATTTCCTACAAGTTCTTTGGATAGATTTTGCATGAGGCTGTAAAAGTTATTGCCAGTGTGATTTTGGTTTGCCTTCTACTATTTGAGATTTGCTGAGTATTTCATCTCTACAGGTTAATGATTAATTTTCAATCATCTTTTATATACATAGTTTTCCTTATCTATTATACAGGTAAGTGCTATATATGCAATTACAGAATGCAAAGCATAATGAAATTTTTAAAAGGTACTTACATTTGGATTCTTAAAAGGATCAAGATTTTATAATCTGGTTAGCTCTTCTTCACTTCAGGCTACTTGATGAAAATTAGGGATTACTGCATCCTCCCAGTTTAGTCATCAATCCTTACACACATCACTAGTGTTACACCCACTTAGTAGGGACAGTTTTAAGTTTCTCTTATAAAATTGTAAATACCAGCCAAACAATTTTTGCAGACTACAAATGCTGGTGACAATGAGCCCCCTCCTTGCCTCAGCTGTTACTCCCAGCCTCTTCAATGCTTCCAGAGTGCTTCTGGCTCTGTGTAAAAATAATTCTAGAGACAAACATCACTATGATCAAAGAAAATTACAACACAGGAAGGACTGGAGCAATACATGTGTGTTGCTTATGGCCATGGCAACACCTAAGTTTTAGCTGTCTTGCCACCTCCTACAAATGACTTCAACTAGTGTGACCAGACAAGGATGACTACAATTCCCACCCACATACACAGGCACATACACACACGATGCTATCTGTTCCCCATCACCGGAAAACGGTGACTTCTGGGATGAAACACAACTAATAATTGATACCTACATAAAGCAAACTCTTGACAAGCAAAGACTAATATCACAGATCTTCTGGCATGAATAAGTAAAAGGTAAAGTATACAGTTTTTGAAATATTCTTTACTTGTAATATTATTTTGAAAATTTTCTACCTATTTCCCTATTAAATTTGAAGGGATAAAATCTCTTGGATTTTACTGAAAGGACCAGGATTTTCCATTAAGATTTTCTTCCATGTAAATGTTGAGGCAGCATGATTCAGTGTGATCAAAAGAAAAGCTCGAACTTTTGATTTCTAGTTTGTGTGTTAAAAGCAGAGTTGATTTGAAATAGGTTTTTGATGGAAAATAGAATTTTACACTTTGATGATTTTTTAAATTTGATTTTTCATTGGAAAATGAAATGGACCCAGATTTTCCACTTTCAGATCATTTTCAGAGCAATGTAAGAAAATGAAGACTGTAGAGTTTAACACCAAAATAGGCCTTAAAGATATCATACTTTAAAACAGCCATTAGAGAAGATTACTGTTAGATTTTTTGAAGGTATCAGGAGCCCACAGTGGGAACAATAATACCAAGATGGAGACTGAAGCCAAAACCCTCCCTTGGCAAAAGGGAACTAGACTGCAGTAGAGTTTACCAGATCCAGAAGAGCAGGTCTGCAGTTTGCAGTGCTCCTCGAGGCAATGTAACATTCTACAGTCTCCCTTCTGGATGGGAAGATCTCCAGGGTGAGAAACATTTTCAAGACTATCTTGTGGATAAGGTAATTATTTCACAATTAATAAAATGAAAGTTTTTGCAAAAGCTGCATCATGTTATTTGAATATTCTCTATGTTGTTGTTCAGTTCTGGACAAAACACTTTTATTGGAACAAGCTGAGAAGAATCACATGAACACTAAGTGTGTTCCTTCCTTTCTGTCTCCTAGCACCATGTGCTTCTCAGTACATTTAATACACGGTAGTTCCCAGGTGCATTTTGGTACAGACTTTATAGATTTTGAAGATCTCTTTCTTGGGCGTATTCTTAGAGACCTAAACTGTCATCTCAAATATCCTCTGTCTTATTTTATTACAGCAGAACATGCTATGAACCAGAATCCTACTGCTAGCTGAGCCTCCTTTGCATCATGCAGATGTTTAAACCAGGTGTTTTGGAAAGGATTCCTTACTCTCTTATTCTCTATCTGCTTTGTGTTATTTAGACATGGCACAATTAAAAGCTACAAAGAGAGATGTTCTACATTTCCAGTTTCCAGCTGCAATTACATAGAGACTCTTACTAACTGTAAGATCACACAACCTTTGTCTTAATTGGGTAAACAGGGTGTTTGGAGTACCACACAGCAAGACCCAGCTAATTAAACATTGTTCAGATTTCTCACTGGGGAGTTTATGCAATCACTGAACTAAAAGCTGTAGCGTTGCAGCTCAGAAACCATGTAATTAAGGTAGATATTCTGTGGAATGACTGCCCTTCCTTTCCTAAAGAAATCTTGTAATCGACCTGTGGCATTTCATTGAGATGGAGTAAAGAAAATCAAAACAATCTGAGCTGTTTGAAGAAAATTGCTGCAAATACAGATGTTTTTGAAAAAGCAAGTGAGCTTTTAACCTACTAGGTCTTCAAGGCGCAATCTTTTCTACAAGCATGTTTGAAATTTTCATTTTGAGCTAAATTGTCGTAGGTGAGTGAATTTCATAACTTCAATTGTATTTCTCTATTGCATGTGCTAGGAAATCTTAAACCCACACTTGGGCTGGAGATCTCCAGGAAGACACAGAACAGTATTATCATTCAGGGGGAGACACATCTGTGCTAGATGCTCACACAGTAGGATGGTGACAATGGCAGAGAGCAGCTCCCTCCTATAAGAATGGAAACAGAAGACAGGAGGACCACCAAAGGTAAGACGAGGCAATGAGCACTTCTAGTGATGTGTGGTTCTTGTATGAATAGATATAATTTTGAACAAAGACATAATCCCACCAGCGTGAGAATGTCTATCCTCCTCCTGTGCTAAATGTTACACTTGGAAAGTATAAACAAATTTAACTTATTAGCTAAAGTGCTTCCCAAATAATCAGATACAAGGTCTGAAAGAAAAAACTGGATTTATAGGTCTTTGCTTTGCCTTTGCATACAGTTGTCTCCAGGGTCCTGCCGTAGCTTTAGCTTAGATCAGGCAGGTAGAAGAAAAGCAGGATGAGAGGCCTTATGTTTCACATTCAAGCTGTCAAAGTTTGATATGGCACTCAAGGCTAAGTCATAGATGTCAACTTCACAGCATGTGAATTCTTTGCAGTATTCATTGGAATTATGCTCATGTAATAAATAAGATAAATTGCTGTTTGAATGCACCGAAAGTTGCTATTTTCTTCATTTCACCAATACAGAATAGGGATAGGATGTATAACTAAGAACCTAGAATAGTTTCTCAGTTCCACATTCAGGTGCTTCCCAAAACATATTGCTATGACACCTAAATGCACATTATTCTCCTTTCCCACAGCCAGATAACCTACTGGAAAGAAGCCTGAGTGCTTAGTTGGGGAGATGGTCATTGAGCACTCCAACAAATCCACGGGTCTGGAAGCTTTGCAGGGCATGATTTTGGGTTGTATCACACAGCATGAACCTGCTCTAAAGTTTAAATGCAGCCTAGAGATGCTTCAACTCAGTTATCAAAAGGACTCAGTCATGACAATTCCTAGGTGACTCAGAATGTAAATAAAAAGTGAGAATTTCACAGTCTTTCTGAATGGCTGTGGGCCTGGGAGGTAGAGTCACTCAGACAGCATGGTAGGTGTCCAATAGGACATACTGAAGTCCTTCCTGCCTTTCCCTAAGTCTAAGCCTTTCTATATAGGCCTGAGTTAGGTGCCAGGGTAGCATTAAAATTCAAAGCCTGTGCTTTGGTGTCTAAATGTCCATTTGGAGAGGAATTTCTATTCTGTACTTCTGTTTTAACACATGCCCTGAAGGAAATGAAATGTACATGCCTAACAAGCTCTGGAAGCTGAGGTTAAATTCTTTACAGCTCTCACAGGCAATGAGTGGCAGAAGAAGTTCCTGAATCTGTCTTCTGTGAATGCAGGGAAGCATCTTAACTAACCCGTGGGCACTTTACCTTTACTCGCTGAGGATGATGACCTAGTGGGATGGCCATGGGAAGAGAGAATGGCTATTCTGTAATGCAGGACTGATTACCATGTGTTGCCATCTGTTTCTGGAGGCTCCTAAACAGAAAAGGGGGAAAAAGGCAGTAGAATAATTTTCCTGTGGCAACTTCAAAACTGTCAATATTCAATATTATGGCGCCAAGAGAAAATCAGGAAAAGAGAAGAAATCTTTTGCAGTGCTTGCTGACCAGAACAAACACCATTATACCACCAAATTCATGTAACAAAAATGTAAGGATTTTAACAAAACTGGATCTTCATCTGCACTTGAAGCAACAAGCAAATTTTAAGTAAACATTTACTTGTAAATCAGCAAATGAAATCTAACTTTTGTTTTTATGAATTCTTAATAACCACTAAAATTTCAGATCTTTAGAGACCTGCCTAGCTGAGATATGGCTTTTCCCTCAAATACAAAGTTGTTTAAGAAATGGCATCAGCTACAGATAATGGATGGCTAATCTATAGCCCAGATGACTCATAGTGCAGAGTGGATATGATTTTTTTTTGTAAAATCTTATTCACATACAGATATATAACTTCATTAATTGAACTCCAGGACTGTGGACACTGTAAACTTTTCTGTTTCCTGAAAACATTCCTGAAAACACAGTAATTTTTATTATGGTTATTGTTGATCATGTTCTTTGTTCTCTTTAATAATTCCTCAGTTCTTATTTAAAGTAAACCTCATACTAGTCTAAATAGGAGACCACAAGCCAAATTATGATCTCAGTCCAGTGTGAGTCTGCTTTATTTGCCTCTGGTAGACAGACTTCACGGTAATTTTGAGATAACCCTATGAGGGAATCTGAGCCAAAACCAGAAATTAAACTTTCTTCTGTGAGATCTACAGTACCCTGCAACTCCAAAGCAAAGATTCATCTGGAAAAGCTGTTTTGCCTGGCGACCTCTTGTGCATTTAGATCGTTATAAAAAAGTGCTCTTTGCAAACTCAAGTCCAGCTAATGCATAGTCTGGTAGTTGAGGGAAGATGTTCCTCTGTGTATTTTACTTTTAGAACACATCTGTCTGCCCTTGAGTTAGTTTTCTCTCTGAACCATAACCTCTCTTTTATCTGGAGAACACCTGAAATATCCTTCAGTTTTAGCAGTCTCCTGACTCCAGCAGAGATTTCCTAATACACAGGACAGATGACAATATGTTCCTACCCATTTATTATACCTGGAGTATACCTCAACAATCCCTTGACATTTCCTGTTTTGCTGACTCAAAGTACTAACAGCGAGTGGAAAAAGAAATACAAGTAACTTGAGCTATTCTGGAGCACCAGAGCCTCAAAGCAAGAAGTTTTTCTTGGAAAAAATGTGAGCTTTGAAATTTTTGTCTACTACTGCTGGAAACTGAGTTACATTATGAAACATAATGCCCTCTAGGGATGTAATGTGCTCAACAACTGGATATCACAATGTGGTTAGTGAAAAATTAATGGAAAAATTTGTATTTTTCATTTTCATGGAATTTACAGGAATATTTTGATAAGTTACTGCATTTTTAAATGCCATTCTGAGAGCGTGCCTACACTTCCCAAGATGTTTTCCAACTGAATTTTGAATATATTTCAAAACTTTTTTTTTACAGAGATGAAAAAATCTAGTAATAAATATAGATGAACTCTGAAAAATACACTGAGCTTGTATAAGTACAGTCCATTGCTATGAAAATTAGAAAGGGTGAGGAACAGGATTAGATGAGGTGGGGAGCACTGACTGCTGGTAGAAAAAGCAGCATGCAGACTAAAGGACGATTTTGCAATAAAAAACCAATATGCAGGCAGCTGCTATCAACACTGATAGAAATTAATGCCATCTTAAGTGGGATTTACAAAGGCACTTGGCACTGGTTTAATTTACTTTCTGCTGCAGTTGATGGGACTTCTGCTGGTGAGGTTAGCTGAAGCCATGCTTCTGAAAACAGCACCCTGAAATCACCTTTACCTCTCCTGCTCCTTGATCCTGGAAAATATCCACATCATCTTTACAATAAAAACTTCAGGAAGGAAAACGTTCCTCTGCTGTGTGACCTTGCAGCAGCAACTGCACTGATACAAGTGGGGATTTTTTTAGAACTTGGCCTCACAGGTCATTCCCTCTCTGCCCCTCAGCAGACACATTTAACTTTGTTCCAGCTAAACCCTGTGAGCAGAGCCCATCAGACTGCGACTCTGGACCGAACAGTTGTTCACCTTTGACAACACAAAATGAGTGCAGCTGAGCTGAAAGCGTGAATCAAGTTTCATTTTCTCTTTGCTCAGCACCCCTCAGCTAGTTCTGGCCTGACCCCATCCTCTCAGGGTGCCAGGCAGTCCCTGCTCTCCTCTCCTCAGCCATGTGGTGGTTCCTTTGGCAAAGCCAGCTGCTGCTCAGTTACTCGAGACATCTGGTGTCCCAGCAGAAGGGAGGAGAGGCGGGCTGTCAAGGGAGCCATGCTTGTAGAGCGGTGGCCATGGTTACAAACATATAACCTTTTTTTTCCCATGGGAATGGTAACTATTAGGATTTTGACCTTCCCACCAAGCCTTCCTGTCCCAAACCAAAGGCAACCAGACTGTTTGCCTCACTCCATCCACAAGTGTAATCACAAGTGTGTGTAGTTACAACCCAGCACACCCCTCAGTGGGGGAAAAGAACTGGGGGTGCCAGAGATGAGGACTCATGAGAAGCAGAAGCACTGAGTGAAATCCTAGATTATGTCACTGTACACTGAAGGAAGATTGAAATGTGCATCAGCTGCTTGGGGTGGCAGGGGAGCAACCTGAACACCTTGAATACTTGTGGCCATATACTATTTCCCACACTGTGGGAGCTCTCTGAAGCCAAGCATTATCCAGCCTTACTACACATCTCCACACTACAACAGCCCTTGGTTCATTCAGCTCTAGAAGATCTCCTCATGAACTTCAACTTTCATTTCCCTCCAAGCAGGATTATGTCACCATGCAGGAAGCAGGCATTCGGCTCCCAGCTCCAGAGCAGACAGATGTGGTGAAGGCTAAGGGCTCTTTTCCTCTCAAACAATGCGAGAGAAGAGTCTCATGTTTTTCACTCCCTGCCTAGATTTAAGAATGGCAGGAAGCCAAAGAATAGAGTGCGGTGTGTGCACCTATGCAAACTGCAGCCGAGGGATGTAATTTTCTAATCTTCATACCAGCCCTTCACACGAGCCTAGAGAGTGCAGCCCAGCAGCTTGGTTACCAGTTTTCCCAAGTACTCACTAACATAAAGTCACACATATAATATTAAAGCTCAAACTCACAGAAATGGTTCTAATACAGAGATTTCTCTTTTTACTAATTTTTAAAAGAAGAATCACACACATTTTGATTCTGTAACATTTTCTCACCTGCACACCCAAAACTGCGGTTAGCAGCAGTGTGTTTTCACATTCAGTACTTCTCTCTTATGGTTTCCTTTTACCATCTGTATCATGAATTAGTTCTTTTTCCAACATTTTCTATGAGAAGAAAGCATCCTTGAGAGGTTAAAATTCAAATTAAAAAAAAAAACAACCTTCCTTTTTCTTACTGCCAATATCTAAGAGAGAAAATTTATTCTATTTCAGTGCAACAGGTCACTACTGGGCTGATGTCACTAGGCAGGTTCATGATGTTGCATAAAATTAGAGATAATTACTTATTTTAACCTTAAGAAGAAACAGTTTAAAAAAAAAAATTGTCCCAGACTTATCATACAGGGTAGATCCTGGAAAGGTGATTAAAAAAATTTCTAAATTTCCCCTTGAGTGAAAACCAAGAAATGCCTTGACTTAAACATGTGACTGATTCATATTTGGAAGTTAAGAACATTTGTCCACGGGGACATCATGACATTTGTGCTGCAATAGGTTCCTGGATGTAGGCTGTTGAAAATGTGACCCACACAGTTCAAAGAATAAAGGGAAATGAATAGCTGCATCAAGAAATCATTTGTGGTGTTACAGAATACATGCATATGCTTAAAACCCAGGTTTTTTAAGGTTAATGCATTAAAGATCAGAGTTGGGCACAAAAGTGAATCAACTGAGAAGTATCAAATGCAGTAAGTTACCAGTGCTGAAAATAACAAATTGACTCTGACTTGTGCAAGCAGGCCACACCATATGCCTTTCTATTCTAATGCTTCAGAGAACTGCTTGAATAAATAAATTAATTGCACCATCATAAGGAAACACACACAGATTTTGCTTTACTGCAAGGCGAAGTGTGACTTGGTAGGTGACCCAAATGGATGAGCAACAGAGCTGTGGGGAGCTGCAGCAGAGTTCTTGGAAAGCCACCGTATTTGCTGCAACAGTAATTAGACAAGAGCTGGCAAGAGCTGATGGTGGTGCAGTTTTAAATAAAACTTGGTATTTGTTAAAGTGCTTTGGATGATGGTTGATACTCTTTGCTCAATATTCTTCATTGTTCCAGCAGCCTTGAAAGAAGAGTTGTGAGAACTCTGAAAAAGTTCCCATAGCAACAGCAAGGAGATGGGACTATTTTTCTCCCAGCCTTGGGTGAACAGCAATGACACAATCGTGGTTGCTGGGCCCTTCCTGTGCAGAGCAAACCTACTACGTTTTGCAGTTTCACACAGAAGGGCAATACTTTTATTGCCCCCCCCCAAAAGAGATGACTGACTTTTCTGTTAAAATCATTGCATTATTTTCCCTCTTAGGAGGACACAGAGACTCTTTTTACCCTCAGGGACAAGAATGATGAAACAACAGCCTGCATACATGCACATCCTAGATTGCAAATAGGGCCAGCAATGAGGCGTGATGACCATCACTTCATGGAAGCTCAAATTTGTGCCTAACTAGGTGGGCTTCCACCTGTCCATGAGCCCCAGTTTTACTCCCAGCCTCCAGAATATTCCCAGGGAGTTTTGTGTCTCTGCAGGGACTCAAGGGTATCCCCCAGTCCCCCTGTTGCTGCTGTGGTCAGCAGTGTGCAGCTTCCCTGGGGACTCGCAGTGCGTGGGCTTTTATACAGAAACAGAGATGATGGGCCAGGCTAGAGGTGAAGTGAAATGGCCCACTTGGACCTCCCTGGTCCACCCAATGTCTCCTAGTTGCCTTCAGGAATGTGATGGCTAATCTCAGACCTTCAAAAATCATCAGCACCGCCCTGAGGTTAGCACACTTCTCTCACTACCATGGAAGTTTTACTTACAACAGGCTTTTACACACGAGGGCAGCAACACAGACATGTTAAGAACAAAAGCCAGAGAACCAGCAATTTGTGGATTCATACTTCAAGAAAGTGTTTCAGAATACTGTCTACTTATATTTCAGGATCTCCCAGTACTTGCAAGCAAGCTACTGTATTCTTAAGAGGAAAATTTACTAAAAAAATACCAATGTACCCATCAATGTACCTATTATAATTTACGTAACCTCTATGCTCTGCATCTATACTGCACCTATAGAGGTGTCTTCAGCACTCCAACATAGTGAAATATTTCCTGCTTCATTCTGCTATACAAAAAGATCATTGCTTTAATAAACCTTTTGATTAACTAAGCACTGTTTCTTCTTAATATATCAATTCTTGCAGTTCTTTACTCATCCAAGACTTCCAACCAATTCCCTACATCAAAAGGACTTTCTTTGCTGGGGTTACCAGCACTTCAGAATTGCCCACAGCCCCAGTATGACTCCTTACACATGCAAATGCAGGAAATCCCTGGTGCTGGGATGTGCATTCCATGTGCGAGACTGGTGTATACTTGCCTATTTTGACTTCGGGCTATAACTGTGCCTACACAAAGCCTTGCCCACATGGGCTGGGTTTTTTCCACCACTAACCGGTACAACTGGTAGATCAGGCCCTGACCCAAGTGCAAAGACGATGGCACAGCAAGGAGAGAGAGCTGGTGCTCTGGGATTTCCCTTTCACCAGCACTCCCCCTGTTGTTGGACATCAAAGGCTGCTGGTGTCTCTTGGAAGCGCCTCACAATCACGAGTGGTTTCCTTAGGGTTTTGGGGGTTTGTCCAGTATTTGTTACCAACACGGGAAAAAGAATAAAGATTTAGATAAAAAACTGATTGGAAAAAACCCGATGACTTTCTACCTTCAGAAACTGTAGTTTTTTGAAAAATGTCCTTTGTTATAAAATTCTAAAAAATTAAACATGGGAAATGTTTTGTTGAATTTTTCTTAAATTCTTCCCTTCCCCCCCTTTATTTTTATTTAAAATCTCTGAAGAATTTCCAGGCATGTGAACGAGTTTATTCCAGGAGACTGATTTCTCAAGGAAGGTGCTGGCTTGCCATCTTACTCAGCTAAAATTTGAACAGTATAGAACCAACCAAATGTACCTATAGAGAAGCCATTCAAACAAGGTTCTAGCCCCACGACTACCAGGCAGCTATTGATATCAAAGTATTCTTTTATTCAGACTTAGGGAAAGGTCTGCTCTCATATACAGCAGTAACTTCTTTAGTAAATGGAGTCACAGTAGTGCACTTTGTGTAAAAAGGGCAGCATTTTCTCCTTGATTTTATATGCTTATTATTTCTAATCTATAACATCATATGCTGATGTTATAGATTAGAAATAATTCAGAAAGGAAGAAGTCAATGTATCGGCTGACAAATTTCAGGGCAGCTCACAAGGTTAGACCAAGCCGCAGTGCCCTCCTCCTCCTTCCTTGTACTTCTGCGTCCTTAAACAAGGGTGTTGAGAAGGGCTCCAGCACTGCCGCCCCCTCCCCCAAAATAATTGAGCATGCCCCATAAAGTCAGCCTGTACAATCCCGAGGGAGGTAGAAATTCCCATAAAAGGATCATTCCAAATCCCCAGGATAAGTTTATTTGGCATGCTATTCAAGCAATAGGAGCCTTGCAATTGTTTTCCTCGACCTTTTAACCTGCTTTTCTTATCTCAACAGAGGTCAAAGGACAAGAACCCGGCCCCCACCTCCTCTCCCGGCCCGGCCCCTGAGCACACCGAGGCTCCGAGGGAAGGGTTTAGCCCAGGCAGCCACAAACAGATGTCTGCAACGCGAGGGCTGGGGGCGGGAGGGGAAAGGAGGTGTAGGAAAGGTGGCTTGAAGCTGGTATTTATTTAATTGATCATTAAGCCTGGAAAGGAGAGAAAAATCGAAGAAAGTCTTCCTGCAGGCAAAGAAAGCAGTGGGGATTAGGGCACTTTGTGTATCGATATAATAGTATTTTTTCTCCGCTGGTTCCAGCGCGTCAAGTCTTAGCAGTGCCGCAAGAGATCCCATCTGACTGGTGCTCCTCTCCAGGAAGATGGGGAGGGAGAAGCCTCTGCAAGGGGAATTAATCGTATCTGCATTCCCCTACAGAAGCCACAAAATTATCCTGCGCTCTGCTTACGCTTTGAAGCCCCCTCAGTTTCAGCTCTCGAGGGGCGGAGGAGGAGGAGGAGGAGGAGAATGAAGGCGAAGGGGGCAATGCCCACAGGGGCGCGGGGCGGCTGTCCTTGCCCGCCCCAGGGCGTTTTGCTGAGCAGCCGTGACACCCCTCGCCCCAAGCCTTCGCAGGGGTGAGGCCGAGCCCCTGTGCCTCCCCACAGGCGGCCGCGAGGCCTCGCCCGCACCTTCCAGGGGGTGAGGGAGCGGCGCCGAGCGGGAGTGCCCCTCTCTTCCAGGGCTGGCGGTAGCGGCGCGGGGCCGGCGCTGACCCCGCCACAAAGCGCGGGTTCCCCCGGCCGGGCCACGTGACCGCGGGGGCGGGAGGGGCGGCCGCCGCCATGGCCTCGGTGAGGGCCGCGGGCCCGCTCAGCTCGGCGGGACCGATCCGCCGCCGCTCCTTCGGCCGGGGCGGGGATCTCACCTCCAGCACCCCAGGAGCTGCTGGCCAGAACCCCGTGTCCCGGCACCCCTGCACCGCCGGCCTGGTGGGAGGCCGGGCTGGTTTTACAGCAGTAAAGGAGAAAACGAGTCCTCTGTGGGCTTTGGTGCTGTCGGGACCAAAGGGGCTGTTTGGCCCAGGGGCTCCCTCACAGCCCAGGTGCTTCTCCAGGCTGTAAAGGGTCGGTACTGTACCGGGGCATCCCTGTAAAACACAGAATCCATTAGGTTGAAAAAGACTTCTGAGATCATTGAATCCAACCTGTGACCAAACACCACCTTGTTCACTAGATCACAGCACTGAGTGCCACATCCAGTCTTTCCTTAAACACCTCCAGGGATGGTGACTCCACCACTTCCCTGGGAAGTCCGCTCCAATGCCCAGTCACCCTTCCTGTGAAGAAATTCTTCTTAATGTCCGGCTTAAACCTCCCCTGGTGCATCGTAAGACTCTGTCCTGTTGTCCTGTTGGAAATATACTTTGGTTCAAACACAAACCAAAGAATTGGGTGTTTCTGTATCTTGCAGCTCTTTCTGCTCCCCAAATACTAATCATCCGTATTGTACGTTCTGGAGTAAAGAAAGCTATGCATTCAATACACAATGCATTACCTTCACATAAAACTGCTCAGTAGAGTATTCCCTTCTACATTTTCAAGCAGAATAATGGAGTGAGGGAAGGGGCAGGTGCTCTAGAAGTCTTGGTTTAAGGCGTGGAAGGTCCTAACCCACAAATCCTGCTCTAGCCCGGATGGCAACAGTGTGTAGGGATTGCAGTTTTGCACTGATACCAGGGAAGATCCATCACAGGACAGCTTTGTCTGGATCATTTTGGGGATTTTAGGCAGTGGGAGTATAAAAGATTTTGGACAAGTTGAGTTTCTGTCCTTCTCTCACCAGGTCATGGCAAGGACTGATACCATGATGCTTTTTTGCTTNTAGGACTGTAGCTTGTTGCCCTCCGAGGTGACTCCTGACACAAAGCTGTGGAACAGCAAACCAACGCCTGCCCTCCCTGTACTGGCTGCCCTCTGCGGTACCAAAATCTGTGAACCCCTCTCCAGCTTTTCTGTGCCATGATCATCCATGTCAGCCCAGAAGAAGCTGGCAGAAGGAGCAGTGTACTGAGCTGTCCAGCATCACAGAACCTCCTGGGAGTGATGCAGCTGCAGGCTCCTCTGTAACCTTGGTCGAAACAACAAAAGTAGGGGTTTAGTTTCTTTCTGATACGAATGCATCACCTCTTGTCTTTCCTGAAGTTGTTTCTGAATGTTCACTAAACTTAAAAAAAAAGAAAAATAAGAAGAAAAAGCACCAGTCTGTCAAATGCTGCCTAGAGTGAACAGGCTCCAGGAGGTCTCTCTGGGGATCCTGGGGCAGATTAAACAGCCAAGTCAGTGACAGCATGAGGCTGCGCTGCGAGAGAGCACTGTGAAACTCATTCCAAGTGTGAAAGCCAGACTGATGTGAGTGATGTGGTATTTCATGGGGATGTAAAATTAGGATACACTCAGAGAGCCAGTTTCTCTGCTGACTTAATCTAGTGCCATTCCAGTAATCTCAGAAAATTGCACTGATTAATACAAGAAGTGACTCGGATCCTGGAACGATAAGAGCAGGATTTCAGCAGAAGCAAGTAAAGGGGACAGTAGAGTTCAGGCTTGGAGTAAACTGATGTTTACTTAAATCTACACTAGTGTCCATAATAAACATAGCATCAGTTCTCCCTGTGAGAAGTTTCCAGTGTGATTTAAAAGCTTTTGGAATCAGCTTTGAGTGTTAGACCAGTACCAGGGGAAAAATGTTAACATCTACCTCTTTTCTCACTAATTTAAACTTGCTATGCAGCTTAAACCCCAACTCCCATCACAGCTGAGTTTGACCACTTAGCATTTTTTGGGCTGTTTTAACGCATTTCAGGAGTCCTAAATAGAATCCAAGTGTATCCACTATGTTTTAGAAGAAAATAAGGAAAAGCAAAGCTTTTTTGTATGCTTGAGAAAACTGAAATGACTACCATGAATCTAGCATTCATATTATACATTATGATAAACCATGTTTTTGGAAATAATTATTAAAACATATTTTTATTTTTATAGATTGTTTGATTTCTTTTGCTGCTGAAGGTATGTTACCCAGTCTGTTGTCTGAAAGAAACTCATGACAAAATGGGCAAACTGACAGGAAAATAAGACCTAATGATGGAGAGAATCCAAATGGAAAGCCTGCTGCAATTTGACAAGGATCCATTGGAATTACTGGACACATTACAAACACCACCAATGCTTGCAATTTCAACCAAAGTAATAAAATACTTTTTTTTAAAGGACTATTGTAAATTCATTGTATAGCTGAACAAAATGCAATTATTCCATCCTGCATTGTTTGGGATTTTATTATTCACTTTGCCTCACTAATGCATATGCAGTCATGTTTATCTAAGCTAGAATATCAATAAACTTCAGCTTTTTTGCCCAGGATTTTTTTTCTGAGCAGTTACTGTGTAATGGAATTAAGTGGGGCAGCCAGAACCACATGGTCCCAGGCGTTCTCTTCTGTTTAAGTAAAATAAAGTGCTCTCAGTAGGCTGTCAGGAAAACTAAAAAGAGAAATATGCAACTGCACCAGTCATGGTTACAGATGAAACTGTGTTTGTATGCATATGTGACCACGTACTGGCCTAAGTGCAGCATGTTTGGTTCTGTAGAGAGCTTTCCTGCTACACCGTAACAGGCAAGTGCTTCAGAACTGGGTGCAGAAAACAGAAGCCTTCCCAGTCACTTTTAAAAATATGCCAATTCCTAATCCTTTTAAATGAGAAATGTTTTTGTCACAGGGGAAATACAAGTTCTCTTGTATTTGATGGGTTTGGGACCATAAAATCCATAGTGCCCTTGGTGGATGTTTATTCTGAGAGAAGGCAAGAAATGTAATTACTATTTTTCCTTTGGGTTTTGTTGTGATGATGTGAGCATCCATAAATAGTTTAATATCCCATTTATTCTGTAATGTTCTTGGTAGTTATGGTGGGATATGCTGAATCATCTGATCCTTTGGCCACCTTGCCATCTTCCTTTACCCAAATAGCTCCTTGTTTTTAAAGCTGTCCTAGCCTATCTCTCCCTTTTTGCCCTTGTTCCTCATGAGAGATATGCTGATTTCATGTTGCTGCAGGCAGTATATTGCAACTCATCCACTTGCATGGATAATGAAGCAGAGTATGGAGAAGTTGGGGTGCAGTGGGCTCTTAGTGTGAATGCCAGATAACAGGCATTCACACTAAGGCATTAACAGTCATTAACAGTCAGGCAGTGGTGCCTGACTTCTAACTATATCCTTAAGTCTCACATACAAAAGGTTAAACTAGTATTTCTTTCTGTTTATGACTCAAACCCTGCTTGTTTTCGACAAGCATTCCTCATGTCAGCTTTTCAAAGCCATAAGGACTGTTGACCTACTTTTCAGGTGGGAAAAAGAGACACGGAGGCAGCAGGCTGCTTTGTAATATACTGTAAAACTATTTTCCTCCACAAGTACATAAACACTTGTTTACATTCAACTGTGACTGGCCTTCCAAATCTGAGAATCTCATTTGATTCCTCAGATGCTGATTTTTAGAATGAGTGGTCACAGATTTAGGGGAACGCAGCATTTGCTTCTTTAAAACAGGCCTTCAGTGCGTCTGTTTTTTCCTGCTTATTTGAAAGCGGATTTTTTGTTGTTTCTCTGGACTTGTATTTTCGGGGGCTCAGACAAGGACTTGGATATATGTGTGATCCTTCAGCCTTCAGGCCAAGACGATTTTAACCGTAGCACATTTATGAGACCTGTGGGTGTGATTGAGGAGCAGGTTTTCAGAATCAATTAAGCAATGCCGTGGTGCGCTGGAAAGGGAGGCAGAGATCTGAGTGGAGTCTGCATGGCTGATACCGTTTGGAAAGGGCCTCTGCTGCAGCGGATCAGCAGCCTGTCTGTGTTCACTGCCTCCCACTTCAGCGTCACCCCATCCATAGAGAAGTCAGAGTCTGGAATGCAGAAGCCTCTTTCTCAGTTTTCCCTCTGACATCCAGTACTGAATGTACCTTCTGTGTCTGAACTGAAAATTTCATCACATTTTTCTTTCTTCTGATTTCACTCTCCCTGTTTCATTCCTTACATAAAGCAGAAAACACAGGCAAGGAAAAGCAGCGAGAAGGTCCCTCAGTGTAGAGGGGGGCTGGGATGTTGTTCAAGACAATTACTCTGGGAGACTGTGTAGCTATGCAATTGCAAAGCCAAAGAAGGAGCCCTGGGGAATTATGTCAGCTTTTTTTTTCCCCCCCTTCCTAAGGGGAAAAATCTTGAATAGGGTTATGAGCTGTCTATCTAATCAGCACTGCCCTAGTTCACAGCAAAGCATGCAGAATGAACCAAGACCAGAGCACACATACCTTCTGCAATAAGCTATTTTCAAAAACCAAGGCACATAATTTCCTGTGAAGATGTAAAGAATGGAAAGGATAATATGAAACGCAGGCTTTTTCCTGGTAATCCTCTCTGTGTATACTCTGTTTCACCTTCAATCTCCCTTTGTCTCCTCGCTTTCATTCATGACTCAGCACCACCTTTCATAAAACCCCCGTGCCTCTCTCGAACATGCTGACAGTTCAAACACACTCAAACTCACACTCCTCTTGCAGGGCTGCAGATCTGATACCTTTGTCTACATAACCTGACTCATCCCTTCTTGGACACTGGCCTTTGCCACTCACTTCCTGACAGAACAGAGTGTCACACTGGGTCCAAAAAAAAAAAAAAAAAAAAATTCCACTCAAGGCCATGAATGGTGTAGGATTATTCAGCTAATTGCAACACCAGCTCAGCGGCAGGTTTCAGCCACACCAGGAGCTGGTACCTCCCGGCCGTGTCTCCCAGGGCCCTCCATGAGAGCTACCTGCTGGACGGCTCTCCAGCCCCTGCTGAAAGCTCCTTCCCGCTCCCTTCGGCATTGTGCCACCTGCACAGCTCCCGAGAAATGCCCCGAACCCCTTCACCACTCCTGCTAGGTGGTGGCAGCACCCACTGCTAGTACTTTTCTATGCTGCCACATCACTTAGAGCGCTGTCTCCGCAGGGCAGGCATTTTGCTTCATTTTGTGAGTATCTAGCACCTCCCCCCTCCACCCTGTGACAATAAGGAAAAATTTAGGCAGTCACCAGACTAATGGTTCTGACATGCAGACAAAGTGAAATAGCTCAGAGTGGAGCTGGCAACCAGGAAACTTCAGAAACAAATTGATCTGGCAAGGAATTTTCATTATGCTTCAGGGAACAGGTTGGTCTGACAAAAATAGAAGTTGGCAAATAGATTACCTCTTGGAAAACGGCACATCGAGGTGGTGCAGTGAGATGTGGCATGGTGTCTGACTTGGCTCCTGGAGCTGGGGCTGGCTGGCTAGGTAGGAATCAGGAGATGGAACTCTTTTTGGAGCAGAGCTTTTGTGATTTGCGTGTTTCATAAAGCACGGTGCCCGCTTGCGGCTTTCTCCCGCGGCTCCTGTCACAGTCGGGAGGTTCTGCCAGTGCACATCATCCTTGACTTTCTGCAACTTGTTCTGCTCTCGCTCGACACAGTCGTGGTGTCTGTGTGCCTCCGACCTTTCCTCCCTCCATCTCTTCTGCCTTTCCTCAGCTTCCTTCCTGAGTGTGGTCAGGGAGGGTGAGGAGCCCTGGAGGAGATTTTGCCCTAATTGCCCAATTGGGGTAGCTGCTGTCACAGGTGTCATGTGTTTTTATACCCACAAAGCATCCAAATGCTTAATGCTGGGAGAGAAGAAGCTGTTTATAACCTGATGTAGAAGTCTCTAGTATTGCTGATGGGACCATCAGGCCTCCAGATTGGTTAGAAGATTTTTACTAAGCACTAAAATATTTTGCCATCAGTATAAAACATGCAAACCATTCCTTCTCTTAAAAAAATCCCCTTGCATGTCTAGCAATTACAAATAATTTCTTTGTCTCCACCTTTGAATATGTTTCTAAAAAGTAGCTTGTTCTTTCTGTAAATTCTTCTTGTCAGCTCTCTCATTTTTCTTTTTTTTTTTAATGATTCATCTTTCAGTTACTCATTGTTCCCTAATATGGCCTCCTTATATGTCTGGACTTTTTTTAATGAATGGTATTCTCCATACCCTGTGTTGATGCTTGGTAAGAGTAATAACTTGTTACTATTTTGTAGCAGTATAGGCAAGGAAAGGTTTTAAAAAATTTTAGCCAGTATGTTGGGTTTTTTTCCATAGAGTAAGTACCATCAATAGAATGATTTAGCTAAATCGTATAAAAAAAGTAAGTCTGGGTCCTGAAAGCTGGTCAGAAATCCTTGGATATACTGTGAGACATGTGCTAAATACTTATGTCATGGCACAGTGCAGACATTTTCCTGCATATCTAAAGATGGAAAAATGGGAAATAAAAAAATTATTATAGAAAATATTACCTTGCATGTCTTTTACTCTGGTCATAATGAGGTAACTCAGTTAATGTTAATACACTATAATAAAAATTAGGGCACATACAGTCAATACATTGCAGCTGGTCTATTATTCATAGTTTGGGAAAGAAGCCCTGTGGGCCCTTATACTTTCCTGCTAGGATAAGAATATACTTTTCCAGGAGAATAGGTATTCACAAGGATGATAGATGAGTAGTATGGTAGTTCAAAGGCTACATGTAGAGCTCTTGAAATTTTTTCCTTTTTTCCCTTTTCTAACTGTCTTCCTGACAATTTCGTGGTTTCCTGCTAGCAATCCATCTGTTGCCCTTTTAAATTAAGGTAATGTATAAATCTTGCAGTAGTTACGAAACCATTACAAGGGAAAGGTTTACTTTTGATTTTTTATGCTATAAAACTTTGGAAAGTCATGGATGAAAATGCCTAACAGATAATGACAAGCTGTTCTAGCAATAAACACAAACACACTATTCTACCAGGAAGGCTTCACAAATGTACTTCAGTTGTGTGCAGTGTTAGTAGTGAGTTGTCCAGGTCAATGACATCTGGATTCTTTTGTTTTATAAATGGCATGTAATCCAATCATGTTTCAGAAAACTTCACACTGTTTTTGCCCAAACCACAGTTTCTAGAATTCCTCATGAATTTGGGACTGATGAACCTAAATAGCTTTGCTTGACTGGGGAGAAAATATGCCACTTTTTTCTTTTGCCTGAAAATGCCATTTTATTTGTGGTTTTAGTCTTCAGTGAAAATCAAGCTGATTTACTTCTAACCAGTGCATTAGAGAATTTTCTAGGTCTAGAGATGCTTAAAGTATTGCATGCCACAGTTTAATTCAAAATTATTAGACAACCTGGGAAAACAGATCAAGCTAGCATATAAAAAATCGCTGATTCGACATCAACTTTGATGGGTAACTAAAGAACAATTATGTACTTGCACTCTGTCAGTCCCAAACCAGGTTAAAGTTAAATATCCTGAAAAATGCCTTATGACCTTATGAGCATAAATTACTGTGAGTTATGAGGGCTGCAGCATGATTTAGAGTTTGAAAGACATTGATAAAGCTTGATGGAAAGACTTATAAGGTAGCTCTGCCTTCTGTCAGTCTTAAAGCCAATCTGAAGTATCACTGAACAACAAAAAAAGAGGAACTCTCATTTTTCTGTCTCTTCCTTCCATTTTTTCTTTTTTTTCCCCTTCCCCTTCCCATTTTCCTTTCCCGTTCCCTGTTTCTGTTTTTCTTCACGAAAAATGAAAAAGCTGCTTTTTATGTAAAAAGGAGTATATCCTTCTTCTTTCCTGACCTAAATCAAGATGAGAAAAAGATTGTCTGAGTTAGTTTCTGTAATATTAGTGGATACAGTATAGATGGGAGTGAACGGATGAGAGGGGAAGGAGCAGAGTCAAGCCATTCCTGCAGTGAACTCCACCAGCTGAGAACTGAGTGAGCTGGGGACTCTTTCCATTCTTAAACCATCTTTCCTGAGGGAAAAATAAAATAAAAAGGCACGTGATACTTTAACAGCGATGCATGTTTTAAAATGATTGACTTTGACTATTTTCTGTATTCCAGTTGTTCATTTTCCAGATCTTTTGGAGATACGAAGGAAGTGTTTTGTTGCTATGCTGTCTCTTTTGGAGATTTTACAGCCTGCTCTTTGCAATATCACTATCATTTTCATGTAGTTGGGGAAAACATTCCAATTTCCTTTGCCCAAAAATTTTAAAGGTATATTTTTCAGAGGAGTGAATTTGTGTTCAGTCATAGGGGGGAAAGAGCCTGAAATGTTATACTTTCATGAAAATGTGAAGAAAAGAATTTTTTTCATTTTGATTCTCCTGAAATTTCTCAAGCAAATTTCATTGTGTGATTACTACTACTAAGAAATGATTGAAGCAGGATGAAAAGAATAAGGCAGGAGGGGAGGGGAGGACAAGGAGGTGGTTGATTATGAATGTGAAAACTTTGTTTGCACACACACGAACAATCAGCAGCTTTGAGAAAAGAATGCAGAAAATAGCACACACGCTTTTTTTTTTACATTTCTGTATGCATAATGACCCTCTGAACAAATCAACCAATTTGGTAGTTTTTCTCCACAGAGGGTTTGTTACGCTTGTAAAGAGGCAGCATTTTGAATGACACTATGTTTTTTCTTCTTTATGCTTAGTGCTCATGAGATGAAGTTGACAGAAGGGGGATTTTTCCTGTAGTCATCCAGCACTCAGCATGATGCAAAGCTGGTTTTGAGGGAAGGCAAGTTGCCTTGTTTTATGCAAAGCATCCACAGCTCAGGCACAAAATTGGTTAAACATAGCTCCACTGACAGATCTTAGGATAAGTCCATAAATGGGAGACGTAAGTGAGCAGAGGTAGAAGTAGAGCAACACATTTTGCTGCTCCTGTGCTGTCCAGGAGCAGGTCAGCCCTCACCAACCCATTGCTGCCTCTTGATCATCATGCCCACAGATTTGGAGGTTGATCCAAATGGATGGCTTGGTGGCAGTGGCCTCTGTCACATTTAGCACATGTCAGCTTCCCCTCAGGTCTTAGAGGTGCTCAGAGGTGGGCCAACAGGACTTCTCCAGGGGTTGGTCCCCATTTGCACTTTGTCCTGCAAGTTGGGTGGCAGCTGGCAATTAGCAGAAAAGGCAGTGGTGCAGTGAATTATGGTCAGTGAATTTTGCAACATTTTCTGAATCACTGGGTTCAGCAAAGAGAGTTGAATGCTAGGCAATGATCATCCATATAGCAGCATGTTAAAATCATTAATAAGAGGTGATGAAGACGAGGATTATGTGTGTGGAGGAGTTTTGTTTGTTTGTTTGTTTTTGTTTGTCTTCTGAAGAAGCTTCATGTTTTTGCCAGTATTGATGCTGCTTTGTCACTGGTGGTGGTGGGGTGGCTGATGTAGGTTTATAAAGGCTTTTTGGCTTTTACAACTTTTATGAACAAGCATAGGCATAGGCACTGTTTAATGTCAGTGGATCAACATCTGCAGCCTGCGTAAATACAAGCTCAAAGAAAAATATGATTGAGAATAAGAGTTAAAACTCCTTATCTGTATTCGTCTTTTGCAGGAGGAAAAACCTCTTTGGAAAGACTTCCAAAAATCCCCTCATGAGTATTTGCATGTGTGCTTATGTGGGTGACTTTGTGTACAGAGGTGTATCCACCTGCCAGACAGATTTTTGCTTCCTCCCCTTTAGGTTGGGAATTTGTGGAGACTGAGACGATTGTTCATTAAATTCATAAGGAAGTCTCTTGGAAAGACCCTTCTTCAACCTACTTTAGACCTTTTTGAAATTAGGAGGGTCAGGCCCATGAGATTGACTTTTGGAAGTTTCTTCTAGGGAAGGGTCAAGGCTGGAGGAACCAAGGATGCTCCTGTGTGTGTATGCACGTGCACCACCAGAGCTGTACAAGGTTTCTCACTGGGAGCAGGTTTCCCTCTGTTCTGCCTGTTTGTCTGGTTTCACCTGGATTTGCAGCGAGGGCTGGAGCACCTATACATGTGTAGTGAGGTGCAGCTGGCTACTGTGTAGGACACTGTAGCGGGTTAGGTTCTTTCCCAGCCAATGCACCAAATTTGTAGTGGTTTCAGTTCACCTTTTTATCTTTTGTGAGATGAGAGATTTGGAGGAATGCAAACAGGCTCAAAAATTAAAGAATATGAAAAGGTTTATTAACAGAATTAAAAGAGAAAAGAAAATAATAAGAAATTAAAGCAAAATCCCTCTTTTTACTTGCACACCCCCTCCTCCTTTTTCTCTTCCCCAAACCAGCACAAAGGATAATACCACATAATTCTTGGTCAGTATTCACAGTTCTTAAGAGTCTCTCCACTAGTTAAGGAAAAAAGAGGTTTCCTTTGCTATCTGTGGCTTCCCAAACTGTATTAGCCACAGTCCGACAGCCCCCGCCCGGGATTGAACTGTCACTGGGAAAAAACATCTCTCCCATGGATAGAAAATCAGTTTCTTTACCATGGGCCACACATGGGGTATTCTTTTTCAGGATGGACAGATTCCAGCCTGAAACAGCAACTCGCTTCTCTATAGAAAATCTTAAAAGTTTCTCACAGCTCCCCACACCTCTGGGCACCTGGCGTGGTCCCCTTTTGCACATAGGCTGCATTCAGAATCCTTCATCATGCCCCCATGTCTTTAAATGGATTAAAGAGGAAAACAGTTTGGAACATTATAGATTCCACCACAGTTTGCAGGCAGTTTTAAGTTCCGCGCGGCAAGTGTGGCTCCGCCCTCTTTCTTCTCCGTCGCCATTTTGGATTTACTTGCTTTCTCTTTCTCTCTGACCTCGGAGACGCCAGGATGAAAAAATAATCTCCGTTGTACGGGCTGTATGATGAAGAGAAACCCCATTCCCTTTGTGCTGCTGGCTCCTTGATGTTAGTCTCTTAGCCCCATCGGCCTCTGCCAGGATTTCCGCGGGCCACGTGGAAGGGGGGTGGGGGTCAGCCCTCAGAAGCCTCTGCAGCCATTATGGCTCGTCCTCAGCTGCCGAGCTCTGAGGGATTCTCCCGCCGGCACGCTGGCATCCCAGGGCCATGCCCCGGCACCGGAGGTGGGGGGAGCTCGAGGCCACTCTGAGGAGCAGAATCTCAGCTCCATCTTCCCCCTGCTCCCGCAGGAATGGCAGAACCAAAAAAAAGAGGGAACTTCCTGTCTTCCCCCAGGCTTAAATATGGAAATTCCAAAAAGCGCTACTGGTCAAATGAGCTGTCCATCAGCTCAGGCTCAACCTACCTGAGACACACTCCTGTCAGTAGCAATGGACTTGGAATTTTGTTGGGTGTCTGTGGAAGGCTGTGCTAGACAGGCACCTTTTGCTGTCACTTGCCTGTGACAGGATCTTGTGACCTACAGGCCTGCTGTAGGTCCAAGGCAGCCCATGAGCTATGCTCCCAGTTACAGGAACTTGTTTCAGCAAGTCAAAGGCCAGGCCATGATTCTTTCATGTCAACACCTTCCTGGGCATCCAGGTAATCCCAGGGCACTTTGGGATGTTATTCTTTGATAGTTGAATGCAACAATTTTTTCTTGCCCAGAGTCCTTGCTAGGAATGAGATCAAAGGCCTTTCACTAGGCTGCTCTGGTAGAAAACCATCCCTGGTTTTCTACTCTCCTGTAAGAGTGTCTTTATTTAGAGCAGGTGAAACTGTAAAAATCCATTACAATTTCAGTGGAATTTATCTGTATTCACATACCTGCTTTATATATTGTCAAATAGACAGCATATTTTGCAATTGCTGCAATAGTATGCAGAGTTAGGAAGTATGTGGTTCAAATAAAATGAGTTAATATTTGCCTTTGTTTAAAAATGCAGTGTTGCTATTGGGATGCAGTTGGAGTTGCATGCATCTCCAGGGGGAATCTAACCTTTAATTTTAAAATGCTTTCTACAAGATAATTTGTCCTCTTTATTGATTTATCTAGAATGGTAAAAAATAATATAATGCTGTGTTAGATCCAGCAAGTAATCTTTATTTTGAAATTCATTGTATTGTGGTGAAGACACATGGTAGTGTAGTGGTATATAGCAGAAGAAAATCTGTATTATGCAAAATATGCTGTGAAGGATGGACGCTAAGAATACCAAACATTTTCTGCTGTAATTCCTGTCATGACAAAAATCTCTCTTACTGATGATGTTGGATAAATATATAAAACTGAAATATTTTCCATGGAAAAATGCAGATTCAGTGTCATGAAAATAGTCTATGGACTTGCGAGACTTTGTTGAATTTCATGTTGAAGAAAATCCAACACATGCCAAAATAATCTGAATATTTTGCCTCAACTTTCAAAATGAAACTCCCAGTTTTTTATTTCAAATGTATTTCTTGCCTAGAACTCTGCTTTCAGTAAAAAAAACCCAGTCAAAATTGAAATGATGTGTGCAACAGTGACAAGATTTTCAGTTCAGTGACAACTGCTTTTTCTGTCCTCGTTCCCTTCTCCTCCCCCAGCGGATTTGCCATCAACTAAAAATATCCATCATATTTGTAGATCTGTGTCTGACTACTCTATTTCACAGCTCTTTCCCTTTACACTGTGCCATTTCTACAGCTACCCCACACTTCTCAAACATTGATTTTCAACATTTTCATGATTGCCAGTCATCTGCTTTACCTCCATAACACTGAGGTACCTGTACCCTTACTCTATATCAAGTGGCAGAGCTGGAGAAAACTCAGTTGGAATAACTCATTTTCTTCAGTTTAGGTTTTTTACTCTACCTTCTCAAGGTTACTGCCTGCTGTGAACTCTGCTGTTTCTTGGCAAATTTCCCCACATTTCACAAAGTCAGCAATGCTGGGATGATGCCTCCAGAATATCAGAGGTCTCTTTCCAGTCAGTGTTTGAAATACCCGAAACTTATTTCATAGTTCAAGGACTATTTTCTTTCTCTTTCCATCCCCCAACGTGGGGCTTGCACAGAGCTGTTACAGAGATGAGGGGCAATGTCAGGGGTTGGAGGCACCATAGCCCTGCTCCCCATTCTGCACAGCAGGTGTAACGATTGCAGCTCAGTGGTTCATCAGAGTAAGACAGGTCTGCTGCAGGTCCCCTGCATGGCTGTGCCACACAGCAGAGCCATTTTGCAATCAAAAGGAGTTTACGATGATGAAAAAATGAAGGAAAGGGGTTCTTTGTACATGCATTAAACCCCACAAAAGGTGATTCATTACAGCTTCATGATGTGAAAGGCCCAGAACCTGCTCACTGGAAAGCAGTGCTGGTTCACTGAGTGTAGGACACTGCTTATTTTCAACTCTCTGGAATTTCATCACTAGCAGAGGCTCAAAGTGGCAGTCTAGATCCCAAGCCTCACACTCCAGCAAGAACAAATTTCAATACAGATGTAAAAGAGGGATTGATGAAACACTGTGTAAGGGCTAACATGCAGCAGGAGGATGGACTGGCTCCAGATGGGGGAGACAACTGTAGTTTGTTCACTCTTGTGTGCTGCAATTTTGACATGGGCCTGTTCCCTGAATTGGAAAATTGGCTTTTTATATTGACAAAAGCCAGGTTACAACAGCTTTTTCCTCTCAGACATGTCTCCTATGCAGAGAACCAAGAAATGGCTGTGTCATTCCTGCTCTGTTTGGAGGTTTCTTCAGAAAAAGGGCAATTTGAGGCTGCCTGTGCTGCCTGGGCATGCTGAAGCTGGCATGTCAGACCAGAGGACCATTGCAGGCATGCCACATGTGCCCTGTCCCCACAATCAGCTCTGGAGGACCACACAGCCTCTGGAATATGTGGCTGCCTTTAATCCTAGGCAAAATTTTAGCCCATCCCAGCCTGGGCTCGGCCTATCCCTGTCCCCAAAGAGGTGCCTGATGCTGGGGCTGGGGCTGCCCTGGTGCCCCCAGCTGCCCTGTTCCTGGCTGGGCTGGGACAGGTGCTGGCTGCCTGGCCCTGCCATCACCCTCCATGGGGAGCTGGGACAGGGGCTGGTGGCCACGGGGGCTGGTGTGAGGTCCTGGGCATTGTGGGGTGAGCCCTGGGGAGCTGGTGTTGCACCCAGGGACATGATGGAAAACAGGCAGGGGGGAAGATGTGGTTGTGTCCTGTAGCTGATCTAGTGATAGGCTTGGGGTAGCAGAGAGACAGAGCAAATAGCACATCTCAGATGGCTTTTAATATATAATGGCTTATTTAGTCATTTTAGTTAAATCATTTATTTATGTGAACTGAAGTTTGGCCCTTTTACTGTAATGTGTAGGTCTAGTACATGATCTGCTGTGTGGAGTATCTGACTCTGCAGGCAGAGCTGTTTATATTCCAGGATTCTCTAAGCTGTTTCTAACATATCTTTGTTAGATGGATTATGCATTTTATGTCTCATTCCTAACAGTGAAATACAAACCTCACACTTAGGCATTTCCCACAAAGCAAAACCCCTCTGCAACTCAGAAATGCTGAACGCTGATTTACTGTTCATGTGTGAACAAATAAATTCCCCAGAAAGCTGTTGTTTGGAACGAAGGGCACACAGCTTGCCTCTGCAGCTGTGTGGTGTGCAGATGAGGTCATCCCTGCCACAGAGCCAGCTCTGTCTGCAGGCCTGCTGCTGGAAAAAGCCCCAGACAGCCTGGAAGAGGAAGGGAAGGCGTGTATGGAGGGTCAGAGCCGGTGGGTTTTGTTGTGATAAAACTCGTGCAATCCATAGGATTTGTAGCATGGTCTTCCTCAGCAATGGCAATTCCAAAACACTCCCTCACCTGCCTGAAGAGAGTGTGGGCAGCAGCATAATCCTCTATTAGAAAAACAGATCAAAGGAAATTGTTCAAATGTGTATGTTAGGGAAATGCATCTGAAATGCAAATAGAAATACATTGTTACTACTCTTACTCTATAATGGGTTACCCGGTCTGATTCTAGAAACAGAATGTGACATTTTTTAGAGCGGTGCTTATAGAAGATCCACAAGACCCTGCTGTAAGACCTGGGCTGAAGTCTGAGATTTTACAAACTTTGCATCATTTGACACAAGGCAATATGCCAATGTATGAACACACAGATGTTAATGTCTTAGTGTAAAGACGTTAGCACATTTAACATTCTGTGCAACTTCATGCAGCCTTTTTACACATTATATTCATATAATTATGATAAGCATTTTAATCTTCCCAGAAGCTTTGGGAACAAGCTTACTGAACTGTGACTTGGTGAATTTTTGAACTCTCTTAAGACAGAATATGATGAATTATTAATAAACATGAAAAACTTTTATGATGTTAGTGCTACTGGCAGTCTGGAAGACTTCAGTTTCTTGGGCATGCCAGCTAAAAAAGAGATGAGAGATTTCTCTCTGTCTCTCTCTTTTCATTTTGAAGACAAAACCACACAATAAAATTACCTGCAAAGCTGAATAAAAATATTATCCATTGAGTCCAAAGGAAAAAAACAGCAAGTAGAAAAATATTAGTAATGTGCTCTATTGAAAATAAAAAAAAAATCAATTAATGAGAAAACCTACTGAAATAGATTTAGACATGACATAGTAAAGAAAAAATTGAAGAAAAAATAATATTCCAAAGAATCTGTCAGTGTGTCAAGTCATGCCACAGAAAGCAACTTTGGATGAGGCTGGCATAAACAAAGGATTTTTTGTGTTGTTTATAAAACAGCATATAAACTGTGCTGCGAACTCTTCCTTTGTTTATTGGGGAGAAAGAAAAGTACTTTAAACAAATGAGAAGACTTACATAGGAATTCTGACCTCAGATCCACTCAGTTTTACAGAGCAGAGGCTCTGTTAAAGGAGGCTATGTTACATTAGAGACAAATCTGGTATGTCGGGTTTAACTTAGTCACCATAAAGACTGGGACCCTGTGGCACACAGAGTGCTGTAGCATACAGAAGAAGAGGTATTTCCAGGATATTGTGTTTTCCAGGACTTTGCATTTAAATAATCATTGAAGAATAAAATATCATCATTGTGAATGATGTTTTGTCCAGTAATACAATTGGCAGAAATCCATGGTTTTTTGGAAATATATTAGTCTTTTGAAAATGTTGGTTTATTTTTTTCTACAATGGATAGCTGATCATAACAAAGCCAACTGGAATAGCTGATAGCTTGATGGGTGTAGCAGTTACATGAAAACTTACGTTTCTTCACTTCTCATTATTTTGGTGTATTATTCTGCCTGTCTGCTGTACTAAAAATTATAAGCCTCCTTTTCTTCATGTGATGGAAGGAAAACACTTCCTAACGCTGGTACACTGGAGAGTGGGAGTTGCCATTCAGAGACATCTTGTCAGGCTGGTCTGAGAGGAACTGAATGAAGTTGCACAAAGCCAAGTGGAAAATCCTGTGTCTGGGATGGAGCAATCCCATGCACTAGTACTGGCTGGGGACTATTTGGTTGAGAGGAGCTTTGCAAAAAATGACTTGATGGTCCTGGTGGATTCAAGTCCATTTGAACTGGACAAGTTCACTTTGTGAAAGATGGTGAGTGGCCCCACTGTGGGCTGCAGGACCTTAGCCAGCAGGTCAAGTGCTTTTTTCCCTCTATTCAACATTTTTGAAACCACCCTTGGAGAGCAGTGTCTCTGGCTGTACAATGGACACTGATATACTGCAGTGAGTCCAGTGAAGGGTGGACAGGGGACTGGATCAGCTGTTGTAACTGGCTCTGCTTGGAGCAGGGACTTGGACCAGGTGACTCCCAACCTGCATGAGTCTGCAGTTCTGTCTTGCAGAGTTGGAGCTTTTCATGTCACATGTGTGCAAACCCTTAAATGGGATTTCCTGTGCCATGGAACTGTGGCCTCATTTTCTTTAGCTGTGTTTCTATGTCTGTTTTCCCAGAGTTTTAGAGGAAGTGGCAATCCTATGCATTTTTGCACATCAGCTCTGCCAGTTGTACAGGCTGGAAGATTTATTGCAACATGAATAATATGCTGCCTTTCATTTCTGAGCCAAGGACCAAATATGCATGAAGACGTGAATGCACATTTTCTGGGTGGTGAAAAAACTGTAACTGGGATTAAAGGGTGTTCAAGAAGACTTATCGACACTGTCTTCAAGGCAAGCTGAGAAAAAATACTTAAAAATTTCAAAGGAAATCTGGGTATTATAATTTTATCTGTTGTTACACTGTAGTAACAGTGTGGTATCTTAGAAAATGTTAGAGATTTTTGAGATGTTATATCGAACATGACTATAGTGTCTGAAATGCACAACCTGTTTGTACATGGCTGTAGTTTTGCAGGGTTTCCTTTCTCAATTATGTTGCTGTATTTTGCTGCAGAATGATGAAGGGTACATCTGCACTGTCTTTCCTGTATGCTGACTTGGGAAGAGTTTTCCCTATCAGGTGGATGTGTCCTCTGAGTGCTGATGGGGGTTTCATGTTCTGATAATATGAAAATTCAATTTCCTTTTTCATCTCTTATATTTAGCTGTCCTGCATTGTCTTACAGTACGTTTCTTCTTGGTTACTCCTGTTTGTGCAGTATTGGACTTGCTCTCGGGAAGCAGCAGTATGTCAGAGCTTGGTGACAATAAACAGGTAGATTTACCGACACAAATCAGCCATATATGCATTTAGAGCTACTTACAATATAGGTCAACAAAAATCCAGTTTTATACAGCATTCTTTCTTTTTTGAATAATTCTGTCATTTGAGAAAAAATGGAACCCTATGTTTTATTTAAACATCACCCAAGATTTTAGGTTTTGGAAACAGAACTTTAAAATCGAGACGTGGACCTGGACTTTGAAATCCAGACCTGAGAACTATTTATTTCATGATGAGCCTACTTGCACTTAAAGGAAACAGTTTAGGAAAACAGGCCCATTTTCGTTCTCCTGAGACTGAAAACTTCACAGTATTAAAGCACTCCTGAAGGATACTTATATCTTAGCAAGGATAATAGCATTTATTTTCTTTGCAAACCATTAATTATGAGTATTTGAGTTCAAGATTTGCAATTATTTGCTCACTGGAGTATTGCTCACTGAATGTTCTTTTGGTGTACAAACATTCAGAATGACTCAAGAGAAAAGGTGTTTACATGAAATTATAATCAAATTACATAAAATACCATGATGGAATTCCATGAAGTGTTTTGATGACAGTTTGAGGTATTTTTAGACAGAATCAGAGAATCATCTGGTGGTGGAAAAGCTTCCTCCTGAGCCAAGCAGTCCATGTTCCTTGTTGTGGCAGAGCTGGATAATTCTGTGCAGTGCAAAAGTCAAGGACTGGTGCTTGCAGTGAGTTTCCTGGGATTATCCCAGCTGTATGGAGTTGTGGACCCTGCACATGCTGTCATAGAAAAAGTCTTTGTGTGTAAGCAAATAACAATGTGTTGTGTGATTAGCAAAGAGGAGTCTGTCCACTCTGAACCATTAAATTCCTTCCAGTTCCAGCTCTTCGTAAAGATCCACCCCCATAAGCCTGACTCCTACTGTACAGATTTCATGGAGAAAGTAATCTCATTGGTATCTATTTCCTCTGCAGATTCACCTAAGTATTCATTTGATTTCCATCATGCTACTAAGTGAGTGGGAATGAATTACTGTGAGAAGAGGAAGAGAGCACAAATCTATTTTTGGTCTTAAGGAAATGAATTAATTTAATCTGATATGATTCCTCCTGACAAGCACATACTGGCTACCATTTCGCATCACCTCATCAAAGCATAAAGATGTTTACAAATGGGCAGAATCATTAAGAATTTGCCAGCTGGCTAGCTAGGCTGCTTAGAGTTTAACTGTTGAAGCTCCATTTTTTTGGTGTGTCTCTATTATGTATATTAGAAAAGGTATATTGATATTAACTGTAATAGACAGCAATTTTATCTTATTTAAATCTTACAACGTGTGCAAAACTCTTATGCCTGAATATGGCTGGAGTGGAATTCTGCTGCTACATAGAAATGCTTCCTACAGGAAACAAAAAGAAAGGTAGCTTAAAATATTTGCCTTTTTTCTATTCACATGGAGGTAGTTCCAAGATTAGGGAACAGTTAAAAAGTCTTAGGAGACATGAGATATTTTCTGACTCATGAGCTGGTTTTAATCTGCATGGACAGCACCTGATCAGCTCTTACCTGCCAAGTAGGTAAAGGCCTTGCTGGCCTGGCAGCAGTGTGTCCATGCCTATTTTGTGCAGGGATTGGAACTACAGCAGTTTACCTCACATGCTGTGAAGGGATCATTACACTGCTGCTGAATTACCTAGGGCTTCACACTTGTGAATTGATGAGTTTGTACAAGATCCATTTGGCCTCCAATGTGGGAAAGCTGCTGGAATGACATCAGTGATTATTTCCTAGTAATCTGTTGGAAGTGCACCCTGGAAGGGGAAATGTTTATTGCAAGTACAGTTCAAGAAAGGAACTCTTTTGGAAGATATTCAGACTTGGAGAACTGGCTTTGGAATAAGTGTGCAGAGAGACTGATTAATCTTCTGACACTGGAGAGCATTAAATATGGTTTCTTTGAGCTGAGACTGTTTATTGCATTGGAAAAAAAGTTTTTTCAGCAGAAGGAGAATTTTGAGTCCTAACACCTTTTTTTCCTGTGTTGGATTGTTTGTTTTTAACTTAGACTGTTTCTGTCTGAACTGACTCATCTGGAAATTGAGTTGTGAGGTTGCTTTGTACTGTGGAGATTTTGTTTTGAGAAGGAATTTACCTTGTAACAAGGAAATGTGTGGGGAGACAGGGAAGCAATGAAATCCTAAGTGTTCTTTTGATGGATTAAATAATGAATTTTTTTTAAGGAACCACACAATAAGGTAATCTTGGGATAGACAAATTCTTAACTTACTTTTTTAAACTGTGTATGTTTTGATTTGACTGATTTTGGATGAATGCCCCTTTGCTGGAGGCTTTCATATTGTTTAGACTTGGCTTTCAAAACTGATTTGGGAAGGTTTTTTCCCTCAGAGTATAGCAAATACATTGTGTATATATTTGGGCTAACTTCTCTCCATGTATTTATCATCATTTTTTAACTGTTGATTTTCAGTCTTCAGAATGGCTTTAGGAGACCTTTACATGTATGTGCTTGTGTGCCTGTATGTGAGGTCTAGATCTGTCATTCTTACAAAGCAAACATAATTTATAGTAAGGGGTCCATGTAAATCAGTACTGTAATTAGCACATTGCCCTGTGTTAAACCAGGTTAGGTCTTTTTCTGCCATAATGTCCTCAAAGTTTCTCATTGTTTTGGGATTAGCAGAAAAAAATTCTATTGTACTTGTCCATACCTAATTTAGTTTTGTCTTTGAATATATTCTCATCTCAATATATTGATACAGGGCTTGCAGTGCCAGTTCTTGTCTTGCTCAGTGCGGTTCATTTATTTATACGAACAGAGTGGAGAAATGGGCATAGCTAAAGACAGCTGGGAAACAACAGATCCCCCATGCAGTGTTAGGTGGATTAATGATCCATTCTGTGTAAGATCCAGACTAAGGCAGACACTAAAGCTGAAAGAATTAGAAAAAAAAATTCTTCATTTCAGCCCTGATAAAAACAACGAAGCCTTTTGGTGTTGTTCTGTTGGCTGCCATTACAGACAATTTATGAACTTATGAAATCAGGTAAAGCTACCCAGGTAGCCTGTCATGAACAGTGAGAGAAAGAAGAGACAGAGAGATCAGAACAAGAGTGGGAAGGAGTTGAAGGACACTTCTGGCCAGTGGCCCATTTATTGTTAGTATTAGATAAGGTGTTATGGATGAGATAAGGAACCAAGGAAAGGTAAAGATTACTGTTTTGACAGGGCAATTGAATGTTATCACATAGACCTGATTTTTAACACGTTCAAGATACTGTTCTGAACCTGTCTGTTGAATCTGGTTTCATTCTGTGATAGGTCTGTTTGGTTCATGTCTTCAGGAAGACTGTTGATACTATCCAGCTTGAAATTTTTTGTATGTGATTTCATGAAGTTTGGTCTTGAAGAGACAGTGTAGGCTGGAAAAGCCTTAATGCAGAGTTTTCAAAGTCCTATCACAAATACTGATCAATGCTTAGAATGAGATCTTGCCAGAGTTTGCTCTGGACTACATTCTTTTAAAAATAAATCCATTAATAACATACACTATTGAACAATTAATGTATTTAAAATGTGTAATCTTCTTAGATTAAATTATAAGTTTAGAAGAAAGATCAGATTTTAAACCATGTCTGGAAAATAGGAGAGATGGCTCAAATCACTGCAGTGGAGTTAGGTAAAGTCCTCAAAAGCTCTATTTAGGAAGATGAAATTAAATCACAGATACACAGCAGAGAGCAATTGATGGTATGGCAGCCAAATCACAGAAATTGCAACAAATTCAGAGTACCTGTGAAGAGAGTCTGGAGAAGAAGAATTTTGTTGGCACAAAATAAGTTGTACCCGACTGTGAGTGTCCTGTAGGGAAATGCTCTTGGAATGCAAGTTCTCATGCTCCTACAAACAAGAAGCCAGAATTGGTTTAGAAATGGAGTAGAAAAGCTTAGAAATTGAAATGTGTGGGTGTAGCAGGAGAGGTCTATAGAGACTGTAGCTCCATATGGTTAGAATCATCCTTTCCATGCAAACATTTTGGTTATATCCATTGTTTTCAGCTGTCCCCAAATGCCAAGGCACTCTTTGCTAACCCTAGTGACTGGAAAAAACAGGCATACTTTCATGCTGTTGCCTTTACATCACATAGTTCACTGCGATGGTGGGCACAGCTTTGTGAGCAGCATGTCCATCTCCGCATAACCAGATCAATGTGTGTGCCTCCAGGTTCATGTCTGGTCTCTGGAAAAGGGGAAGGAAAGGCAGAGTGGTTGTCATGAGAACAGTGAATTGAGCTTTTTCTTTGCTATTCTTTTCCTTGGGAGCAGAGGAGGCGGATCATCAGTGAAAGTGGGAGAGAAGTATAGAATGCTGTAGAAGGGATTGTCATTCACTTCCCAATGGCATCCTGGGCAAGTGTGCGTGTATGTAAGTGAATTGAAAACAAGATGGATTTTCTTGGTTGGCTTTATGTAATTTATGAGTCTCAGACAGAGTACCAAGCTATGGCATAGTGCCTGGGATACTTGTCTAATGATCTTCTTTCTCCAGTGGTCCTTTCCTGGTAAGCTGGTCAAATGCTATTAGACCTGTTCTGTGGTGTAGCGACACTGTTACCATGTCTTCAGCTCCTGCGATGGGAGCTTTTGATTTACGCTTGAGGAACAGACGGGAACTCCAGACTCTCTTGCCGAAAGATAGATGTTTATTCAGTCTTATCAGAGGATTAGAACTGTAGGTGCAGCCCCGACAGAGTGAGTGCCATGAAGAACAGCTTATCCTGTTACAGAGCTCTTTTAAAAGCAATTTAACCAATTAAAACTTAAAACAAAAGATATTTTTACTTTTCTGCCAATGTGTGAAAAATGCATCAGCAAAGTTTACAGGAACTGCGGTATTTTTCATCCAATAATTTCAAGTCAATTTTGCTGCAGAATATGGTTCCCTGAAGAAGAAAGAAGAAGCCCTAGAATACAACAACAATCCTCCATATTGAAGTGTTTGCTATTATCTACTTGCTAAGTAAACAAACCTAAAAACTCTAATCTTTTTATCCTGTAACAATCCTACATAATATTCTATCATCTAATTCACACAACAGTCGATTCTAATTCCTCCAACAGCGTGGGGAGTTTTCTCCATGGACGGAGGTGGAACACACTGCTGTCCAGGGGGGTAGAATCTTTCAAAACAGGCAGAGAGGCTTCCTCTGCACTCTGGGTTCCAACATGTGGGATATATCTTGGGCTGCAAATCCCCCCAAGAAACTGGCAGAACTATTGAGCAACTAAAAAGTCATCTCTGTCTTGACTAAAAAACCCAAAAGACTTAATTTAAAATCAGGTTCATGTCTGCAAGAATTTCAGTGACAGCAGTTTGGACATAGAAAATGCTGGAATTTACTTGCAGGCTTATGGCCAAAATGTAAGCTTTTCTGGAATTCTCCGAAAGTATAAAACAAATGTATGTACATATTTGGAAACACATGTAACATAGACAACTGAACTCCCCTTGGCTCCTTGTCTTAAATGAGACAATATAGTCGGGAAAAAAAAAAGACAGAAGCTTTTCTTCGTGTATGGATATTATTCACAGAATTGTTGTTTCCCAGTGGAGTTATAAAGGTAAAGAGTTCTTTTGTTATTTCTTGCAACTGCAGAAGCAGAAGAATTACTCTATTTAGGAAGAGAGAGTAATCTTGACTGGAGTTCAGCTGTTGCATTCACCCATCTAAACTTGCAGCTCCCATTTTTTGTTCAATCTGTACTTAGGGTTTTATGAGAGAGTTTTCTTCACATTTCTCCTAACACCCTCCTGCACACAGACTTTCACAGACTGTCTTAGTCGTATAGCACTAGACAAGAATGGGGCTTAACATTAGCGCTGACATTGTGTTATCTTCAAAATGTGGTCTTTCTATCTTCCACTTGAGATATTAATAAACTTCAAAAGCTACTTTCAATCTGAAATAAAAAGCTCCAGGGATATCCTTAACTATGTCGACACCGCTGCTGCATCTTGATGATAATCTTATCAT
>VZTH01012172.1:81361-118589 GCA_013397815.1 Aleadryas rufinucha
TTCAAAACAGGCAGAGAGGCTTCCTCTGCACTCTGGGTTCCAACATGTGGGATGTATCTTGGGCTGAAAATCCCCCCAAGAAACTGGCAGAACTATTGAGCAACTAAAAAGTCATCTCTGTCTTGACTAAAAAACCCAAAAGACTTAATTTAAAATCAGGTTCATGTCTGCAAGAATTTCAGTGACAGCAGTTTGGACATAGAAAATGCTGGAATTTACTTGCAGGCTTATGGCCAAAATGTAAGCTTTTCTGGAATTCTCCGAAAGTATAAAACAAATGTATGTACATATTTGGAAACACATGTAACATAGACAACTGAACTCCCCTTGGCTCCTTGTCTTAAATGAGACAATATAGTCGGGAAAAAAAAAAGACAGAAGCTTTTCTTCGTGTATGGATATTATTCACAGAATTGTTGTTTCCCAGTGGAGTTATAAAGGTAAAGAGTTCTTTTGTTATTTCTTGCAACTGCAGAAGCAGAAGAATTACTCTATTTAGGAAGAGAGAGTAATCTTGACTGGAGTTCAGCTGTTGCATTCACCCATCTAAACTTGCAGCTCCCATTTTTTGTTCAATCTGTACTTAGGGTTTTATGAGAGAGTTTTCTTCACATTTCTCCTAACACCCTCCTGCACACAGACTTTCACAGACTGTCTTAGTCGTATAGCACTAGACAAGAATGGGGCTTAACATTAGCGCTGACATTGTGTTATCTTCAAAATGTGGTCTTTCTATCTTCCACTTGAGATATTAATAAACTTCAAAAGCTACTTTCAATCTGAAATAAAAAGCTCCAGGGATATCCTTAACTATGTCGACACCGCTGCTGCATCTTGATGATAATCTTATCATGCAAAGGTGGAAAAAAAGGCTGATCTATAAAACATGTGCTGCACAAGCCACAGCAATTTCAAATTGCAGATGTCTGGGTATTGACCCACAGATCATTTCAATTACTTGCTTCTGTAGATATGCATGATCCATCAGCAGCCTACCACAATTTGGTTCAGATAGTGGATTGGCAGACAGAAATGTTTCCTTTAAACTGTTGACATGCTGTCTGATAAGTAAATGCTTAGGTGATGTCATGTTGACTTGCTGCGATATGATGGAAAATAACAGTGCGAACCACGTATGTGACAGAAAAAAAGACAAGGTCGTTTTCTGTGATACCATCATGCCCTCAGCAGGAAGTGCTGGTGCAGCAGAGTTGAGTCATCAATACTGGAGTTCATCCATCAACAGTCTGCAGGGAAAAAGGAGACAGGCATTGAAGGCGACTCATTTGCAGAATTTGTGCTCCTAAATTTCAGTGAGGCAGTGGATGAATTCAATAGAAAGAGGAATTACTGTGTGTTTAAATAATTAAACACATTTTGGGAAATAATTAGTCTTTTTTGGGAAAGTGTAAGTGACAGCTCTTGTCTTATTGCATGTATGATGCAAATGTGATAGGATGAAAATGCAAATGGAGACAAAATAGACAATTCTCTTTTAAAATTTTCAGTTGAGTTGTGTACCTATTTGAAGAGAAGTTCAAACACTTTTTCATTTGTTTTCAAATGGCTTGTGCAAAGACATGATTTAGAGTTAAAATTCCCATCAATCTAACTATTGTAGTTAAAGGTCCAGGCTGGTGGTGACAAAAGTTTGTATTCAAATGCTGGTAAAAATTCCAGTGGCCATTCCTACCAGAGTTAACCCCTATTACCTAAAAGAGTTGCCCCTAATTAAGTAAATGTCTGGCAAAGTTTCAGTATGCCTTGTAATAGCAGAAAACACCTAGTCAGTGGCAATACAAAATACAGTATAGGCTTGGCTGCAGAGATGTGGGAAAAAGCCCCACCTTGCACGGTTTCAGTGAAAAGTACAGAGCAAAGTGATATATGCAGAACAACAGTTACACATATGTATATAAAATATCCCCTCTGCTTGTATACATTTGTATACTGAAACCCCTTGTGTTGTCCTCCTTTCAGTTCAGCTATAAGCCAGTTGCTGAACTGGGGCTGTTTCCAGGGGCGCACAGGGCTGAGGCTGCATTATTGACTGAGACACTCCATTCTGGTCTGCTGGGACATAGGAGTGTTTCAAACCCATTCATAATAACAGAGCCCAATCCTATGCTGTAGGGAAAATGACTCTGCATCAAATGGCCAGCACAAAGCCGCCAGCCATGGCACCTCCTATTACCACCTACTGCTCCTCCCCCATGCTGTTTGTGCAAGGAAGTGTGGTCCAGCATTTTTTTATGCAGAATCCAACTGTGGAATTTTTGGCACTTCTATATTCTAAGCTACATTAGATACTCCTTAGCCATAGTGAAATATTTGGTAAAAGATATGCAATTTCTGCTCAGAAAAGTAAATAAAAACAGCTCATGTACTTGTTTAGATTCGCTATTGAGTTGCCCACCCCCAAAACAGAGGTTTTTAGGAAATTCTGGTAAAGCCATAATTGTAATCTTAAATGAATGGCTCTCTATAATGCTGACCTCCTTCTCTAGAGCTCTCTTAGACATTAATGGCAGGGCTAGAGATCTATATTAGGCACTGTGACAGCAGGAAGAAATCTGGCAGTCTTACAGTGTCATTTGGTGGAAAATACATTGGAGCTGCTTCTGGAATAAATTTACATGAGAGCAAAGAGGAATTAAATAGAGACGAAAGCACAGATTTGCTTGCAATGATGTGGATGAGGATGGCAATTGCACAGAATGTTTAGTTGCAAGTCTCCCTTCTGTTATTGTGCTTCTGAGTGATCAGCAGATGTCACTGGTGATGGGTGACATGAAGGCTGTCTCTGTTCTTCAGATCAAAAAAGAATTGTCACAGCATCTCTATTTGTCAGTGCCGTGGGAGAGAGAGAGCTAAATGACCGAAGTTTCACTGGAAATGACCACACATCAGCTAAAATATGGACTTGTGTAGCTAATTGCTGGAAGATTAGTGCCTCACAATCAGATCAGCCTGTACTAAAATTGCCTCCAGAACATGGAAGCAGACTACATGCTAATGTGCATATATTCACACATATACACGTGCATGCGTATATGTAGATACATGTTCATTTATAAATGCCCAGGTACTGGGTTGGTGGTGGAACAGAGAGACTGTGTGTGTGTCTCACAGCATGTGTCCTGGTTTGAGACAAATTCGGAGGAACGTCCAAAATGAACATCCTCTGATAGTAGGCAGGTTTCAGCTGCCCTTCCCCCACCAGGTTCGGGAAGAATTTTCCTCGGAGGAAAGTGAAAGGACAAAAACTATTTATTTGACAGACACAATGCACAATGGGAAAAGAATAATGCTAAATAATAAAACCTCTCACTGTGGAGAGAACCTGGGAAATTTTCAGAGTCCTTTCTTTGGGTGTGGTCTCTCTCTCTCTCCTCTTCGGAGCTGGGTCGGCGTGGGCCCCCTCCGGGCCTCAGTGGAAAGTTCTCCCAGTGAGTTCTGGTGTTCTGAACAGTTCCAGAAGAGAAGAAGAAGAAGCCCAAGTCCCAGGGAAAGAAAAGTTAAACTCTGTCTCTCTCTAGAGAAAAATAGCTGAAAGCTGGCTGAAAAGAGGGAAAGGGTTCTTCCCCCACCGGCTCTTGCCACCACAGAAGCACGCAGAGGAGTAGAGTGACCTTGGAGCACAAACTACTTTGAAAAGTTCGTCTGCCTTTTTTTCTTTCTCTTGCACCCAGTTTTAAAGACACAGAAGGGCACAGAAAGTCACAGGAATCGTGTCTGGGCATAGAGCAGGCGATAGGGGGTACACATCATAAAGTCACCCCAGGACAGCATGGCATCTCAGTGCTGTTTATGAACTTCTCCTGCTGTGTTAGGTCATCTGAAATTCTCAAGATTGGCACAATCATGGAGACCTCTACCTACAGTGTAGAAAAAACCCCTTTTACTCCTAGGATCAAAAAGGAGATAAAATGCTCTCTGAAAAAAATAATTGTGTTGTTTCCAGGTAAAAAGCCTTGTATTCTGTAACACAGACAATTAAAGCAAATCTGGAAATACCTGAGGGACACCTAAGCACCTTCATGTAATACAGAATAAAACCTCCCACCAGTCTACTTCAAAGAAATTAAAAGCCAAGTGAATGTAAAGACTATGTCAAAGAAATGGGAAAACATAACAGTGAATGTACTTTCCAGAAATCGCAGACAGCAAATAACCAGAGGCTTCATGTCAGAGGGATGTGAATGAAAAAAAACATCTTTGCAAACAAATGGAATCTTTTCAAACCAACCCTCTTGCAGATACATAACCACTCTGCTGTTTGTATGAAATAGAAGGAAACACCTAAATTATGGCTGGTGTCAAATTCACATTTCTGAAAAGTTCCGTACATTGCAATGTGAAAGGACTCAAAGCATTACCATCTTGTGTAACACTCTTTGCAAAGTGCTAAAAATGATCTCAGTTTTAAACATTTTGCAGTACTTTAAAATTTACAGGCCAAAATGTTTTTCTTTGATCAGTCTGGAGTGATGTGTATAAGATGACAGACTTCATAGAGACAGCTCTCAGTGTGCTGGTTCAGAAACATTTACAGAGATCTCGGCTTATTATCATGTTTATTTATTGCTGGATTCTCTAACAGGTCTCCAAGCTGAGACATACCAGCATAAAAATTCTGCGCAACAGGAGTAGTGCTGTTTTACAGCTGATTTTTGACTCTGTGGCAAGTGCTGGTTACATAAAAAACTCGCAGATTTGGTGCTGCTTAGGATTCAAGACATAGAAGACTAAACTGAAGATGACTGGTTTGTCATTCTGCAGTGCAGCCATGAGCACACACTGTTCCAGAGGCTTGGGTTGCTGTGGATCAATAACCTCTGAGTGTGAAAAATAATCACCATATAGAATTTGAGTTTACTCCATAGATAACTACATTTTTTAATAATGTCTTTGAGACTGCAACCTGTTTTGTTTGGAAACAATTTCATTACTAGAGATAAGCAAGGAAGAGAAGACAAAAATCTGAAATTAACTATACCTTAAATCAGTCCTCTGAATAGGGAAACATCTATTATTACTGATAATGCTTTTACAGAGGTCCAGGGCAGGTTTATGTGCATATAAGATAGCTATGCTGAAGTCCTTTCAAAGAGAGGATAGAAGGTTGTTTGGAGCAGAAACCTGAGAAAATGCAATGATCTAAGTCAGAGCAATTATAGACCATTCCAGTTGCTTTGTCCAAATTTTAACATTAAGGTTAGCAGGTCCAAAGATAAATATTTCTGAGCCCTTGAGGCAAAGATAAAGTGAACTCTTATCTATTCACCAGAAGCTGCCACTAGAAGTTTGGATGTCAGATTTTTTTTTAAGCTTTTGCACACATTTTTCACAGGACTTTAGCACCTTTCCTCAACATAGTAGCTTAGTGATAAAGTAAAAAAAAAAGTTCCATTATGGCAATGTTAAAAGTGACACTTTGCTAGCACATTTTTACACTAGTATTGAGTGGAGAGTAAAAGCACAAAACCCTAAAATCAGAAGATGCTTCGAAAAATTACACAAAAATGCCATCAAATTTATAATGCATGATAGTGCATTAGGTCAGCTTAATAAAGCTTTTAACTGACAGGCAACCTGCTTTTCAGGTTACGTTGGTTTTGGAGGAAAGACTTTCTTGCTCTCTTTGGATTCAGCAGCAATGGTATGTGGGCTTCCTACCAGGATGGGAAGAAAACAAAATTTTATATTACATTGCAATTTGTTACACTGTATTTGGCATTGCTTCAGGTCATGGACATTTAAATATGCAGAATTCAAGGATGGTAAAACAACTTGGAGTGTCTTAATGTTTAAACAAAACCACACGTACACACTGTAGAGAGGTGTACAGTTACCTGACAACTCAAATAAATATCCACGCTGTTACAAACTTGGGGAAATGTAAGTTCTCATTTAAAAAAAAAATAAAAAAATAAATTAAAAAAAAAAGTAGCATGACAACAATGAAGCTACAGGTTATGTGGGGTTTTCCAGAGGTCCCACCAAGAGCATAACCTTCACTTTAGTTAGGACTGTCTCATAGTTTGTTATGTAAAATTGTGGGATCACTCAGGTCGGAAGTAATCTCTGGAGATATCTAGTCCCACGCTCTCTTCAGAGCACTATCAATACTATCTTTTTCCTTCCAGAACTGGAGAGTTCAGTGTTACTTTTCTCAAATTAATTCCTAGAAGCCTTAAAACTTTATTTCTGTTACTTTTTCCCCCTAACATATAGTACTGTAACTTGTAAATGGCATAATTTCATCACAGAATAACAGAATGGTTTTGATTGGAAGGAACCTTAAAGACCATTTATTTCCACCCCACCTGCTATGGACAGGGACACGTTCCACTAGACCAGGTTATTTAGAGCTCCATCCAGCCTGGCCTTGAACCCTCCCAGAGATGGGTCATCCACAGCTTCTCTGAGCAACCTGTTCCAGTGCCTCACAGTGAAGAATTTTTTCCCAATATCTAATCTAAACCTACTCTCTTTCAGTTTGAAGCCATTTCCCTTGTCCTGTCACTACATGCCCTTGTAGATAGTCTTTCTCCAAGTTTCTATGTGCTGTTCCTCAGCTTAGCCTTATATATTTTTTTTTCTGCTCTCTAAACCTGGACCCTTTCTTGTGGTCTGAAACCTAGCAGTTTTCTCATTGTATAATTTCACCCAAAATTAATTCTTTTCTGGTAGAGAAGGACATCTGGGGAGTAGGCATGGATCTGTGGCTCCTTGAAACACAAGGAATAATTTATTTACCTTTGTGATTCATGTATCTTAAGAGAAAGCCTTAAGGGATGATGCAGATCTTGGCCTCTCAGTAAGAACCTTACTCTTTCTACTTCACTTGTTGCTGCCTAAATGCAATGAGCTTTGATAACCTTTCTTAACTGTTCCTCTCCCATCAAGACATGAGAAATAAGAGGTAGAAAGCTCTTTTCTGTGAAAAACATGCATTGAAATTGGTGTAGCTATATTATTCTGAGTAAGACTACTACCATACTCATTACTGTAGTATGTGAGGGCTTCCCAGCAGCATTTTAAGAACAAGACTAACATCTGTCACACACTCATCTGCTCCTTGGGTGGGGCAGAGAAGCACTTGTGGTAAAATTTCTGGTGTTTTTTTAACACGTATGTTATGCATTACTGTTAGTGAGGGCAAGGTCAAAGAAATGTGCCTTGTGCTTGCGAGGCACTGGGGTTTGTGAATGTTCATAATTTCTTAGAAATCCACAACTGTAGATGAGGTCCTGAAATGGTCTTTTCTCTCCCTGTAGAGCACAGCTACTAAATTTATTTTTGCAAACAATTGGTTACTTTCTGAGGTTCGCTGGCTTTTGTAGAGGTCTGCTTAGTGATTTTCATGAGAACCACAAAGCAGAAACTCAAGGATTGCTTCCACCTTTACAGAGGCAACACTTTTCTCTGGAAGCAAGGGATTAGTTCTTGCCAGTGACCAGGAGAATGGTGAGCAGTACAGTCTCTGCCACAGGAACATGAAACTGTCAAATCTGCTGTAAACCTAACCAGTGTCACAGATCTGGAGTTGTGTGCCCCTGCTACAGATAATTCTTCTATGGAAAAGAAACAAATATTAAATAATTATCCTGAAAGTTTAGGGGGTTTTTTTTCTGGTTATCTGCAACCTGTAGAATCCTTACAATAGCAACTATAAAGATAGCTGTGATTCCAAATATTCTGGGTAGCTAAAATAGACAGAGGAATAAAGTTTTATATGTTTATGGTGTCATAAGTGGTTGAAGACATGTTCCAGCACTTTGTTTTAGATGGATTTCCATAGGCACTGGTGTTCTGTGCTGGGATGTGTTGTGTATTGCTGAGTTACTGCAACTGTCTCATTCACCAGAAAGATCTACAGTTTTCTTGACAACTTGATACAACACTGTTGTTTGAGCATGGGATCACCACACTCTTCAGTATTAGTGAGAAATCCCAAATTACTGAATTATAAATATCTAAATGTTGTAAATCATGGCCAGAGCTAATAATTAAGTTCTTTTTATGTGATCTATGAAGAGAGATACACATTCCCCAGCATGATTTCTCTGACCTGTAGATGAAATAAATTTCTCTCAGTAGGTGAGAACCTCTCACTATTGATAAATAAAGAGAATCTAGAGTGACATTCATCCTCAAATGACATCTGTCATTTTTTCCTGTGCCTGCATTAGGGTGGATGAATCCCACTTATATTTGTTCACTGACTGGCTAAAGAAGACTCAAAACATCTTCAAAGTGTCCTTCTATTTTTTGTTCACTACCTATTTCTTTTGTGCTGAGGCTCATCTTCAGTTATGTGCTTCACCCTTGAAGCACTTCACCTTAACCTATACAAAACAGCATGGCTGTATGTGTGAATGATATCTCTGTGTGTCACTACAGATTTTGGACATTACATTATTAGCATTTAAATAGTCCATACAATAGGTAGTAAAGAGAACTCATCACATGGTACACCAAAGTAATAGATGCCAGATGAAAGTGAGGTTTTCCCATCAGGTTTTGATGGATATGTTCCAGAAAGACTCAAAACATTTTAGTAAATTACCTTTCGCTCCTGCCATCTCTTTTAGCAAATGTCTGATAATCTCCATAAGACTATGTAGCTCAGTCAAATGCTGCAGATATGCCCCAGATGAGAAACCATCTTCTGTGGATAGGGGATCATCTGTGCTGCTAAAAAGGCTCCATTCTGTGTTCTGGCATGATTTCAGACTGTTCCAAGTTTAGAATACGAGCATCAGTTAGATGAGGTTGTAGCTGGCCTTTGTTTAGTTATGCTACAAGCTTACTCAGGAATGGTGTGGCAGGTTGGAGAGGAGGGAGTTGCTGTCCAGAAGTGGTTTCTCAGGGATTGAAGTATGTGGTTTGGAGTTATTCCAAGCTGTCTTTCACAGGTTAGAAAATGCATAGATTGAGTTAAGTCTTAGGGATAGAGTTTTTTTTAATGGTGAATTAATGCTGTGAAATTTAGTAATACCATAAATTTCAGTGGATGTGTATAGAATGGTTATCAGTTTCTAGCAAGTATGAACTTTCCAGTACAGCAAAGCTGACGACTGTTCTCTTTGGGTATGAAACAGGGGTTTAAAAATCTGTTATGCTTCTTTTTGTCCCGGTTGAGTGTTTCAAGTACTGTCAGCATTTCAGTGGTCATCATTCTTCCTGTATAAAATATCAGAGAACCAAAAAGTACATAGTCAGTAATGAGGAACCATCTTTTTATTAGCCAAGCTGTGACTGTTCAGTGGTCAGTGGTGATGAATCACAGTTTCTTTCACCCTCATTCTCTGGATGGAGTAACGTTCACTATTACCACTCTTTATATGGAATCTGTTGGAGGGCAAGAACTTTGGTCAAGGAAAGAACCTTATCCTTTTTGATGTCTGAGGTCTGACTATAAGGTGATTCAATTCCTGTCATGCCTTCTTCTTGAACAGATAGACATTTTAATCACAATAGCAGAAACTTGTAGAAATGGTGATGCTAGTTAAGTCAAGATGAGTTAGGTGATTTATTTTAATTTAAACGTTAACTTCCAGAGGTGAACTTCCCTGTTTTGTTCTTGGTTATTCATGTCTGGCCCCCAGCCTCACCCCTCCCCTGGTCGTCTGCTAAGGACTCATCTATAGGACTGTGGAAATGTCCAAGAGAATCTGAAATCCTGTTTACACAGGTCACATTTATGTGCAGCATACTGTTCAGGAAAACTCATTTCTGCTGGTGCTGTCACTTCACAGTGGAAGTTTAAAAATAACTGTGATCTAATAACATGAATGTATACATTTTTTATTCTCCACCCCCCGCTCCCCACCTGTGAGGTCTGTTTCCTTACACTTTGAACCAAATTAGTTTCTACTGATATTGTTGCCTTTATTTGTATGAGGCACTTTGCTGCACAAACCAGTAGCAATTACTTCACATTTGCTTTGATCATAAATCTTGTTAGGCAGTTTAACTGCTATGTGTATTCAAATGGAGTTTGCCTTAAAAGAATGAAAGATTTTCAGATCCTTAACACAATGCAACTGAGCCAGTCATATTTGAGACTTATCAGCTGATTTTGCTCTTTTAAATATAAATGATCTCTTGTGTTCCTTACCTTTTAGAATTTTCAAACAAAGGCAGCAATATATTTGCTGATGAATTTAGGATAATCCCATGTCTCATAGGGTGTTGGCTGTCTAAGGAGTTTGATAATAGGATATTGAACTTTTCAATACTAAATTATTTAACTTTCATCCTTTACCACACTAATGGCAGAGAATCTGGTATCTAAATGGCTGTAGAGACCATTTGACAACCTCTGCTTATGGTAACTGAGCATTTCTTGCTCAAGAGACATGAGCTTTTCCTCCAAACTTTCCAATTGATATTTCACACCAGTTTGCCTTCTAAAAGCTTTGAAATGCATGTAGGATTATTTCTTTCTACTGACAAGACAAATGCTCAGGTTAGCCACAGTGAGTGGGAATGAGAAGGTATAAGCAAGACCAATGAATTGAGTTATGCCAAGTTTAGAAATGGCTGATTCTTTTTCTCTGCAGTGGCATGCTTCCTTGTACAGGTCCTGGTTGAGTTTTGAGGCTTCCCTTGTTAGGCATCAATTTCAGTTCCATTTTTTCAATCAATGCATACTGTTGTAGGACATACTAGTTGCTTCACAAGAAACGAGTTTGCAGAGTCCTGAATCTTTTACTTAATGACACTGGAGCCAGTTTCACTTTTGTGTATTGACTTTACCCATTTCAGAGCATTTATTTTCTCTGTTGCAATTTCTTGGAAATGAATAAAGACTTCTGAGGAGCAGCCTTAGGAGATATCACTAAAGTAACCCAAACCAGATGAGTATGGAAACCAAATCACATTTTTGTTTTCAAAGATAGACATTTCAGACCGTATTCTGGGACAGAGGCCCTAGTGCTGTTTCTTTCTCTTTTCTCTGGTGTTAGGTGAAGAAATCCATGCTCCACTGTTACCACTTAAACCTTTCAGGAGCTCTGCAACTGCAGCATTACCTTAACTACTGGCAAAACTTGTGGTGAACCTAAGTGATTCTGCATGAAGTGTACCAAATCCAGTAGCATAATAACACATATAAAATGCAGAAGTTTTCCAGAAAAACATCTTGGAACATTCATTTAAGCAAGGGAAGAGACATATACAATTTCTAGGCACAGGTTTAGTACTTCTTTATGTCTATACGGCCCAAGTCAAGAGCTCACTGTCCGAAGGCTGAGAGCTGAAAATACATGCATTTGTCTGCTTAAGCAATATATTTCTCTTGCTTTGAATTTTACAATTTAGAATACAGAATGCAACTGTTATAAAGAAAACAGACAAGTGTGCATTTTATAGAGATTTCACAGTTGCTGTAGTTCTAGTTTTTCACATCAAAACAGAGTAAAACTTCTAAGTACAAGCTTGAAAACTGTGTCTAAATATCTTAAAATTCAAGAGTTGGTATTTAGGCATCTGTGATTTTTAAAATATTAATCAGTAAGATATATCTGCAATATTCTTTGGGTCTGAGAACCATGTATTACCAAAGATCATACTGCAGGAAAGGGATCATCAGTCAGCACTCATTTGCTATTTGATTTTCAGTTTCAGGAGACTGCAATTATGAGCACAATGAAGAGAGTTGTGGGGCCAAACTTTCAACCAGATTCTGTGAATAAATTGCAGGATTTGTACAGATATTCCTGTCTGAGGGGGGTTGATCCTGGCTGGATGCTGGATGCTCACCAAAGCCACTCTATCACTCCCCTCCACAACTGGATAGGGGAGAAAAAATATAATTAAAGGCTTGTGAGTTGATGGGGATGGGGAGAGATCACTCACCAAATACCATTACAGAGAAAACAGACTCAGCTTGGGGATATTAACTGAATTTACTACTAACAAAATCACAGCAGGGTAATGAGAAGTAAAACAAATCTTAAAAACTTTTTCCCTACACTCCTCCTTCCTTCCCAACTCTACCTCCTCTCCCCAGCAATGCAGGGAGAAGGAAAATGGAGGTTATGGTCAGTTCATCACAAATTGTTTCTGCCTCTGCTCAGGGAGAGGAATCCTTCCCCTGCTGCTGGAGTCTGTCCCACAGGAGACAGTTCTCCATGAACTTCTCCAACATGGGTTCTTCCCATAGGCTGCAGTTCTTCACTAACTGCTCCAGCATGGGTTCCTTTCCATGGAGTGCAGTCCTTCAAGAACAGCCTTCTCCAGTATGTCTCCCGCGGGGTCACAAGTGCTACCGGGAAACCTGCTCCTGTGTGGGGTCCTCTCTCCATGGGTCTGTGGGTCCTGCCAGGAGCCTCCTCCAGTAAAGGCTTCCCACAGGGTCACAGACACCTCTTTGGCACGGGTCTCCTTTAGCGGCTGCAGGTGGATCTCTGCATCCCCATGGTCCTTCATGGGCTGCAGGGGCTCAGCTGCCTCACCATGGCCTTCACCACAGGCTGCAGAGAATCTCTGCTCTGGTGTCTGGAGCATCTCCTGCACCCACTTCTCCACTGATCTTGGTGTCGGCAGAGCTGTTCCTCTCACGTTCTCACTCCTCTCTTCTATGAGTGCAATTACCTCTGAGCAGTAACTTTTCTTTCCTTCTTAAGTTTGTTATCACAGAGGTGTTACCATCATTCCTGACTGGTCCAGACTTGGCCTGTGGCACACTTGTCTTGGAGCTGGATGGCGTTGGCTCTGCTGGGCATGGGAGAACCTTCTGCCAGCTTCTCACAGAAGCCACCCCTGTGGCCACTCTGCTACCAAGACCTGGCCACACAAACCCCATGCACTGCCTGTTTTCCTCACAGGTAACTTCTTTATTTGCACAATATGGATATGATTATGAGGCTTCCCAGAGAAGCCCAAGTGTCACAAATGTGAAACTACATGGAACACTGAACAAGGAGAGGGAAAGCAAAAGCAAGAAAATAGATAAAAGGACCAGGGCTACATGAGAGATTCTGAAAGGTATTTTTAAATGCGATGTCTGGAAAGTTCAGCAGCAAGAGGGATAACACAAAAAGGAAAAAAAAGGAAAAGGAAATAAACTCTTTAGAAAGTTCAGTTCTTACAATGCCAAGAAGAAAAGAGAAATCTTCAGAAAATTTGGCTCCATGTAGCTCAATCCTGAAGAAAATTAGCCTTGTCGATAATTTTTTTTTTCTGGTCCCAAGATAGGAGGTGTTTTCTACTGTCTTCCTGAACCTAAGACTCATCGGAATTTTTAAACTGAAGTTATTCTGGGAAATAATTCTGTGAGCCTAAAATGAGCCTCAGGTTTGCCTCATCTAAAAACAGTGAAAGGAGGAGCGTGAATTTGCTCATCTATGAATTTTATTCTTCCCTGAACATGTTTTTTAAAGCTCCAGGTTCTGATTTCCTGCTTATAGCACACAAAAAAGCAATGGCTTTGATTGACCTCATTGACCTTGGTAAACCGGACATCTTTCTGACCAAGCTGAAGAAGTACATCAGAAGCAGATCAAGCTTTTCTGGAGTGTGGTAGAAAGAGATCTGCTGAAACTTCTCCTGTATGATGAGGGAGAAATATGTTCTGTGTGGAAATCCCTACCCCCACTGTTGTTTGTGTTGTGCTCTCATTTGTGGGTAAGGGGACCTAAGCTCTTGAAGTCGGTTAAGTTGTGGTGGCATCAGTCACTGGAGAATTGGGCCCTCTGGGTGAACAGATTTAGAGAAAAAAAACCCCAACGCATTGGTTACTTACAGTCACCATGTACAGCTGTGGCAAAAGTCTTGTTTATATTTACACCTTTCAAAATGGAGGCTGTGTTTGGTGGTGTGTTGCTACAGCAGCATTTGGCTCTTTATTGAGACATATAATTAGAAATTTTACAATTTGATGTGCCAAGCAGTGCATTCTCTCCACAAAAGTTTTAAGGTGATAAATCACTTTTATTGCTGAAATTTCATTCATGGAAATAGTGAAAAAACCCAAATGCCTTTTAGAATGAACCTATCTGATGTACCATCAGGTAAGTATTCACAACTGTGAATTAATTGGAAGAATAAAGGGTAGAACTTTAACTACGCTCCAGATCCCATCTTGGTCCCAAAGTCTGTATGGGTAATGCAGTCTGCAAGTCATGTGTCTTCTCCACTTGAGGTCAGTGCTGAAAACAGTCATTGGCTGAAGCATAATTAAAATCAGGCTCTCAGAGGATCATCTTTTTTCTTGGTAGGGTTCTGTAATTATGCATTAACTAGTTATCTCTTGTGCTTGGGGCAGTAAAAGCATAGCAGAATTTATTTATTTTCCCTCTATATTTGTGTGAAGGCCAAGGGGAGTTTTTGAAGCAGACCTCCAAAGCAAAAATCCATAAATCCAGGCTGTGTTTTCACATATGATATACTGTATGGCTCCATGTACACTATGAAAATTATCCAAATAAGAGCAGTCAAGCCATTCTAGTAATCTGGAAATATCTCTCAAGAGAGCAGGGAAGGTATTTGTTTTCGACTACTATATTTTGCCATCATAATGGACATCTAAAAGCATAATAAAATAAATGGCTGGCTTCTCTGTATTTTTTTTGCCTGACAGTCAATAAATTTACCACTGGTTGGCAGCTCAAGTATTTTGGATCATGCTGAGGCTCAGCAATGTTCCAGATGAAGCGCGCAGCCCTATTGGAGCTGGTCCCACAAACTCTACAGCATGTTGTTGTCAGCCCTCCCTGCCGTACCCACAGGGCTCCAATGACGTTATTGCTGTGCTTCACACAAGCTAAAGCTCATAAAACTGAAATTTTGCTTCATATGGAGGCGGTAGTCACAGTCAACGAGTTTAACAGATGCAGTGGGCCCTCTCAGTACAGTCAGGGAGCTTAAGGAATCAGATTTTTTTCCAAGATAGAAAGCAACAGTGTTACATGAAACGTCTGGGTTTGTGGTTTTTTTAATAGTTTTTTTCTTTTAAAAATCTTTTTCTTGTTTTGCAGGATGGAATTTTAGAGCATACACAGAGGCCTGGAAGTTTCATTTGAGATGGTTATTTTAGAATGCTCTCCCAAGCTCTGTGGGCTGAAAGGAGCTGCGCAGAGGTGGGAGGTGGGAAATGGGCATCACTAATATGATGTAAAAATTCACACACACAATAGTCCGAATGTAGGTAAAACAAAAGCAGCTATCGCCCTTCCTTTTCCCAGAAGCAAAGCTACTGCAGACCCTTGGTGAGTACAAGAAACAAATTTCTGCCTTGTTATAAGTTCTAGGAATAGAGCAGGTACTATACTGTAAAGATAGAATCACACATTTTGGTTCTCCAAACTTTTTCCTTCCTGGTGTGGACAGGTTATACTGTACAGCTGCATTTATTTACATGTGTTCCTGGAACTGCGAAAAATTCTTTGCCTGGATTTATAGGTTGGTATGTGTATGGTGGTTTGGTTTCTCCTAAATTTTTCTTCCCCAAACAAACCCTGTTCCTCTCTGTACATGAGGTGTGTGGCAGGTGTGCTGCTGCCTGTGTTTTGTAGCCTAAGCTGTACTTTGGCATTTCTTCCCTCTCTTCCTCTCCCCTCCTACCAGCTGGAAGCCGTGGGTAGGTACAGAAACAGATAAATCAGTGCTTTGTTTTCTCATGTCCAGGTAATGAGTGGTGGTGTTTTTGAAGCAGGAGGACTCCCAAGAGAGTATTCCAGATAGACTTGGTGTTTACAGACGTGAGACAAACCATCAGCTGCATAAGATGTGGTGTTCAAAAATGAACGTGTGGGGAGGGTGAGAGAAAGCGAAGTTGACAAGGAAAGAAGATTGATCAGATTCATGTTTTTAAAGAAATATTCACTGTAACATGGTGTGGAGCAGCTTTTAGCTATTCAGTGGACATGGTCAGAATGCATGTAGCTTTATGGTTTATAGTTTCTCTAAAGCAATGATAAAAGACAACTCTGGAAAGAAGCCATACTCAGCCATGAAATGGAGAGGGTTTGTACATATGTGAAGACAGATACAGGGCATTTTCTCTCTCTTATATGTCTATTTTTAAATTTCAGAGGAAAGTTACTCCTCCTGTGGCTTTTGCTGGCAGCAATAGATGGGAAAGCCCTCACCCAAACATTTGGCTCTGCTTAGGTGAAAGTTCCTCCTGCTTCATCTCTTAGATGAAAGATGCCTTTTACAGCTTTATTTTCTGAATCAAAGGGAACAGTCACTCCATTGCTCTCTGTTCCCAACCCCTGCTTTCTCTCCCTCTCTTTGCATCATAGAAGCTGACAAGAGGTGGATAAGACTCTAAGTTATTTAAAATGATAATTGGCTTATTTTCAAGGTAATAAGGATAAAGCAAATACACACCACACGTTCTTAACTTTAAATACATTACTTGTCTGAGCCATTTAATGGAGACTCCTTTCTGGCTTCATCCTCATTTGAAAGTCCTAATTAAGTAAGCAGTAACTATTGAGAAACAGTGGCCTGAATTTACTGAGAGTGTAATTCTGAATTTGGCTCTGGCTTCAGATTTGTCTGAATAAGACTAGTCTGAGAAATTCAGAGTTTTCTGGTCTTGAGGTTTTCCTTCAGCAGCTTACAAATGTCACTGTTTATGACACTGGCAACGTTTAAAAGCTATAAAGCTATTGCTCCAGAAATTATTTTTATAATGTACAGCCATTCAGTTTCAGACACTGTAAATCAAAAAGAAAAATAGTCAAGTAAATTCTAACTCTATCATGAATAAAAAAGCCCTTTTTTTTTTTTTTTTTAATAGCCAAATTCTGGGATCTAAATTTCAGTCCAATCAATTTTATTTTCAAGTAACCCTCTCTGCCTGCAATTAGTCTGAACAGCTTTCAAGTGGATTTGAAATGATCCCAGACCCACTTATTTTGATTTAAATTTAACCATTTGTCTAGTGGATTAGAGGGCTTGGTTTCTGATGTGGTGACTTCCATTTATCATGTTATTTCTTGATCCTGCAGCTGTCAAACTGTGTGAGAATGTGTTAAGAGAAACAAATGATCCAGCCAGTAAAGCTACTCAGGAAAGTAAAATATCAGCCAGAATTGCTTCTCTCTGGATATGGGAGTGGCTGGAATACTCTGGGGCAATACTGCAGAGGAGTATTTAAAGCAAGAACAAAATTTAAAAGTGGACAGGGAACCCTGTGGTTTGATCAAGCCTCCCAGCAAAAATAAAAAGAAAATACTTAATCTATCTTTAAAATATATGAAGTGCATCAGTCTCTGTGAGTAACCTTGCTGAGCAAAGATGTTAAATTACTGACAACTCAATGGTCCATCACATGTTGTTTAATAGACTCACCCAAAGAACCAAACTGGTTGAGCGGGAGGGATGACCTGTGTGCATTCCTGTATCCTGGAGTTCTCCATGAGCTCTGTCAGAATCAGCATGCAAAATTTCATGTTTTGAGCTACCATTATTTAATGTTTGCACTGCAGTAGGACCAAAAGTTGAAAGCCTCATGTTAATTGCTCCCAGGTGCTAGATACTCCACAGTTAGTTTGTAAATAATTCCCCCTGCTCCAAAGTGAAACTGTAAGACTGATGAAGATTTTATAATAAGCAATTAAAAACTGTGACATCCTTGAAGTATTTAGTAAAATCAGCTGATCCAAATTCTGAATTTCGATTTTCTAGCTATCTGCCATTACAGTATTCCTACTTATTTATATAGATTGGTTTCTTTCCCATTCTTTCCTCTGTTGTTATTAACTTTATGTCTTGGACTGTAGGAGCATCTCCTTGCCCATATGGCTGAGCATGAATGTAGATTTTAGTTTCAGTACGTGAAGATAGGCATTGCAGATGGATTGTAACTAGTCTGTTTTGTAGGACAAAAGAAATTCAAAGAAGAGTATAATTTGCAATGGTGCTCTCTTTGAACTGTATGTTTTGCATTTCATGTTCTCTTTATGTTCTTTCCCAAAGCATTAAAAGAAATTTCTTTTGGACTGAAGGGATGTTTGACCTTGACATTAGGAGTTCCTGTGTAATCTTTCCCATTGACTGTCTTGAATGGGCAGATGAGTACAAAGCTGAACTAGGATTGCATCAGTGAGAGTGCATGTTAGCTAGTCCTCTTCGATGGAGCAGTGGTACAGTAGGAAAAAACCTAAAAGATAAAAAGAAAAAAAAATCCTTTGGCAGTTCAAGCTTGGAAAAAAAAGAGAATACCTTGCAAATTTTAATCATGTCAATGTCTACATCTGAGCTAATTATTTGACTCTCTGTTAGGGGAAATCTGGTTAACATGGTCAACAGAGTGATTAATCAGACCAAATGTAGATGCCTGCTACAGGAATGAGATCAAAAGCATCTAATTTATGAAGATTGATTATATTGACAACACCTCTTAGCCTAGGCATTAAATACCCATATTTAGTCATGCAAACCCACCTTTTGTTTTGTGAGATCTATTTGAACAGTTCTTGGAAAATTTGAAGTTAACACCATTTCAGCAGAAATTTCTTTTTGTCTTCATTTCTTTCAGTTTTATAAGCAGTACATTTGCATATAAAGATCCATATTTCTACCTGCTCCTTTCAGGGAACTCTCACTTAGCTTCTGATTATCAAAAACTGATAAAATGTTTGCCTGTGTGTTTCTCCCAGTTCTTGGCAAAGCACTGAGTAAAATTGATCAGCAGCACATAATGACCATGCATTTCAGAGTATTCTTTTAGCCGCCCTGCTGGCAATTAATCTTCAAAATACGAACTATTCACTGGGTTTGGTACCCTCTTAGACACAATGGGAGTGGGATGTAGCTATGAGCATTGGTGCTCTTTCAAGAGCAGTGAAAGTCCCACACGTGCTATTACTGATATACTGAAATGGAAATATTGGAACAAATGTATTTGGATATTCTGATGTGCTGGTGAGTGTTACAGGGCTCTCAGCCCACTGATGAAAAACAACTGGTGACTGTAGGAGGCTGTTTTAACTAGGTGGGAACGTGGCTTTCCTGTTAGGAGATGCAAAGCCCATCAGGGCACTCAGCTGAAGCAGGACAGTGCCTGACCCTTCCCTCGTGCTGCCCTGGCACTCCAGAATGATGGAAGCTGCAGCTTCCTAGCCAGCTAGGCACGGTGTGAAAAGAAAGCATATATGTGCTCACTGTCTGCATCACTTCCCCCCTGCCCTCCAAGCCTCCTCCCCCAATTGCTTAAACAATAAAATTTTAAACCAAACATATTACAATTCAGTCTCTTTATTACAATAGGCCAATGTAGTACATACTGGATTAAGGCGAAAAAAGGACTTTCAAATGGAAAATCATATAAGCAAAGATCATGCTGTAGCAACAGCTGTGAAGTCTTTAATACGATTCTGTCTAGGACAAAAGGCTGCCTGCAGTAGATATATCTCCATTTTCCTCCAAAATTCAAGAGAAGAGGTATGTATCAAGCACAGGGTAGAATAGCAGTGCTATTCTTGCAATGTGGATTTTCGTTTGGACAGCATGGCTTCACCCTCGGGCTCCCTATCAGTTGCTATTCCCGCTTAACTCCCAAGTTACCTTTCTGCTTTAGCCTCAATTAATCAGATTGGTTGATGCAGCCTAAAATGAGAACATACCTTTTTGTGTGGAGTACATGTCCTCATTTTGAACCAACTAAAAGTTACTGAATACCACCAAGACATCTCAGTTTTATTTCAGCCTGTAAATCCAGCTTGAAAAATTGTAGCCTGCAGATATTTTTCTTTTGCTCTTTTTTTTTTTTTCTTCTATAGACAAGTGACAAAGGAAAATGGAAACTCCTGCTAATCACTTCAAAAGTGTGCTAGTAAGAAAAGCTATTAACTGCTCTTCTTATTTCACTCCTTTGGAATCAGATATGTTCCAGGGATTACTCTGCTCTGTGTACAGCAGAAGTTCAATCACAGGAGCTGGGAGATTGGTAATGCTATACTAGAGTTAGAAAGGCAAACATTGGGGTGAAGTTAGAATTCAGCATAATAATATCTATTGTTCTGAATGTCACTTAGCTCTCATCTTAAGTAAAACCAATACAAATAAGAGTTTTATTGTTGGTTTATAGGATTGCATTCCAGCGAGGAGTGATTAAAATGTGAATTCATCCAGCTTACTGAATTACTGAATTCAGTGGCAATGCTGAATGGAGTAATTCCCCTCACTCTTGCTTTCATCTGCACATTCCCAGGCCTTCCCTTGTTTGAACAAGAGTAGTTACGTGATTGCATGGAGATGTAGATTAGGGATCAGATCTGATTCAACTGAGAAGTTTTTGGTAGGGGAATGGGTTAAGTCTTGATTCTCAGCTAGATCTGAGTTGCTGCAGCTTAGTGGATGAATGATGGTGTTGACATAAACCTGTGGCTCAAGTCTATAGCTTGGACTTAGGAGAAGAGTGAGAAACATTTTCTTTTGGTAGGTGGTCAGCTGTGGACTGACTTAAACAAACAACAAAACCAGACTTGTGGAATGTGACTCAAGGGCAGAAGAGTGAAGAGCATCCTTCATTTGTGGCACATGCTTTTGGCACATGCTTATCATAGGATTGTTCGAGAAGATCAGAAGAAGTAACTGTTCCATCCTGTGTTAGCTGGAAATCCCCCATGACTGGCACTGAGGCCACTGCTGATGCAGTGATCTTTGCTGCGTAGGGTAGCAACAAATGAAGCCTGATGTGACAGACTTAGTACTTAAAAACCTAAATCTAGAATCTGTTAATTAACTACATTCCTTCTCTACAGAAAATCAGACTTACAATGTACAGATATACAGAAACATATTACTTTAGATATGTGCCAGTGCTGGTGGGACAGGAGAGAAAGAGTGACTTACAGAATGGAAGCAAGCATGATTCCATTTCCTGCCCCCACCTCCCCTTTTTAGCTACCATTTCTTCTGTGGTTGGGGAAAGGAAAGTGCTGCAGTGGCCCAGCCCACCTTTGGGCTGAGGGTGAATGACATCCAGTGGGTGGATTTCCCCGCCCAGGACAGTGGGTCCCAGGGCGGGTTGAAGGGCAGTGCCATGGGCGGCACAGAGGTCTAAACCACATCCCACTGGGTGTCTCCCTTGTTGATGGACTTCTCCTCCAATCCAGAAAGTTTGGAGTTATTTGGTTGTTGATTGGTTCTTACCTCATGTTTATGTATTACCTTTATTGACTATGCAATTGAGTTCTGGAAAGTTCTGTTCAGTTGTATTCCCCATTGGTCAGTTTAAATTTGTCCCTCCCTACAAGCCCTTCAATTGGTTCCCTGTCATCCCTTGTCATCCCCCCATTGGTTTATTCCTTTGTACCGCCCATCTCCACCCCTATATAAAAGGGGCTGTCCCCTCCTACCCTGTGGCTCATTGTAGCACCCGCTTCAGCCTTCGTGTTCTTTCGGCCCCTGGGTCGGAGAATAAAGCCTGGAACTGCTGCTACTTTGTGTCCCTCTCTCTCGGCTGCTGCACTGCTACTGTTTCACCGACTGCTGCCAGCTCCTGGCAGGAGTCACAGGGCAGGATGCTTTCCTCAGAGAGAGCCTCCACACGACCACAGAGTAGCTGACAGTCCTGTGTGTCGACCAGGACACTCACTACGGGTCGCCTGCTTGGCCTCCGGGCAGGCAGTGGTCAGCGACAGGAAAGAAGTTCTGAAAACATCTTCCAGTGCCTTCAAAAACCGTAACCCATTATACCACCTGTCACTTACCTAAGAAAAACCACAGTGGAGTGCTGTGCTGAGTGCTGCTTGCAACTTGGTTGAAACAATTGTCTATGGCTGGTTTGATATGACTGGGTCTGTGGGTCCCATGTAGCAACACTAGATGTAAGGCTGAAGACCTTAGGAATTACTGGAAGATACGTGGCTGGATAGAGTAAGGAGCACCTCTCACTGTGTTTGAGAGAAAAGCTGCAGCATGAGATTTTACAAGGCATCAGAGAAGCTGGTCTTTGCTGGGTGGTTTCTGAATGCCACTGCATGAGGAGAAGCTGCAGTTGAGAGTTGTCCTCAGCTACCTGACAGAAATCCGTGAGAAAGCAGCTCTCATTGGTTTCTCACATCTGCTTCTCAATACAATATCTTTTCTTGTTCTTAAGTGGCTTCTTTTGATGAGTGAAATAAATTTAACCACAAGTTTTACCAAGCTTAGTGTGAAAATCTATACAGATCACAAATTTGGTTTGACATAAGTTCCTCTTATGTCAAACCCTGGGTTCTGTATTGGCGTCAAGTAATATTTAGATACAGGGTTAGGCTTACATCTGAACAAGTTCACTTTTCTTTCCTTCTTCCTTTTTTTTTTTTTTCCTTTTCTGTCCTTCTTTCCTTTCTTTTTCCTTATCTTTCAATGCAAGTAGATCACCCAGAACTGTGAGCATTGTAGACATTGAGAGCAATGGACCCCAGTGGGCTGGCTGTTCATTCCAAATTTCTTTTTTGGTGGGGCTGGCAAATCTGTTGGTGTTTGCTTTTTCTCCATGGTGTGAATCTGAGACACAAGTTGAAGTTGCAGATCCCAGATGAGCCAGCACATGCTGCCACACACCTGGGGGAGTTGGGCTTACAGGTCGTAAGCCTGTTCACAAACACAAGCTATCTGCTTATTTACAATAGATTGTGCCCTGCAAAATTTCATCCCAGGTAGTGGATCTAAAACAATGTTACAAACTCCCAACAGCAGCACTTATTGACCAATATTGCCATTTAATCCCTGCCAGAATTGATTCTTTGAAGTTCAGGGAGGTATTATTTTTGCTGTTAAGTATCTCCACATACTGAGACCAGTAATTTTTCACTGAAGGAGGTAGGAGGCATTCCTGCTGCTGCTGAAGTGTCAAAAAGTATAGAAAACTCTGTCTTTTTCTGGAAGTGGTTTTGTGCCTTCTGGCTCAGTGAGTTCATGTACAGAAGTAGGTGTTTTTTACTTGCTGTTTTCAACTCTCCTCTTTTGTGACTGGAGCTACAGCCTGCAAGAAGTTCCTTAGCAGCTCAGTACTGCTAATTTCTCACCGACAATTCCAAACAATTAAGAAATGTCCTAATTTACAGGGGCACAAAACCTGTTGCTGTGAGAATAATGAATTGCTGCTATGAAAAAATGTATTTATTAATAAGAATGCAGTGTCATATTAATTACCTAATTTTAGACTATCGGTCTTTTTTGGATATGATATATTTATAAATGTAATTGAATCACAACACAGCAAATCCGAAGTCATTGGTATGCTGCTGAGTAAGGCAGAGTACAGCGTGAAAAAGGATAGTTTTTGTATATAAGCAAAAAAATCCCGATTTCTTCTTCCTCTTCATTATGAAGTGTTCACCACTGGGTACAGAATTTTCTTAGGAGTGTATTATGTGAAATTGTTGGGTATTCAAATCAATTTGTAGTCTAGAGAGGCTGGAAAAAATTCTGAGAGACAAATGTAGCTCCATTCAAAGAGAAACATTGAAAAGGGCTGTCAAAGTTTTGGTAGCTGAAGTGTTATTCCTTTAGGCATTTCTGTTAAAAAAATGTACTTGTGTTGAATCCCTTTCATTTCCAGGGTAGCCTGGAACTCTCAGCTCGTGATGAATTGACGCTTCTCAGCCAAATACTTCATCAGTCCTCTACAAGTCTTTCCTCTGGTGGAAGGTGTCCCTGCTCATGGCAGGGGGTTGGAACTAGATGATCTTTAAGGTCCCTTCCAACCCAGGCCATTCTATAATTTTCTGATTCTATGATCTGCCTCTTCCTGCTGATTGTTCTGCTCAGAGCTTTACTACCAAGGCATACAGCCCAAATGTGATCATCCAGAGATTGTGCTGTTTCTTTTGACTTGGAAATGGTCAGTGTCACTTGAAACATTGCTGGTGAATTCAGCGTGTATAGAAGTAGATTCTGAATATACAGAAAAGCATCTGCCCCAAAGTTGTCTTCACTGAGATATGTTCATATGGGCTGTGTGCTTACTAAAGCATTAGGCAATAGCACAAATAATCAGCAGGGAATAAGGGCAGATGCACGAGCAATTAGGAGCAGTCTTATAAATTTATTAATGAAATTTGCAGACTATAACAATTTGTGATAAATAGAAATATTAGTGAGAGAAAAAGAATTTAAAATAGTTAAAATAAAACCAGAGAAAACTGCTAAAAATAAAGGCCTCAGGGGAAAATATAGAGAGGAAAAAATAGATCAAGAATTTAACTTAAAAAATAAGTACATAGACGAAGAGGGAGACAGTTCAGGTAGTAAAATTCACATGAAGGGAAAGCCTTCGGTGCTGCCTTGGAAAGAACTGGAGGTAACAGAGCGGTCTAGAGGTGACACTGAATAGCAAATGAGACATCACTTTACCTCTCATTTATGTATTATGTGGCAATACAAGGGATGAGCAATACCTTTAGGCTATCTGGAGATATGAAGAAGTGATAGTCTCTCTCCGTGTGTGACAAGACAGAAACTATTTCATTAAGCTTTGAGCATCTTGTTACCAGAAATATGTTATTGGAATGTGATTGGAAGACAAAGAAGAAAAACAGAAAAAAACCTGAAACAAAGATAATGGAATATACCAAGCTTAACTCAGTCATAGTTAAATGAGTTTTATAATAATCTGTATTGGAAAGAGTTAAGTGCTAAGAAGGAATGTCAGGAGATGTAATCACATGAAATTAAAGAAAGAAAAATTAGAGATAGTGTTATGAATAATTTGAACTGAACAGACTGAGCAATTGTGGGTAAAAGAGAGATTTTCGCCAAAGACACCAGGGAAAATCCTCATTTTTACACATTTTTAATGTCCACAGAACAGACGGAGTCAGGTTTTTAATGTCTCACTTAAAAGATGCATGCAGATGGTGTTTTTTCATGCATTTGAAATATGAATTCCTACATTTTGATTATGTTGTCATTAGCAGTAGTCTTGCTTGGTAATTAGGAAGCTGGTTCCTAGCAGTGTGAGAGAGATATATTGAGAAAAGAGGATGTTATCTCTTTGTTTCCACAGGGATATAATTAAGTGCAACCAACAACATCATCAAAACAGTGGAAGAAATTCAAACAATAACTATGCTGACTGGAAATGGCTTATTGTTCAGTGAAAAACAGCTGATCTTCATCAGAAAAGGCCACATTATTTAGAAAGTACCCATTCTAGCCGAGAAGGAAAAGGAAATTCCATGAGAAAAGGTTTTTCCCTGTAAAAAGTGCCAAATTTTTCTCAGGTAACTAACTTTGGATGAATATCAGTTTAGAAATAAAGCCACATGTAATGGAGTATTCCAAGCGAGTTTTTAAAAGAGAGGAGAAAAAGCCAAATACCATGAAATGTATTTAGAGGAGAAAGCAAGAGTGAGAGACCTGTGAGAATGTTTCCTCTCTGGAAAGCAGTTTGTGCTTCGGGAATGGTATGTTCATGTGTCAGTGCAGAATGAGGCGAGCCTGCTGCCTGCTCTTTACACTGAACAACATTCTCAGTTCTCAGAAAAGAAAAAAAGCAAAGCTAAAATCAACCCTGAACTCCAAGGCAGTCTTGGAAAGTGAAACAATGAGTTTCTCTCCGTGACACATTTGTTCCAAGCCACAGTGTGCATGCCTGATTTTTGTTACTGTGATTCTCAGTTTTAGGACTGCATGTATTTTATGGTAGGTGAGTGTCTGCATCTTTTACAGCATCTGTTAAATAAGCAATTATGCTTCTAAATGTTTTAAATGTACCAAAACATAGCCAGGGCTTTGCCAAGCAAGCTTTATTTGGCCAGAGGTGCTCTCACTTTTGGGGGTTGGAGTGCAGCAGCTCCTGCTCATACCTCTTTGCAGCTGTTATCCTTAGTGCCTGGAGGATGAGTCTCCAGGACAGATACCAAGCATGCCTGCAGAGCCTGGTGTTATAAACAAGAAATTACTGAAGCAAGTCTCCATCTTCACTACTTCTCCTTGAGTTACTGTGGTCCTTTCCATATACCCTGTTTACTTTCTAGTTATCTTCTTTTCAATATATGAAAGAGCTGCTGACAAGGATCTCTGTATTTCCTGCCCTAACCTTTTTACCTCTCCATTCTCCAAATCCCTTTAGTAGTTTTTCAGTCTTTTTCATCAAATTTAGAAACCTGTCTGCACATTGTCTAGGCTATCTGTAATATGGTCCATACAATTCTCTCTTAATTCACTTGAAAATTCAATTTCTGACTTCCCATTTTCATCCTCATGCTTACACCCTGCTCTTCCTTGCATCTGTCTTTTCCATGTATAGTTTCAGATTTTCTTTCTCATCAAAACCCATTTTTTTGGTACTGATCACTGGACACCATCTCTTCCCTTTGAAGACTTTATTTTAATTAATCCCTTGTGTAATTAACTGAGAATTTTCTATGCCTCTCCAGTTACAGCTGTTTGTATTTCAGTCTCCTTACCAACATGATTCTCTGGAGAAAGAACTGACATTTCCTCCATTTCTAGGTTTAATACTGATTTGGTTGTAATTAGGGGAGGAGGTGTTTGGCAGGCTTGAGTTCAGCCATAGGGACTAAAAAGGATCATACTGCATCCAAGTATAAACAGAGTGGTGGGATTTCCCAGAATTTTTCATGGACTACTGGTTGGACCAAGAGTTAAATGTTTGAAGTAAGTGTAATATACCCAAGACAGTGTGCATTGGCCAGATGTACACTGGTTCCTCTTTTGAAAACCTCAAAATCTCCTCTTTTGAAAACCTACTTGTGCTGGAGAAGATTTTTTTTAGTTTGAACTTTTAACATCATGGGAATGGGAAGAAGAAGTCAGCTGTAAAATTGGCTGATTGCTTTCCTTCATAGAGGAAATCAGTGGTATTTTAAAACTAAACTGTGCTGAACATAGGTGTTGAAGCACGAATCTCTTTTTTTCGCTTGAGTTGCCACAGCAACATAAAATTTCCTTTCCCCCACATTACCTTCCCTAAAATATACTTCACAAATTGTATTGGAAAAAAAATGTAAAAAAAGCCTTATGTCATGCTGACAAATTGTGCTGTTTGCTCTTTTAGTATTTGGTCTTCTATGGAGTTGGTATTATTAGAGCAAAGCTACTTGATGCACAGAGAGCTCAATGTTCCAAAATTTGTCCTTAAGTAAAGGGATGGAAAAGAAAAGTTGAAGCTGAAGTAGCTGCTCTCTCTAGACAGGCTGCAGGCCGAGCAAACCCTCTGCACAGTCTGGCAGTACTCCTTGGGGTCTGGTGTGAGCATGGGTTACACAGTGTGCCTCTTCCCAGCATTGGGAAAACAAACAATAGCCTGTTGGATGGATTATTAGGGAACATGCAGTGGCTTTTAGGGAGGGTTTCTTTCATGCTTTTCTCACACCTTTGCAAGAGCAGTAGCAGCTCGAGTGGGCTTGGAATTACCAAGTGCATATCCACTATCCTATGAGAGAAAAAATAATGAAAAGATCCAGGTGAAAAGGAATTTGTCTTAGCTGTCCTTTGTTGCAGGAGCCATTAGAATTAGACTAATTGTTAAAATTATTTTAATATGTAATGTTTTAGAATAGATGCATAAATCAAATAATTTCAGTTTGTTGAAAAATAATCTGTGTCCGTCAGTAGGGTCGTATTTACCAACACCACTCTTTCCAGTGTCCCTGGACATGGGGGGCCTGTCGGGAGGTGAGAATCCCTTTGCACTTGCCAGCAGATGTCTGCAGGTTTAGCAGTGGTGGGGTTTAGATGCAGTCACCTATGCTCATGTACGTCAAGAGAGCAGTGAATTCTCAGTGTTTAAATGGCAGCATGGACTGTGCTGACCACTGGGCCTCAGTGCACATCCCTTTTGGAGAAAGTGTTTTGGTAAGGAGCTCCTTTGCTTTCCATGAGGTTGGGTGGGAATGCCAATGTGAATGTATGGAAAGGTGGGTGACTAACGGAATGTTTTGTGAAGGTAACCCTCTTCTACGAGAAGCTTGTTTAACAGCTTGTGTTTCTGTCTGTTTGTGAAAGACTGAAATTGTAAATAAAGCCTATTAGCCTTGAGAAAGTTAGAACTGCCGACTTGGGACAATAACAACACCCACAAAAATCACCTGTATAGGAAACTTGGTGAATAAAATTAACCTTTCCCACTGCTGCTGTAATTTCTGCTTACCTTCTTACCATGCTGTACATGAGTATATCTAGCAGTAGTTAGAACAGAGGAGGAAAGGTTGTTTTTATTCTCTGTGGTGACAAATAGAACACTTAATAGATGACAAATTGCGGAATATTGAATCTCTAGAGACCTAATCAAATATGAATCAAGTCAGTCCCTCGTGAGCATGGAGTAAAATACCAGCTGGTATGTGGCTTTTCCATTCTGGCTTGTATTTTATCCTTTGTAATAGATTGTGACCAGTTTTACTACAGCTAATACGTGCACCTAAATAAATAAAAACCCTTTCAACAACACCAAACCATCAGTTTTTGTGTAATAAATGCTTTTTCTTGTGGAAAAGTACTGTAGCACTGAGTACAAGTGGAATTGATAATAATTTAGTTATCCTAAGAGTTATAATAATTTAGTTATCCTAAAGAGCTGAAGAGAGAATTACAGCACTGATCTTGCATCTGAATTTCTGTGCCTTTTGCCTGTGCCATAAGGAATTAATTTTGATGGAATCCAGCATGGAAGCAAGATTCTACAGCTGGGATATAAAAATTCTGTTAAGCAACTATTTTCTATATTTTTTGTCTCAAGGGAAATAAATTTCAAGAGTCATGATTTTTTCACACAGTCTTACTATATCATTTTGTCTTACTTAAGCTATAGAAAAATTGGTGTAATGTTAGATAATAAGTCTTGTGTGACAAAAGAACCCTAAGTGCATGCACACACACTTGCATGTGTGCATACTCAATCTTTCAGTATAACACTTGCCTAGCAAAGCTTTTCTCTCGGGATTTTATTGTAATTTATGAAAATGAACGTGTTACATGTGTAGCATCTATAAAGGAATAAAAACTATCTTTTATTGTGAAAGCAGATAAATAGTCCTTTGGAAATAAAAGCCGATATTGTGCCACTTTCAAGCACAATAGAAATGAAGAAAGCTTTTCTTTAAAATCGGTTGGAAAAAGCCAGTGTCAGCCCTTAGAGAGACATTTTCCTTCTTCCTTTTATCACTGACTGACTTACAATTTGCTTCTGTAAGAAGCATTAGTTTTTTGATGAAATCTTTCCAGCTTTACTTTTTTTTACCATGACAAATTGTTTCAGAACAGCTTCTTTACATGTAACTGTACAGTTATCTGCTCTGTTCTAAAAATACTGTCAATCTGAGGCACTGATTTTGCATTCTGTAAAACCAACTCTAAGCCACACATAACCTCACAGAAGTTAATAGGTTTGACCTAGAATTTCAGAAGCCAACAGTGGAAAATGAATACCATTAGAAAGTCTTGAAAAACACATATCTCATTTCAGAACAATGAAAACATTTTTATTGTTTTGCAGTTGGCTAGGAAGGGAAAGAATTATGAATATATTCTAGTCATTTTTATGACCTTTACATTTTCCAACATTTAAAATTGTTTTATTATTTTAATAAGAAACAAATTTCCAAATGCACTCACAAAAAGCTTTACACGTGACTATTCAAACAGATCTTTTACTGACAACCTTCCCTTTTCCATCTGAAGGCAGTCTGTCTCCTTGCGATGTTCCCCACAAACGAGATGCAAGGTGAAATCCTGGTCTTTTTCAGCCCAGTATCAGAAAATTCAACTGACATATCTAGGTGATATGAATGGAAAAGCTAATATAAATGCCAAAGTTAGTTCTCATAGAAGATCAAATCAAAATCAGTGTTTTTGCATCTAATAAAACTACACAATGAGGATCCCCTGGTGCTTGACAAATGTTAATTTGTTATGTTTCACAAGCTGCATTTGGGGTCACCGGGTCCAGTTCTGTCCAATTCCACAAAAGACACACTTCTCACAGATGTCTGCTTTAAAGGTGAAATTACATAATTGAGCTCAAAGAGAGAATGGTGGCTAAAACACTAAAGCTGCTGCTAAATGGTGGTCTCAAAATGACAATATTGGGTTTTTTTTTGTATTTTAGAAAAATAATTTCTGACTTTGCTTTTTGTGTGATGTCCATAGGGCAAATACATTAACTTCTGACAGCACACCATGTGGGAGTTTGCAGGCATTCTGAGTGTACAGCTTGACATGCTAAAGTGACTCTGGGCAGCATCTTGGAGGGGGAACTTAAAAAAAAATGTAGTAAGTTCTCTAAATAGTCCCTGGCTTCTGACAATATTCTTTGAAACCATATTAAAGTGATACAATGATATGCTATTGGACATACTTTCTTGTTTTCTGATGTCATCTTAAAATTTCTCAGGGGAGAAAAAGAGGCTGAGTGAGATGGCAAGACAGAGACAGGGCACCATGTGTTTTCACAGTGCAGCATCCATTATACATGAGCAGAATAGCAGTCGCTCAGCTGCAATCATGGTAGGCATGACTGCTTCTCTTACTAACTCATACTTCATTTATTCATTGCGTCTTTCATTCCAAGACCCTGAGCCTCCCCTCATTTCTCTGCAAGTATAACTGTGCATGGGAATACTTATGGTGACTTCGGTAGGGGTTCCTCACATGTAGAAATTTAAGCATGAGAATGGAGTGTTTACAGAACTGAGGACAAAAGCTGGAGGTAGAGGAGCTGTGAAAATTGGCAATAGCATAGTAAAGTAAACATTTAAATGCAGAAACAGAAATGTGGACTACAGCATTCCTTTCATATCCCTTTTGGAAATTCCTGACTTTATTTACCTTTTTCATGCTGCAAACAGAATGCTGGATGAAAGTGTTGGTCCTGGTTCATGGATAGGAGGAAAAATACTCCCACTCCTTGCAATGACACTTCATTAATTCTGGTCTTTTTTTTTTTTTCTCTAGATAAATTGTGTATATATACAGAAAATATTTTTTTTCCTACAGGAAGCAAGCTTGCCTACATTTATTGGAATACTGAAGGTTTAACTGTTGTTTTGCATTCCTTTTCTCTCTCATCTCCATCAGAAACACAGAAGCCCAGCAAATCACACTATACAAGTCACCTGACACTAGCAGCTGATCACAGAATGGATGCTATGTGCCACTGCATTCACCTTCCCTTCCCTGTGTTCATTCACATTAACAAACAATAGTGATGTTAGCAAGATTGTCCTTACCTTAAGTTATGGGATAGGTACTCATTAAAACAGAGATGGAGCATTCCTTCATGTGCATGTTAAAACTATAAGCCTCCAATGCTGTCAAGCAAACTGCGGATGCCCAGTACGCAGCATTTGGAAAGCTGGAATTTGCTTTATTGCACTACTCTGGGTTTTTTGTCCCAAACTGGAAGAATGGGAATCTCAGAAAGCACCAGATTTTTACATTGTTTCTGTCAGTTTAATTGCTGTAACATGCATTTGGTTTCAGATCAATGGCTATTAAGAGCAAATGCCACAAGAAAATTGATATACATGACAATTTCTTTCCTTAGACACCTGTAAAATACTGCATGCTTTTCAGATTGAGATGTCACATTTGGCTCACATTAGGACTGGAAGGCCAAGGTATAACAAGCATTGGTTCAGTCATTCAATAATAATTTTTTCCATGCAATGAATCCTCCTTATCTTTCATTAACTGCTAATCAGGCCCTCCAGCTGCCATGTGCCAAAATACATTCTTTGTTATTAGCATTAAAAATACTATTAAAAGTCAGACTGAGGCATGAAGGAAAATACCCTTTCCTGGAAAAATCCATTTTTGCTTCTTCCTGCTGGAAAAACTATTTGAGTGTGCTCACTGTTTAAAGAGATGTGAAGTGCTATGAGACTTGGACTTGCCACACTAAAACTCAATACCCAAAAGGATGCTTTGCACGATATAGAGCAAAATGAAGTGCTTAAGTTTATCCTATAGAAACAGTTGAGAGTTTGACACATTGTGTCTGTGAATCTGTTCACTACTTCAATAGACATGCTTATTTAGCTTAATTTAATATGAACAACCGCTAAAGAAAGGTTTACCATCTAATTGTTTTCCAATAAGTGGAAGTTTGCAAGCAGTTTTAACATTTGTAAACTGTTTCCTTTACAGGTGAAGGAAGAGGAATCTGCATTCAAAGAACAGGAAGCATACATGCATACATCTGCTGATCATGTATGAAGACATTTTGAGCTCCCTTTCCTCCTTCTGCTGCAGATATTTCTCTCTCCCCTGTGTCAGATGTAGACATTGCCATCAGCAGTTAGGGACCTAGAAAATAGCAGTAGTCTGCTCTGCAGTGTGAAGTATTTCAGCTTGGGATACATGTTCGATCGAGGCCCCAGTAGGAGGGAGATCTGTCTGAAACTGGAGTTCCTGAGACACTTGACCTGCAGCATCCCTTGGAGTGGGAAGCCAGAATTCTGCAGGAAGCACTGAGACTGTAAAAGATGGTGGATGCTTCCTGGTGTCTGTGCTGTGCAGAAGTGCCCATGTTTTCTACTCTAACCTGCCCTAAGAACCTACTGTGCAAGGCTGGTGAAGCTGGCACAGAGGTGCTTCTGTGTGAAAGGTTGTGAAGTCTCCCTCACTGGAGATATTCAAGAGCATCGGGATGCAATCCTGTGCAATGTGCTCTGGGATGACCCTGCTGGAGCAGGGAGAATGGACCAGATGATCCCACTGTGGTCCCTCCCTACCTGACCCATTCTTGATTCAGTGAAAGGCAGGAAGGGTTAAGATTAAACCCTACAGAAGAGTCCGTGTTCACAGAGCAGCAAAGGAAACCTCACTTTAAACAAAAACTTGAGACAACCATGCAAAATGGAAGTAAGGCTGAGTTAACCTGTTATTCTGGTCAATTCTGTCTCTGCAAAGTATAATAACTAAAACTGGCATTCCTGTGACTCTGGGAGGAAATTATGATAAGTTATTTGGGACAGAAATTTTTTTTTTTTGGAACACAGAAAGAGGGATTTTTGGGTGTCAAAAATAAGTTAGTGGTGATATTAGTAGATGTTTTTGTTAAAAATTTCTCTGATACTTCTGTTATCTGAGTTCTGAGTTATGAAGAGGAGGGGCAGAGAGGGAGAAACTTACATTTGAGTGTCCCTTATAAATCTTAAATATGGTCTTCTTCATGCTGCTTTTCTGGTTTAACAAACTGCCTCATTTGTCAGAGCTCTTTGCTGAAAGTAGGAAACGAAAATCATTAAATAAACACAGGACAGGATCACAATCGATGACAACACACAAGATGAAAATTGCTGACTGATTTTATACCCAAAATTTCTAGCTTCCTTTGACTTAAGGAAATTTGTACCAAAATCCCACCATTTGAATGTTGTACACTATTTCATGGAAGTTCTGCACCCTGTCCACTTCCTTTGCATTACACCTTTTAAATCTGGGAGGGATGGAGAAATACAACATTATAGAAGGGCTAGAAAAGTTTTTCAATCTGCCTTTTTAGCCTTGTTCTTAATTAGTTATTTCCACAATGTAGCTCTTTGAGGAGTGCAGAGCAACAATAGCGATGCCTTGTGCATCAGTAGTGATTTTAAGTGCCAAGACCAAAGATCAGCTTCTAAAGGTCTTTGCTGGGCAGCTGATTACACCATTAAAATGCTCGTTGAGAAGAAGTGGCCTCTATCTCCTTCTGCACCTGAAAGGTGGTTGCAGACAGGTGGGAATTGGCCTCTTCTCCCAGGCAATCAGCGACAGGTTGAGAGGAAAAGGCCTCAAGCTGTGCCAGAGGAGAATCAGGTTGGACATTGGGAGGAATTTCTTTACTGAAAGTGTGGTTAATAATCAGAACTACTCAGAGAGGTTGTGGAGTCACCATCTCTGGAAGTGTTCAAGAAACATCTGGACACGGCACTTAGTGCTATGGTTTAGCTGACAAGGGGGTGGTTTGTCAAAGATTGCACTTCATGACCTTGGAGGTCTTTTCAAAACTTAATGATCCTATTATTCTGTGATTATTGACCGAGCTTAGGGTAATCAGTTCAGTCAATGCTATAGGCATCTTTATTTAGCCAAATAAATGCTACTCAAGGTATCAATAATAAAACTAGCTTTACATTTCAAAACCAAACAGTGACAAATTCATGACAAAGCAGTGACTAACAAAAAAGAGTGAAATATATTCAGCAAGCATGAGCCAACAGTCAGTACTGTACTTTTTAGTAGAGGCAAATACACAAGCAAGAATGCATTAAGTAGCTTTAACATTTTTAAATGGATTCACTGAAGATGAAAAGTGGAGCTGATTCTGAATTAAATAGTTAAGTATTTTTAAAAATGGAAAGTAATCTTGCAAAGAGATTAAAACAACATGTGTATTTTTTTCCAGATCCTGGAAAAACCCCTTTGTATATGTTGTATGACAATGTTTATTTAATGCAAAAAAAAGAACTTTCTAGATGAACTTGCAAGTGTGAAACAATAAATCCACATTTAAACTGTGTTAAATTGTGTTAAAAAGCAAAGCCACTTCCACTTGTGGAAAACTCTCATGTATTTTTAGCTACAAGTAGAAAACTTGAAGATTTTGAAACAAAAAGCAGTTAAGAAAAGCTCCAAGAAGTCTTCACAGAGACTAGTTTAACTTCATCGAATAAGTCAAAACAGAAGAGATGACTCACTTGCTCATTTTCCCTTTACATGTGAGTTTTTTTGAGACTCTTGCTGTGTCTCCACCTTGTAGCTGAAAGGCTGCTGGGATGATGGGCATCCAGGGGCATCCATCCCAAAGAGTCACTGCTGTGTGTAGCACCAGATATACCTTGTTTTGACACTTATGCCAAAGGAGAATACATAGATATCCCTAAATCATCCCTCACAGTGGAATTCACATGCATTCAACAGATGATGGAGTAGGAAGCAGCCATTGCCTTTCCATACAGAACTGCTCCTGTACTTTCTGGTTTTTGGAGCTCTCTGTCAGGGACTCACTTGTTCTTCTTCCACCTTAAGAATTTAGAGATGCTACAATTATAAGATTATCGAGCACTTCACAACCTTTGCTTGTCATAAAACCCATCTAGCAGATGACAGATGGAGGAATGGTGGGATAAGGGTCTTGCCCACAATCACAGCAGGTTGTGGTGAGCAGAGCAATTGAGCCTGCCCGTCCTGAACACCAGGGAGTGATTTAAAATGCGTCATTCCTGCACGTAGCCACATGTGCGTGCAGTTCCTGTGCAAAAGGGGAGAAGATTTTCTCAGCTCCATAGGAACTAAAAGGTTCACTTTTGTTTCTTTTTGCTGTCTTTAGGAAAAGGGTGTGCTCCTCAGCACTGAATAAAACCAAAAGATGTCCCGGGGGAATCTTATAATGAATAGTGGTAGTAAATTAGTACCAGTAAATCAATGGCAATGCAGGCAGATGAACACAATATAATTCACAATGTAGCATCTGAAATCAGTATCATGTGGATTATTCAGTGATTAGTTGTGAAAAAAGCATGGATTTTTATAGTATTGCTTTTCTTGGGGACTAGTTAACAAGAAAAAAAGGTTAAGTTTGTCAGGTATGCTCAGTGTAATGCCACCACTCAGCCCGGTGTTCTAGAAAAGGTAATTGGAAATTGAAAGCTTCAGCTTAATTTACAAAGTCACAAGCTGGAGAGTTTCAGAAAGCAACAGTGGATTTGCAAATGAACAGAGAGTGTTGTTTTATAGGTGTCTTAGCTGGGTTAAATATATGCAGCAATATGTATAGTGCTTCTCTTACTAGGAGGTTTGGTCAAAACCAAATCCACACCACAAAGGCTGAATTTCATTCTGATTAACGCCAATTTCAAGCAATATTGAACATATTTTCCCCAATATATAACAGGGCAAAAGGGTAAGAGAAAGCTTCATTTTATGTGATGAGAATATGCAACAATTTTTAACTGACTTCACTTATTATGTTGACAATATTGGTGAAAGTGAGGAATCTTAATAAATGAGGTTCATGTAGACATTAAGGGGCAAATTCTGCAGCCTTTTAGGCTGTTTCATATTCATAGACTCCAATAAGGTTGTGTCAGGGTAATTGAAAGAAAACTTGGCCTTAGGATCTTAAACTGTGGTGCAAAGCATATTCAGGGAGAACTAAGGATATTTTTTCTCCTTAATTCCCAAACCAATAATATTTTCTGCTATGGAAGTCAGCCTTGGTTCTTAGGATATGTTACTGAACTTCAAAATGTTGGATAGTATAAGATAAATATTTTAAGAATTTAAAAATATATGTGTTTAAACTTAGTATTTTTCAGATAGCAAACGGCTTAGAAGGTGTATAATTAGTGTAGGTTCATTCTTAAAATGGAAGAAAAAACCTGCAATACACTCTTCAGAAATGCTTCCATCTCTCTCACTTGGGCTCTGGGTATCAGTTAGAAACTGCAGGTGTGTACACATATTCACATACCCATGTACATGTATGAGCACACACAGGGAACTCTGAATGTGCTTAAATTTTTCATTTAATTTTACTGCAAATAAATAAAGGCACAGGGAATAAAGTTCCTTGACCTGTTTGCTGCACCTTCACCCATTTATGGGACATGAAGAAAAAAACTTCTGCTGTATGACGATCCTGTAAACTGGACCTGTAGCCATTCAGGTAGAAACCAGTTGTCAGCTTTCACATTTTCACGCTCACAGATCCCTAAATATCACATCTAGCACAGACAAAGTCCCTACAATTTTTCTTAAGACAAAAAAAAAAAATTAAAAATGAAATATGAACTGTAATAAAATGCAGTAAAGCACTGTGTGTTGCTATATTAGCAGTTCTTTTCTTTGGTCACTGTCTTCTGTTAGGGTTTTCTTTCATTTGCATGTGCTTTAGAGCAGGCTATAACTACAGTAAGACTATAACAGAATTATCAAATGAATTGTCTTTGACTTTTTTCCAGCTAGAAATTCTGCCAAAATATCGTATGGCCAAGATCTATCTGGACTGGGAACAATCCTACCTAACCCAGCTTCCAGGAGAAAATTGCGAGTCATTAAGCCTGTGAAGAATTCTTCTTAGAATTTAAAAAATCTTGAAGTCTTGCATGGTGAAAATCTAGTGAGTATCACATGGACATTAACAAGGCAAAATCAGTTCTCTGTATGACACCTATTTAGGTTGAGGAGTTAATATGATGCAGTTTCTAATCTTGTCTCCCAAAACAGAACAAATTTAAATATGAAACTTTCCTCCACACGGTCCTGAAATGAGTAAATTGTTGTACAAGGATAGGCTGAAACAATTTTTTTTTTT
>VZTH01012172.1:118619-160629 GCA_013397815.1 Aleadryas rufinucha
GGCGAAAATATTTTTTTTTTTTGTGCTTTTGTTCTTTTTTTTGTTGTTTTTTTTTTTTTTTTTTTTTTTTTTTTTTTTTTTTTTTTTTTTTAAATTTTATTTTGAACTGAAAAGGAGTAAAGAAGACAGTAAAAAGAGGGTTTCACAGAATTGATATCCTTTCCTTTGGGAACCATATCTCAGATTAATGGCAAGATAAGATAATACTTGGTTAATAATTTTAAAAATGGTCTTTGCAATTATGGGAGGAGGGATAAGTAGTGGCAGAAACTTGAGAACAGCGAATTTTAAAAGCTACAGTAGTCAGTAGCTGGAAATATTAATTGGGTTTGTGTGACCATTTTTTCAGGTCATTTGAGCAGTGCATCCTGCCATCTTACATAAAATCATTACAAATTAATGTAGGAGTTAGACAGAAAACTCCAAAGAAAACATTATCAATTATATTATTTTGCAATTATACGAATTTATGGGTGGAGCTCCAAGGACTTGCCAGCAATAACTCTCTTCTCCTAGCACTGCAACATTAGTACGCATATTAGCCCTATTTGTCTGTGTGAAAACAGACAAAGGGGATAAATAATCTTATGTGTCACTTTCACAGGCTGGGGAGGAAGGAAAGAAAGCGCAGATTTGTTTTGAGGTGGTTGGGTTTTTTTTGTTTTGTTTTGTTGTTCTTTGTTTGTTTGGCTTTTTTATTTGTTTGTTTTCTTCAACACTCATTAATTTGATTTTGTTTGGACCAAAATATTTTAATGGAGATGAACCAACCCCACTGAAGATAGCAACACCCAGCTCTGCAGCTGAAGACATCATGGGCACTTTAAAAACATGCAAATGCCCTGCTTTACAACTTCAGTCAACCTCTGAAGGGCATCATTGTTTCCAATGTTATGCTCTCCACTTGTTATGATTCCCTAATATAGCTTATACTTGCAGGAGCCCCTAACAGTTTGCCCAAGGTCAGTCAACAAGTCAGTTGAAGAGATGGAAAAATCAGTGCTTTTGATTTCCTCTCCCCTTCTTCCACCAGCTATTGGACTATCATAAAACACAGACCATTTCAGGCTTTTTGCGGGGGAAGGGGAACATGACAGCCTCCTTTTCAGACATCAGAAAATACTTTAAAGAATTGGTTTCTCTAGCAACAAGAACAGGAAAAAAAAAGAAGCTATCATAAGTTTTTTCCCACCTACTCATTTTTTTTTAATGTGGTAAAGCAGATGGCTTGGATAATGCAGGTATGACAGATTCTGATTTATTGACTGTAGACAGAAATATAAATACAGAAACGTATGCCCTCTGCTGTGCTCTGTAACACAATAACACTTAATGACTTCAGACTTCATACTTCTTTTAGGTTCTACTCTTGTGTATCAACAAACACCATTATTTATTGTTGAGTACATTGATGGCAGAGCTTACTGTGTGTGGAAATCAAGCGCTGGCCAGCCAAGTACTTCCCACATTCTCTACCTTCCTTGACAGCAGTGCTGGCTCCATGAATTCCCAATTCACATCTTTGACAGCTGTACAGTTTATTGACCTGGCCAAATACTTTCTCTTAAGGTGCTGTAAATCGGTCAGTGCCAATGATATATAATGTCAGAGGATTCAACCTTCTGTCTTTGCCAAGAAAATTAAAAATGTCTTAATGATCTTAATAAGAATTATTGATGATAGGAAGGAGATTATTTTTTATGACTGTACCTGGCCCATGGCTATTCTCTGTATTTCTTCTGCTTCCACAACTTTGAGTGTTAGTGGATGGAAAACAAGATGTTCTCTTCAACAAAATGCTGAGGACCACATGCCCCCTTCCTCCTGAAGTTGCTGACACTGGTAGAGTACAGATGACGTCTGCTCTGTGGTAACTCGGTCAGTGCTTCCAAATTGCAGGAACAGCCTCAGTGTTACGTGCTCGGTTTTTAGTCATTGCACTCAGGACATTGCAGAGCACGTGCCAAGGTCAAATTGAAGCATTGATGGTATCAGGATCTGAGCTGTTCTCAGGTTTCAGTTTCCACTGTTTGTAGTTCACGTATTTGCAAGCAAATAATCCCAGCACCATTACCAGGCAGTTTTTGACACAGCAGTGCCACCAGCCTCTCTGCAGGAGACCTGCTGGGAGAATAGTAGTGGAAAGGAAAAGACCGAAAAGGAATATGAAGCCATTTTTCTGGCTCAGTTTCAGTCAGGGCAGTACAATTTCCAGGCTCTCCAGACTTCAGCTTGGTTGCTGAGAGGACTGGGCTGCGGTTGCTGGGTGGCTGATCATGGCTGGTGACAATGGGCACTTTCTCAGGAAACTGCGAAAGGTCCCACAGACCTGCCAAGTCAGCACTCCAGCTTTTCCATGCCGGGCAGGAACACATGGACACTGTCACATGAAAGTCATCACTCAGTAGCTATTTTAGTATTAATAGATGGGTTATTTGGGCCATTGAGATAAAAGTGTATTTCCAACCTTTTGCTGTCCTGGGAAGGCTGTTGGAGACTGATGCATGGGGCTTTCTCCCTTGCCCTTGGCCATTCAGTGCAGCCCATCCCAGCCCATCCTCTTTGGCTCTTCTCAGAAAAGGCTATTCAGTTTATAAACAGACTTGTTCCTGTGTCTAGCTCACCCCCCTGGGAGATTTTTCAACTTTCATCGTGTTCAACACTATAGGAACTTGCAAACTTTATCTGTCTAATGAAAAATACTGTTTTTGTTCCAGAGTGACTGCAATGAACCTCAAGGTAGCTGAAAAAGTTTGCAGGATTGCAGAAAACAAAATTTTCTTGATGGGTGAAAACTTTCACTGAACAGTTGGATAGAAAGGAATGAACTCTTTAACTAAAGTCAGAGCAGCTGCAGAAACACTGGTGCTTTGCAGACATCAAAGAGCAGGTGGTGAAGTTCTCTGACAAGGTGGAGATTGCTGAGCAGAGTTGGCCTCAGATCATAGCTGCACAGTGTGCACGGCACACCATCTGCCAAGAAATGGAGAGGGTCTCCCAGAGGACTGGCAAATGGGTCTTTTAGGTCCTGACAACAGCCAGTGATACCTAAGGGGTTTGTTAAGTGTGTGCCAAGGAGACTCCATGGAGGCTTCCGGGCTGTAGACCTTTGAGAGCCAGGCTAGAGAGTATGAGAAAGGTGGAAGTAAGCTTCGGGAAGGACTGGAGAAGGTTCCTTTTCACTTCTGTACATTTGCGGAAGACTTGCTCTGGAATGGCTGCTAATAAGAGATGCCTTCTAATGGGGTGAATGGCGATAATTTTTAAATATTTACTGTGACATTATGTGCAGTGTGTGCTTTAAGTTTTGCGTATCTTTTCATGCATTTTTAACAGAAAATCTAAAAAATAAATTAATGAAATAATTTTCATACAATCATTTAAACATACAATGTGTCTCTTCAAGGAGTATACTATACCTTTTATTAATACAACTTTTCCTGATGAATTTTAAAGCCAGAGGCAATGTTTCAAGTGGTATTGTTTCTTACTAAAAATACCAAATCTTAAAAATCCTTGAAGTCTTTTTCTGAATTTCTGAAGTTCTGAATTCCTGGAGTTTTTCTCTATGTCAAGCTTGTCTAGGGAAATTTTTAGAAGATATATTTCCACTGGTTAAAGCTATTTTTTAACTAAAGTTTTAGCTCAGTGGTATCATGAATAGGAAGACGTTAGAAGCAACATTAAGCGGAAAGGAAAATTAAAACAATGGTGAAATAATTTGACATTATAATTTCAAACTCTTGTGCTTTAGAGTATTTTGTTAAAACTACATGTAGTTTTTTGCCTTAAAGCTTTCAACTTTATGATTTTTAAAAATGTAGGTCTAATTATCCTTTAGAAAGCTTGAGAGATAAAAGTGGGACAGCAAGACCTCGCTGGAGCAAGAAAAGAGGCTCTCAGAAATAATTTTTAATTTCCAATGGAAGAGCTGTGCCTGCAACACTGAAGATAGAGCAACACAAAAGTTGTGTGTTTTTTTCCAATCCTTCATCCCTCTTCTCTGTGCCCTGCTCTCTCCACTGTAGTTTCAAGCTGCCATTCTTATGAGCACTGAGGACCCATAAAGATGGCAAATGATTTTTTTATGTTGCCTCGTGTTTCTTGACACCACATCCCTCAATGCACTGCTGCAGTGTCTTGCCGAGGGTTACGGGTTTGAATGGTGTAACAATATTCTGTGAGTCCCACAGGACACACTGGGTTTGGGCTCCCCACTGCCCTCCCTTTCTTTTTTGGGGTGCATGTGGAGCGTGGATGGCATGGCAGCTCTGTGCTAGAATGCTAACACCCCCACAGGGCACTTTGAGCTCAGTTTCTATTTTCTTTTATCCCTGCAGACATGCACAAAGTTCTCGACTTGAAAGGCTGACAATAGCTCATATTTCTGACTTACTGATGTGATGCAACCTATTTATTTCCTAATGGCATTCAGCCAGCTTCTGTGTCCATAAAGACAAATTAAAGTTGTATGGAAATCCTGTGCTTAGTACTTGAAAAGGCAAGTGTAAAATATGCCATGCATGTGAAGGTGGAATGCTTTTAAAGGCAATTAATAAAATGACATGAAAGCCGTGGTGTCCAAAAAAGGTAAGACTAAGAGATAGATGGTAGCCAAGCTGTATCTGGCCATCATCAAATTTAACATTATTCCCCCAATATATTTTCATGATAAGGTTTTCTAATGTGAATGTGTGTGCAAAGGCTGAGGTAGTCACAGGGCTGAGTTCAAAGGGGAGGATTGCAAGGTGGGCTGGGAGCTGCGATGGTTTCTGGTGGAGGGCTGAGAATGTTCAAATACACACATGGAAGCTGATCGGGGACAGAGTCACCCACTGTGGTCAGTATTTTTGCCAGATGGGAGCAGGCATGAAACTCAGAAATTGCAGCTCCTCAGATGCAATGACACCTAGCATGCACTTAAAAATAAATAAAGCCGAGGGAATGCCACAACAGACAGTACCTTTTTCTTTTTAAAATAAACACTGTGCCTTTAATGAACAGAGTTCAGATGAGCAGTTCTCCTCTGCAAACTGCTAGTGCTGGTATCTACAGAACTGGAGGCCCAAGCTTTCCAGAGGCTGGGTGTCCATGGCAGCATCTGGTCTTCCCACTTGTCTTGTGTCTGCCTTGGCTTTTGCACTGCTTTAAGGTTTTACTTCTTCCTTTCTGTTTGTAGAGGTCCTGAACTGCCACCAGTTCTGGAGGCTGAAGCTATGTCTACCTCTCCTTACTGCTGTGGGACTAAACTCTGGTCAATCCCCTGTAATAGTCATGGAATTGTAGAATCATGGAATGGTTTGGGTTGAAAGAGATTTAATGATCATCATGTTCCAAAAACCCTGCTGTAGGCATGGAACCTGCCAATAGACCAGGTTGCTTCATCCAACCTGGCCTTGAACACTTCCAGGGATGGAGCATCCACCACTGCTCTGGGCAACCTGTTCCAGTGACTCTCATGTGAGGGTGGTGATATTGACATATGACCTAATAATCCCTTGTGATCCTGGAGCTTCCTGGAAATGACATCTGGAACTTTTTTTCTGCACTGGCATTGTAAACTGGATTTGTAGTTTTGATGTCAAGCAGCTAGTCCAGTAGTGCGGGCTTTCCAAAATGTCCTTGTGATAGCAGTACATCCCCAGGAATCTCTGAACCTTCATTTCTTCTCCCTGGGCAAAGAGATCCTTACTCCGCAGAAGACATCAGTCATGCTGCCTGCAGTTTGCAGGTGCTGAGTGCAGGAGCAGGTGACAATGTAGGGAGTGACAAAAGCTCTTTGCCAGAACTGAAGCTGTGAGGAAGCCTTGGGATGGCACACCGATGTTGAAGCAGCAGGGTAGGTCAGCCAGGCAGGGGGTTTTCCCTTGTGTGTAAGACAGACAGAACACCACTATGCCAATACAACACTTATATAATGGAGAAGTGAAATCCCACTATCCATGGGGAATTTTAGAAAACCACACTAGAAATGGTGCAAGCATGACTTTCTGAGATTCAGGGAAACATTCTCCTAATCTCTGAATTTCATTGCTCATGCACATTTCTTACTTCAGAACAAAGAAATAATCTGGGCCTGATTTTTAATACGTAACAAAACCCTCCAGTCAGTCACAGAGTATGCACACACACACACACACACACACACGAAATGCAGCAATAACTTCTTCTTTGATGAGGAAATCCAAATTGCATAAACTTTCAAATGTAAACTTTCAAATCTACTGCATCATGGGAGGAAAATTCTACAGTTCACTGTTCACTTCTTCTACAGAGAAATCTATTAAAAAGTATGTGAAAATATTATGTCTATTAAAATGTATGTGAAAATATTATGTCAGACACTCTAAGAAAACAAATAAAAAGTCCTTGTATATAAAAAATTCCCAAGAGAGAGAAATCAACTTATCTTCCAAGTAACACATGTGTTTTAATTACACCTGTATGAATTAGAAGGGTTTATTAAGATATTATAGTTTGCAGATGTGAGAATAATGCTGGCTAATTGTGTTTTGAAGAACTTTTAAAAAGTTGGAGAGAGGAGGAAGCCACTTTAAGACCTCTTCTATTTGAAAACTAATTGTTTTTATAAAATGCAATTTACATTAACTGCAACTGCATCTGTCATTAGCTTTTTTTTTTAAGTATATATTAAATCTTTTCTCTTCCCTGCTGCAGCATGAAATGCCCACAAGCACAGCCTGGGAAATTGACTGACTAATTACGTAGTGAAAGCAGTAAAATGGAATATGGATAAAATATTATCAAATGAACAGGGTTACCAGCTTCAAAGATGGGGCTATTTTTATTTAAGTTATATTGCATTTGATTTTCTTTATGAACTGTGCAAAGGACAATATGTTCAGACAGAATGTCACTCTAAAGCAGACAATAGCCTTTTAATAATTCAGTCTCTATCAGAAAAACTCAAGATCAAACTTGACCCTATTTCTCAGTTTAGAGATGTATTTCATGGACTCTCTACAGGCGTGTTAGCCAATCACCCCTCTTGGCTTTCTGGAAAGAGGGCATTATAGGAAAAGGGTGGAAGGAGAATACGTGACAGATAATGTTGGAAATATATTGTTTATTACACTTGAGACATGCTTTTTTTTGCTTGACTTCCCAATGAAATAAGTCTTATGCAACTGTGTCTGCAACTCTGAAATCCATTAGATAACTTCAGTTGCATCTAAATGGGAACAAGGGGTTCCTACTATTTTTATATATATACAAAACTATGCAGTGGAGTAGAGGAAAAGGAACAAATTCCAACAAGGAAAGACATCAGTTTAGGATCAATAACAGTGCTTTCTGTCCACTGTGCCAGTCACCTGACAACACGCTTATAATGACCGCCAGTTGATATGTATGGATTGTGGTATAGGATTGTAGTTTGGGCTGCATTTCAGTCAGTCAGGGAAAAAGAGAGAGTGGTGGAGGAGAACAGTTAGGAGGGCACTGGAGGAAGATGTGTGAGGTCACAGAGCAACACTCACCTGTATTAGAGCTGCTGGTCCTAGTACCATTTCCTTTTACTCCAAATTATGCTTTAAGGTGATGCTGTTATATCTATCTCCAGTGACATTTCTTCCACTGCAAGCATATATGGTGAGAATCATTGCACTACCCATCTGCAGTTTAGTCTTCTCATCAAATTATCTGGATCCCTTTATTTCAGTGAAGGTGGAGATGTTGTTCCATGGGCTCATTCCTGATGTCTGTCCAAGGGTGAAATGAATTGTCTTCTGAAGAAACCATTCTCCTCCTGATGACAGAGGTCATCTAAATGACTGGCTTAGACTTGACAGGTGACTTCAGGTAACAGTAGCTACATATACAAATATTGTAGCTACTGAGGAGCATCTTCTGTTCTCACTCAAAAAGGCTGGAAAGAGAAGGTCTCTACACTTGCAAGAAGTTAACCAAAGGGCCTTGACTTTCTGGACTCCTTCCTTGAAGAAGCAAAAAGCTCCCTAACTGTCTAGTATAGCTACAAGAAACGTAATGGTGACAGATCTTCACATTTGATTTCTATGCTGGCTATACTGCCAAAAATTTCAGTGTGGGAGAGTAGTTATATTAAGAGATTGGCTTGAAATCAAGCAGCCAGTCTTGTAAATGGAAGGAGTATTCTCTCCACATATTTGCCTGTTTTCCATAGAGGGGATGAACAGTGAGATGATGAAGCTTGCTGTTAATAAAAGAGTGTCATCACAGTCTCAAGATACATCAAATGTGATGATGATTCAGAGAGTAACAGAAAGATAATAGCATGCAGTGAAGTGCACATATACTCTACTGATCAGTGAAATGACATTAAATTTAATGTCTGCATGTGTAAAAGAAATTTTATTTGTTGAGCAAACCAAAACCAGGCCCTTTCCATACCTGAATCAGGGGATTCCTAGAAGAAGGGCTTGGGAAAAGGCAACTGCGAAGAGAATATGACAGGGCAGGAACAGGATTAATGAGCAGCAACAATTTGCTCTTTTTCAAAGAAGAAGAACTATGATGTCTCTTGAGACAACTACACAAAACACTTTTTTAGTGACCATATAAAATCATGCCATGTAACTCCTCCATGGAATCTACAGAGGTCAAAACCACTCTCAGGTTACAGCAATTATTAAATACAGTGTGCACAACACAGTCCCTTAAACACTCACTGCTGCAAGCTGAGGGGCTACGTCCTCTTTGGGCTCTCTTGTGTGTAGCAGACTTTTCCTGGTTACTCACTGCTGCTGCTGCCAGAGACAGGTCCCCAGCCTGGGTGACACCGTGGCTCATCTGCTGCAGCCGTTACCATGGCCTGTACATCAGTATGGCCAGAGCTATCCTACAGCCACAGCATCACTGCCCAGAACCACTCCAAGCAACCCAACAGAAGCATGGCATCGCCCTTCAACATCTATTATCGTAGCCTGTGTTAGATTTTCCCGAGTACCCAAGCTGCTGAAGGTGAATGCAGCACCACTTGAGGAAGCAAACAAACAAACCGGAATATCTGAAAAATCTGCAGGATAAATAGATTGAGGAATACTTTAGCTTTCACCTTCGCAAGCCAAGAAACTGATTTTTATGGATAATAAACTTAGTAGCAGAGTTGGTGTTTATATGGGAACATATCCATGCAAATGTTAGAAGTGATGAATCTATTTTGCCTTTTACATTTTCAGCTATTTAATCAGTAGCTATTTTCCTCTTTTTTTTTAAAATTTTAACACTGAATTGTTAGATTCACTTACCAGTGCAAAATGATAAGAGAAAGCCTTATGATCAGTATGAAATTTTCTTGATTGTGAAATTGTTTGGTTGCACCTAGTGATCACATAATGTTCCTGTTATTAGACATCATAGTGGTACTTTTGCATCTAAAAATGTCTAGGCATGATACAGTTTGTATGTCTTTCCAAAGTTATGTATTGTAAGCAGAATAATGTGAAAGGGATGAAGGGATTGATTGAGAACCTAAACGAGATTGGCTGTGTGCACCTCTGTGGCTGTATCAAAAAAGTACATAGTACCCCCAGTCAAAGACAAGGTAAATGAAGTACATACTGATTTTAAGGGCTTTAGGGTTGATAAAACTATTGAGGCAATCACAGAGCTAAAGAAACCTAGATTATGTGTTGGAGATTCCCAATTAAGAGATGGGATGAATGTTCCCGCTCTTGAGAATAAGAGTACATTACAGAAGATCACATTATTCCTTTCCTTACTGGATTTTCTCCAGGTACCTGCATGGTTCATGGGTCTCTAAACAGCCAGGATTGGTCTGATTCCTTTACTTTCACAAGTTCCTCATGTCCTTGCAGTAGGGTGTTTTTTGTAGGTATGTTAACTTTCAGGAAGAAGAGTATAAATACAACTTGATGCATGTCATATGTATACACAATGATGAGAAGATGTGCATTTACAGAGTGGCTGTGAAAATGTGAGTTTGGTTCCGATAATTATATCTGCACCTATGAAGGAGAAGTTGTAATAATAGAGCTTTCCATCCTGTTTTCAAAGAAAAATAGGCAGCAGGTTGACATAAAGCTTGTAAATTCTTGGGAAATATTTTTTGCGTATATTGTCCAAGCAACGGTGACAGTGTACTGGTAAACATACTCCTGCTGTTTAATGTGAATTTCTGCCTGGGTTCACTACAAATTTTCACAAATGACAGGAAAGAACTTGTTTTTCTTGGTATTGCTGAAATATGCAAGCATCTATACTGAAGAGAGTATTATTTTACTCATCTGTACTAGGGAGGTTTAGAGTGGTTTCTATATAATTTAGTTCTTAACAGCTCCATGAGTGGCAGCGGTGTGAAGCTGTAACAGCCTTTCAGCTCTGTTTTTTTTGCACTGCAGTGAAGCATCTCTGCCTTTTGTTATGAAATTTTAAAATGTATTTAGTGATTTGGGACTACAGGCACATAATGTATCTGAAACTATTTAGGCACTCAAAAGCAAACGGTGCACATGCAGCTGCTGGCCTCAGCCTCAGCCTCGGCCTCAGCCTCCCTTCAGGAGAGCTGGTTCCTCATGGATGTTTGTGCAGTGTCTGAGAGGGTGAGGCTATACCCTGAGATGGGATCCCTTAGCAGAGGGCTAATGTAGGTATTGACAGATAAATATTTTTAAGGGATGCAGCCTCACTGGATTCTGTTCCCAGCCTTTTACATTTTCTCTTGTCAGTTAACAGCAAGACTGCATCGTGAGGGTCGGTGTATTTTAACCAGATACTTTAAATTAGACTGCTAAAGCCATATTTCAGTTTGAAAGTCTACATTGCATTTCTGAGATGCTTGGATGTTTTTGAAATTTCTCAGTGCCTATTCTGTGATGAGCTGTAACCTGACAAAAGTATCTTGTAAAACTGTAAAGTTATTCTTTAATGTTATTCACAAACTTCAGTGCTTCTCTTCCTTGCACTTTAAATTCCTACCATTTTTATTTGATTTCTAATAAAAAAGCCCATTACTAATAATGGTCTCTTGAAACATTCAGCTTCAGATTTCACCCAGCTACAGTCTGGCATTGTTAGGCATTTTGAGCACTGCTGAGTAACAGGCAAAGTGCATTTCTCAGTGTCAAATGTCTCATCTGATAGGGCTCACAAGAGAGGGAATAGGGATGAGTGAAATTGTTTTAATTCAATTACTCTTAAGGACAGAATCAATACAAATATCCTTTTTGCTGGGACGGTGAGGTAGAGTGACCCTCCCTCTCCCAAATCTTTGCTGCAATTTTGAGCTTTTTTTAAATCAGTTTGTGTGACTGAAAGAGTGAGATGTATCACTTTTGACTTGGAGCATTAAGCCATGAAAGTGTCTTGAAAAACAAGGGATCTATGCTTCTGCCAACGTAAAATAGAGATCTGGTTTGGCTGACTTTAAAGTTTGCAGCCTAGTCTATAGTAGTAAATACCTCTGGGGACTTGGAAAGTTCAGAAATTTACTACAATCAAAAAAGAGAAAAAGGATTTAAAAAAACCCGAGGTAAATTTGCTTGCAGAAATCAGGGAGAAAACCTTATCCCAAATAAAATCAGTGACTCTGTAGAGTTAGGCCTTCATCCTTCACTCTCCTTGTGGGATACATGCCCAGGGGCAGCTCTCCAGGGCTTTTTTCAGGCACTCATCTTTGGGCATCTCGAGCAGTCTGAACCTGTGCTCTGGGCTGGTTTCAGGCACATTCACTGGTCTCACAAGGGAACAAAAAACCCCACAAATACTCTGTTGAAAAAACCCACGTAGTATTTTCATAGATAAGCACAGACTGCTGCGTACATTCTTAAAGGTTTTTTTTTTTTTCATTTTTATAAATGAAAGGGAAATGTTCTCAGACTCCCTTCTCAAAGGATGTAAATGTACATCTCTTCAGATCAACTGTCATCTCTCAGCTGTATATGCCATGTCATACTTCTGACAACAGCCATATCAACATGGCGAGATATTGGTGTGACACATGGTAGAGCAATGTGTCAACAGGGGAGTCTGAGCAAATGTCTGTGGAAATATTTCCTACTCCATGGAGGTACAAAAAAGAGAAGGATGTGCAATAAACTCATTTATGTCCAGATAGATTGTTGTTTAAATAAAGGGCTTCATCTGGGTAGATTACTTCAGCTCAGGTGAGTATTTATGTCTGTGATGTAAGAAGTAAGCAGCTGCATTAGGATACAAGCCCATCTGGATAGGGACTCGAGGAATGAGCCGGGCTAGGGAGTCAGTGTGCCACTCCTCCCCCATCACTGACATTCGATTAAAATCCTAATGACAGGGCTGCAATTAGTGCTGGGCTGGGGGAAGCCTGAGCCCTTGTCACTGATCTAATGTTGTCCATTTGAAAATCAACCACATAAACCCACAATATGTTTTAGTTCTATAGATTACAAAACCTGAGCTCTCATATCCTTTCTTATTTACTTATTCAAACATAATTGCTAACCATATATGTAATTTTGTTAGGGTTGGTGTGGCTTGCAGGAGATGGAGTATTTAGATAAATAAATCACATGAAATGGGTGGATGCTCATTCAGGTAGGGAGTGCCTGATGCTTGTCAGGCAATGTCTGCAGCTCCTTGATTTTCCAACTTTTCATTCAAATTGTGGTGAAGATTAATGATACTAATTTTATAATTGAAGTGAGTTTGCTCTAGCATCATTTGTATAAGTGGCTCGCCATCTATAGTGGTAATTAGTGTTTTCCTCTTTTTTGATTTGGTGTTTATTTTGGTCTTAAATCTATTTTCACATCATCACTCCAGTGCGCTATTCACATGTTTGAAGTAACTGCCTTTTTAGCTCCCTACTCAGATTGCTTCCCATGCATCAGTGTCAAATGTGCTTAAAGAACAGTACATGCAGCATGACAGAAGATTACTGATTGTAGTGCTTTGTGAAAGCAGCAAATCCTTCTGACCCCGCTGACCTCCCTCTGCAACCCCGTGATTTAGTCTTTGACCTTCCTGTACTTCCCTTCATCTCCCCAAAAAGCAAAACTGCCACCAAAACTGCTGATGGTGTATGATATAGTTCTCTAAACTCTGGATATCTCACAGGGTTAGCTTGAAATTGCTTGGTTTATAAAATTATACCTTGTTTAAATTTATGAAATCTGCAGGGAGGTTTATAAACTGAGTAATAGCAAAATGATTCCTATAGCACTACTGACCACAGAACATATACCTGAAAAAACTCTTCATGTGTTTATATAGAGGTGAAAAGGTATTGGTCCCTTTGAAAATTAAAGCTCGTGCCCTGATGATGGTAGTTCTGTCATCAACATTCTCTTTTTTTAGGGGTGAAAAATATGAAAGAAAATCCAATGCAAGTGGACCTAACTCTTGAGTCTAAGGGAGAGATGCATATGTACAGTCAGGGCAGTATTAGGCTCAAATACTTTTATTTCATATTTTGTCTGGTGGATACATTTGGAAATTGTTTTTGAAGGATTACAGAGAATTGTAATGATGGTTGCAAAGTTGTCTTCTTTGATAACTGCATTACTACAAAATAAAATGTGAGACTGATTTTCTCGGATTGCTCCTGATACAGGGTGATAGCAGCATTACAGCTGCACATGAGACATTTTCCATGGAATGAAAAACTAATTACAGTTTCAATACCAATATCTGATGAAATTTTAAGGGCTGAAGCCTGAAATTCCAGACTTCTTTATCAAGAATCAAAAAAGGTTTTAGAAACTGATCAAAAATTTAAAAGGGTCTGTGTATTTCAAGACTGGCAGAACCAGCACCACAGAACTGAAGAGTTTAAAGACAGTAGGAAAATATATATTGACTTCCTGCTAATATCCATTCCAAACCAGTGAAGGATAAACTAAGTTGAATAAACTCATGTTGATGTGTCAGGTTATGCAACGACATGAGAGAAAATAAAATCTAATTCTGTGATGACGTTGTAGCCTCCTGTCACAGCTGAAGATAACAATCATCTCATCTAAAAGTATTTGATGGGTCTGGTCCTGAATAGGGAAAATTGCTTCAGACATTAAAATTGAACACCCAAAGGGGTTGGCAGAACTGTGAAGGGAGACCTCATGACATCTTACAAGCTGAAAGACTCTTTATTCTCCAAATATATGCTCTGTTGGTGGGAATTTGAAGATGTCCTCATAAGGCAGATTCTTCATTTGCAGACACTTTGGGTTTGAACTGTCATCTTTCTTGTGATTATCTGTCAAGGACATACAAGCTTAGAATAAAACACCAAATCCACTGATCTGTATTCCCAGTGGATCTGATTTGTTTGTTGAAAAGGGTAAAAACTCCTCCAATACAGATATAAGAAAGGCTTTCCTTTATTGCCTCTGGGAGACAGACTATAGTCTGCAGTCATATTTCTTCAAAACAGGAGATAGACGTGTTTGACCTCAATAATTAGATGAAGAAATTCATGCAAACATAACTGTTATGCTATTCTCAAATTAATTTCTTAAAATTATGTTTGGATTTTTGTTTTAGTTCATAAATTGGCATGAAAGGCTTTGAAGCAGAACACAGGGAACTCACAGTCATATTGGTACGAACCTGGCTCTGCTCCTAAACTATTAAAATATGCCTGGATTTTGCCCTTTGGGTTTTGGAAACTTCTTTTTTTATTTCTTTTTAAAGAAAAAAACCTGCACATGGTTTTATCTCTTTCAGCCAGCTTCAGGAGGTAAATATTCAGAATGGCATAGGTGGATTTAGATTATTGATTCTTTCTAGCTAAATTGTGAGGTTAAATTCCCTGGACAGTGAACTGCAAATATTCTCCTAGGACTTTTCCTTCTACTGCATCATTAGCATTTTCTAGAACTAGAAATTTTCTCTGAGTTGGAGATCTCATATAAGTAATAAATAGAATGATTTCCAGCTTTGATGTCCTTCTCCTTTCATTCATAGCAACACCTGTCACAGAAGAAGAAAGATTGCACTAGCGGTTTAGTGAGAGTGAAATGTCTACTACTTATGACATCCTTCAAACAAACATCCACATGGCCAAATCTAGCTGCTAGGTACTGCCTGGGTTTCTATTTTTATTTTAGCAGTCCTTGGTCAGTAGCAGGACAGTTGTCAATCTATTAGATTAAGTCGACTATTATGGTTCAGACTTCAGTATTGTAAAACAATGGATGGACCCTATCTACTGTCTCTGACAGAGGAGCAAAAAAGCCCTCCTAGAGAGCTAGGTGATACTTCAAGGTTTTTATCTGACATAGAGAAACTTCTAAGGCTAATTTTTATGCTGAAATATGTAAGATAAAACTCAGTCATGGTAGATGGCAGTAACAGCTTGCATATCCCAATATCTCCAACAACCCCCTATGACTATCCATCATTCTTTTTGATTAATAGACTAGACAGTTGATATCAGCTAATATTAGAAGCTCATTCATCTATTAATGAGTTTTCTTCAATTGTATTTAATTGCAGAACATATTACACCAAAAGACAGTGTACAAACTCACAGGCTTATTTTAAAACAAACAACATTAAAATGCAGCAATTGATGTAGAAAGTTTTTTTCAACCATGTCTGTCTGAATTTCTTTAAAGGGTTTGAAAACATTACTGAGTTCAGCATTACTAGCTATAAATAATCTATATATCTATTTATATAGGCAGAATGTAATGACCTTAGATATGAGCAAAATCCTGGCCTCAAGGAAGACAGTGGAAGCTTTGCCACTGATCTCAGTGGAGACAGGATTATACCTGTAGTTTTGTTAAGATTCTATCATTAACATTATTGCTTTTAAGGTGTCATTGGATATTTAATTGCATCAAGTGTGAGAGCTTTTATTATATGATTAAAAAAGAAGGGAAAATATCATTAGGCTGAGACTTCCGTCAAGGCTGAATAGTTATGCTCAATGTGCTTAAGAGGTAAATCCTCTGGGAGAGTGATATTTAATAATGTTTAGAAGGTATTATCTTTCAGAAAATCTAGCTGCTACAGAATCCTCCAGCAAATCCTTGCAGCACTGTATCCAGAATAGTTTTGTTTTTACTGAGCATGAAAGTCTTAGATTCAGAGAGCCAAGTCAAAGAAGAGTATCTCAAATTTATTGGCATAAGATTTTATTTAAAGCCTGATCTGACAAACCACTTAACTGTATTTTTAACCTCAAGCATGCTAATTGTCTTTGCAACTTTATTCCTGGCTGAAAGGAATATTTAGGCAGTTTAAAACCCCTCCTGATTTCCAAGAATAGTGTTCTCTTAGCATGCCATGTTTCATTAGAATGAAAGATATAAAGAAATGGAACGGAAGTGGGAAAAGAAAACTGGAGGACGTCAGCTCATAAAGTGAAAATATGATCAGAAAAGTGCTGGATCTGCTGTATTCAATGGATAAAACACAATGAAAAAAGTGACATTTAAACAGAGATGTACTTTTGTCCACTGTAAATATTTGTACGTTTGGTAACTAAAACCACAAGGGGGAATATAATTAGCAAGGACCATCTGGATGGTATGTCAGGAGCATCAAAGGATTGTTATTTTCTCTTTTTCCATGTCCTCACAGATTAAGTTCCAGTCACCTGCTTCTCACCACTTAACCCAACTCATTTCACTTCATCCTTCAAGACTTTGGTCTCGTTCTCCTAGTAAAGAAAGAGAGAAGGTTTGCTTGGGAGCTTGACAATAGTATTCTTCACGTGGCCTTAACATTTGGTGTTCAATCATATACAAAATCCTAATGCAGCACTTGGAGGCTTTGCCAGCTTTGGGGAAAGCCACAAAGATTAGGCATCAGAACTGACATTTTGTCCTTTCTTCTTTTATAGGAAAATGTCCATTTTATACAAGACATTGTGTGTCATAATATAGGTAGATAGAGAAAGGAGTTGTCTACAGTGAAGGCACTCAGGAACAGCTTTTTTGAAATCCTGCACAAAGATGTTGGTTTCTCTGCAGTTAGGGACAGGGACAGTACGGCACAATATAAATTTTTTTCTATTAAAATCCTTAAATGTTGTTATTAGCTATCACATTTTTGAACTCCTCTTATTCCCACACATCAAGGTGCTCTTTCTGACAGCATGTTTAACTCTAAGAAGCTATATGTGCAATCTCTTTATGTTGCTTTGAAAGTAATTACTGGGCATATAATGAATTCTCCTTTATGTCTCTAAGCAGATGGGTTCCTATTATCAGGTTTTCAGAACAAACTGATTGTGTAAAGGTGTTGTGTCACAACTAATTCCAGGAGTCAAGGAGGTAAATAACCTCATTTATTAATGATCAAGGAAAGTAAGAGAAATTCATTATCTCACACTTATTTTCTGTACCTGATTTTTACCCTGCTAGAATGAAGGTGAGATTACATTGCTCTGAGAGCTGGTAGGGAAAGGACATGCAATTTAAAATTAGTTTATGCTTGGTTGTCAGTCTTTGGAGCTCACAGAAGCAGCAATTCAAGAACAGAAAAAATTTCAAATATTAAAAAGTCATTGCTGACTTAGTTACCTAAGTTCTGACTACAAAACATATGTTAACAATATTTATGTCTGCTATGGTCCGAAGTTATGCCTGGTACAATTTAACTAATCTCAGTAGAATTGTAGTAGTTGTGTGTATAACTCAGTGGCTTTTCTCCTGGGAATACTCAGCAGTTTTGTGAGTATTAGTTGGTGTGTTGATTAGTGCTAGTTGATCGGTGGTTACACTGATAACTTAGATATTTACTGACTGATTTGGGTAGTACTGTGCAGAGCTGACAGGTAGGAGAGAGGTAAGTGGCTTTGGCAGCCCTCTGTTCCAAACAAGAACCTTGGCTCCCTAGAAATGGCACAACTTTAGACAAGGCAATTTAAAGATCAATCTAGTTGAACTGATGCAATCTGCTAATGCATGTACATTTAAATTAGCTAATGACACAGGCCACATTACAATCAATTTGAGCGTGTCTACATTAGGCTTAGCCTTGGTTCAAGATAAATCTAAGTTAAAATAAGATCAATTGTATTTTAAATCCTGCAGCTTTCCAGAGTGGACAAAGCCTGCCCCCATCCTGAAGTTGGCAGCTCTCTAACAATCTCTAGGAAGACTCTTTTAGCTTATTTTAAATTTTTCTCCTCACTAAGTTTGTTTGGTCTATTAAAGTACAATGTTGTAGTCAGCTGTGTGATCCAAGAGATCCTTTAAAAACAGAAGTCTAAAAGTAGGATTCAAAAATCTTCATCCAGACCTTTAACTTGGTCTGACTTTCAAATACCCTTCTCTGGGTGACCTCAATAGGACTGGGGGTCCTTAGCACTTGTAAAAGACCCAAATATCTCTCAAAACAAACCATTTTTTTAGGGGTTTAGCTTTGCATTTAAGAGGCTATTCTGTGTTCTTAGATGTTTTGGAGGCAGGATTTATTCCGTTTTCTGTTTTCTGCAATTCTATTCCTTTACAGATGACCACCTTTCCATTTTACAACAATAATTTAACAAGTCTTAAAAAAAGAGTTCTAAATATATTCTTCAAATTTTATTTCATTTGACATTTGATACACATGAAAGCCAAACAATACGCAGTTTAGCAAGCTGTGTATTTTTGTACAGTCATTCTCAGCTGCAGTCATCACTTGGCTGACAACCATCTGTGTAAACCTGCTTTTTCCTTCCCATTTTGCTCAGCTGAAATGAAAATAAATTGACAGAAACAACTTCTGCAGGGAAAGTGCAAAAAAGTTAATAGAGTGGTGGGCATCTCTCATCATCTCTAAGCACATTTTTTTCTATGTTAAGGCTTATTTGTAGTCAAAATTAAAATGCTATTTATTTCAAATGGAAGAAGGAAAAGCTTGAAAGAAGGAAACCACAGCTTGTTTGCCTACAAAGCAAAAAGCTGTTGCCAGCCCAAGTGGTCCAGCAGAACATAACATCTTGACTGTTGAGCAGCACAAGGTGAGATCTGTGGAGGCTGCCACAGGTGATGTCTCAGAGCTGGCAACAGGAAAGGGAGAACCAGACCAGCTTAAGAAATGCTTCATTTCCTTTCTGCGTAGACCAAACTCTTCTCTGTGTTCCTCAGGCTTCTCTTTGCCTGCTTTCATCTTCTGCTTAAGGTTAACTTATAAGGTTATCTATCTGTGAAGTTATGGGTTGGAGAAAAGGGACACAAGAGTGGAAGCAAAAATGTTGCCTTGAGGCTTGAAATCAAGCCAGACTTGTTGGAATGTGGATTTGGTTTCAGAGGTGTTTTTTGAAGACAACTGAAAAACATTTTTGTGACTTGAAGAGTCATATGTTATCCAACTGTCCTTACAATTAGATTCTAAGCTGACTACCTCTTTCTACTACAATTATTTTTTAAACCTTGTAGTTATTGCTGTAATCTGTATCTGTAAGTCTCTTCAGTTTGAACCAGATAGGGATACCATGGAAATAATATTGTGTACCAGTGTTGGCAAAGACTGTATCAGAAGGTGTTTGCATAAAAGAACAGAACTAAGGTTGCACAGGATTCTGACTTTTGACTTGCCCAGCTTCTGTAAGAATTGTAAAATTAGTATGCCTTTTTTTCCCCTCGATAAGCATGCACATTAATACAAAGGATGAATTTCTGGCCCTATTTAATTAAGTGGGAATTTGATTTCAGAGAATCAGAATTTGACATATTCCCATGCTTCTCTTCCTTTTCCATCCATACTGCAAGACTACACCCCTGCATCATCTATCTGAACTTTGCCAGTCTCTCAGACCCATGTCAAATCCCTGTCAAAACTCTCAGCATTCTTTAGTCGCTGACTCATAGTTCACAGCAGTGATTTTTCTCTTTCTATCATGAAGAAAGATTGCCAATAAACATTACCTTAGTCTAAATCAGACATGTTCAGCACTAATTCAGAAATATGTTTAGGCTCTATTATAGTAATATAACCAGAACTAAGATTAGAAATGTATTTGTTACAAATCCACATAGTTATGGCAGATTTCTAAGATGTGCTAAAAATTGTTCTTTCAGCCTTAGGAAATTTTCTCCTATTGAAGATACGACAACTGTGGTCCAAGGATACACTACTACAGACTGACTTGTCCACCACAGAGTCTTTTAATGAGTTTTGTTTAAAGTTTAGTCTTGGTGCTAAGAGCAACCCTGAGAAGTTTCAGCAGAGTTTGAGTCATGAACAACAAAAGAAATCTGTGCACTAGAGCACAGATTTCTCTAGTGCAGCTACCATTAAGCTAATAAAACATGGCATGCCTAATCCAGCTATAATTCACCGAGGTCAAATGGCAGATGCTTGGGAGCTCGGCGGCCAACTCCAACATTTAGTCAAAAGATAGAATAACCATCCAAGTCTGTGGCAGGTTTTATGGGGTAAGGCTCAGGTCCAGTATAAACATAATTAAAAAGTGAAAGAAGAAAAATGTAGAATGAAGCCACTAAGCAGAAGCTCTCAATGTCTGCAAAAATCTATAAAATAATGTTAATGTTATACGTTTAAGAGTTTAATGCATTGAGTCAAATGATGACTTTTGCTGACAATCCCCTACAGATTTTTATACCTTTTTGTCCTCTTTGTATTCACAGTATTCATGCCATTTCTAAAAAACCCCAAAGTCTGTGAGGCAATCATTATAAAAACCTCTTTACAAATGATGAATGACTGAGGAGATCTACATGGAAGCATAGGTGCCACCAGCACTGCCTTACCTTATAATTCACCAGGTCAAATCACAGGAGATATTCCATATAATGTGACTTTAGTAGGAACTGTAGTCACTCTGCAGCTGTCATTGATATTCTTATTGCATTTTACTGCTGGACGTGGATTTAATACAGAAGAAGAAATGGGGCAGTTCACTTGCCGTTAGTGTTATGGGCTTGGGTACATGGTGAAGGACTGTCTGCTGAGCCCTGCTTCACCCTGTGAAATTCAGGATAGGTTAAGGGCCTCAGTTCCAGTCTGGCTCCTCAGAAAAGGTCAGTATATTAAGCAAACCAAGTAATAAAGAAGATTGATAGAAACAAGCTTCTTTGCTGAAGAGTAATAGAATGGAGCCAGCACTATTCTCACTTTTGACTGTGGAGTGGGATTGCGAAGAGATGATGCTGTTTAGGAAAGAGTCCAACACACATAAACAATTTGTCACAAGCAAGAGACACTTTGACTGAAAGACTTGGTTGTGCTTTCACCCAGGAGGTCTAAGCCAAAGATCTTCAGCAATCAAATATAGAACTAGTGTTTAGTCTGTTAGCACAATTTCAAGAGTCAACTGATTAATGAATGTCAATATGAAATTACGTGGGATGCCAATAGTCTGTGCTCAGCTTGTGCTATTCACCTTTATACTGTACTTGTATAATAAATGAATGCAGAAAATCAACTACCTATGAATATTAAAGAAATCCATTATACTAGTGGCAAGTTTAAGAATACCAAGGAAATTTTGTGTTGGATTTTATTTCATCATTGAAGCATTTTGTTGTAGACCAGTGTTAGTCAGCATAGTAAATATGTATATATATCTTTAATACACTTCAAACTCTATTACCTGTGTTATATTCTTGCACTAAAAATAGCCCTATTACTTCATGACAAGCCTCTAAGAACCCGCATATCACAATTGCTGTGAGGGAAATCCCTGCTGTGGTATTTTGTGTTCAGCACATCTGGTTCACGTTTTTCTGGCATTGTGAAAAGATAGCATCATAAGGGGGCTGAAAATGCACGTGGCGGTGAAAATGCATTAAGATGACATTTACATAATTATTTCAAGAGCATTCTCGGAAGCAAAACTGCAGGAAGGAATACAGGTCAAATGTTTAAAATATTGGAAGGGTGAAAAGGTCAGAACAGTTCTGTGCAGGTGGACTGTAATCCAGCAAAACATTTAAAACACATGCTGGGGAGGAAGCCCCTTGCTGCTGAAAGCTTCAAAGAGCAGCTCCAAAGCACATCACTTCACCTCACTCCCATACAGCTTTTTGCTATAAAATAATTATGGAAATATCTCAGGGGAAAAATCTTTCATGTATTTTTTCTGCTTTTCCTTTCTCCTGGATTTTCTCATAAAACAATATTATGATGTACCAACATAAATTATTTAGGAGGAAGTGGGAGCTTTTTTTCTGTAAATACATCTCCGAAAAACCTAAGCTTATCCATCAAAACATCCTTATTGTCTTAGTTAATGTGGTTTCTTAAGTGTTTGTTGCTCACTAATTCTTTAATTAAGTAGCTATTCTTTCTGCCTAAAATATTGGGAGAGCTGTGTAGGGGACCTTCTCAGTCATAAATATTCACTTTAAAATGCCTTTGAAAAAAACCCTGTTAACGTTGTGTCTGAATTTCATAGAATAAATATGATGCCAGGGCAGATGTAAATCCTTCAGTTATATCAAACAATGCAGTGGCCAGTATAAATGGCTCTTAATAAACAATGGGGATAAACAGAACAATTTATAATGGCAATCAAATTAGCATTAACTAATTTGGTATATTCTTGAGCATATGACTTGTTATGTTAACATCAGTGTAATATACTGACTTCCAAAAATAATTTGATATGACATCGAACACATTTAAATGAAGACATTAGGGTGGAACTGAACCATTAGTCGCAGTAGCTACTTAAAAAATGCCCAGTTGTTCAACCTTGAAGATTGGAGGGAATGGACTCTTGACCTATATCATGAATTCAATCAAAATCTTGGGTAAGAGATTTCTGTTCCTTTGCTGTTCAGGGAAAATGAGCAGTTAAGCCAATCTGTGGTTGTATGGGGAATGATATTTTGATAATAGTTCACCCAACAGTGTATAAGAAAAAGATACAGATGTTGGAAATAGACGGTGGAAAAATTCAGAGTGAAATTAAGGCATGCAAGACCCCCTTAGGCAGCTGAGTGTTGGTCGTGCAGTACTGCTGCAGATGTGGCCAGGAGTGGTCGTGCTTTCCAAGGTGGAGTCTCGTGCCAGCCCACACAAGCCAAGCCAAGGTTTTTTCCAAGTGTAATTAAACGTTCTCCCCAAGCAGGTCCAAAGGTTTCCCAGCAGCCAAATGATAAGGATGTGCAGTGAATCTACCTTTCATTTCAAGAGTATCATTGGAGATACTCCTACGAAGAAGGTAGGTTCAGCTGGTGGTTGTTGCCTTTTAAGTGATTTATCCATATTGCAAATGTGCTTTTATGAAGATGAAAGCTGTGTATATAAATAATCTAAATTTGGAACATTACAAGCACCCAATAAGGAAAATGGGATTTGTTTGTTTGCTTCATGTAGACAGTGGGATCTAAATCTCTAAATCTAATTTAAATCTCTAAGTTCAGCTTCTAAGCTTCAGTTTAGGTCTGTTAGGTTCATCAAGGTTGATGCTGTTTAAAAATGCACTAAGTCAGTAAGTTGGAAGAATTTTTACATTTCTGTGTATTTTGTAATCAGGGAAAACAGCAAGAGCCAATATTAATACAAACATTTTTTTTTTCGCTCTGCATAATGGTTGCTGCAGTTGTTACCTGACTGTTCAAATAATTTCAGGGATATCTGTCAGATACTCTTTCACTAATACATTTAGCCTCCTCCTTTTTTTTTTTTTTGTTATGGAAATGAAAGTACATGATCCTGCAATAGTTATATAACAAGATTAGTTTTTATTTGATTATTTATTGCTCTCTAGTAACAGTCATTTTTTTCAGTATGCAGGATTGTGCACTCTGATTTCTCTGTATTTCCACTTAGAGGCTGTTGCTTGCAGTGATGACTCACCAAATGCACACAGTGGTGTTATTTGCTGAAACAAGAATCCAGGGCATTTCTCTATCTTTTACAGAATTATTCTTTAGTTAAACCTTATTAATGGCTTTTAAATTACAATATAGGTACCACATAATTTCAAACACGTCATACACGCTGTCCCTTATGTCCCTTACGTAATATAAATAGTTTTGCTTCAGAATACTTAGCTTGCTCCTGGTTTAGTGGTGTTTCTGTGCTTTTTTTTTTTAAGGTTACATGGATTAAAATTTCCATCATAATTAATCTAGGAAGATAATTAGGGGCATTGCCTGACATTCTTATTGCACTTTTTTCTGCACCAAAATCTGCCTGCAAAATTTTTATGCCACTGTTGTGTATTTTGCACCTGATTCAGCTCTCCCTTTTCAACCATCACTTCTCCAGCAATGTGCACAACCGTGGCAGCAAACACTGCATAGGTCATTTGGAGTTTATCTGCTGCTGCTTGACTGAGAGATTTTTCAGGTAATTTAACAGAATGATAAAAGGGAGATAGTGAGGTAGCTCTGGGAAGAAAACACCTCCTGTCAGTGTCTGGCAAACATGCAGGGGACACTCTGCAAGGCAAATATGTAGGTGTGAGTATAAGGTAATGCCTAAAAGGCAGAATAAAGGGCTAAGAAGAGCTGGTGTGGTGCACATGCACCTAACGAGGAGAGATGATGATGACGGCTTAAACAACGTGCAGGCAGCCCGAGGGAGGAAAAGGACAGGACTGGCTGCACGGAGCTTTGGGCAGGCTTTGGGCTGCCATACTGACCCCTTGCACCTTGCAGCCAGCTCTCCAGCCAGCTCCTCCTGACAGCAGAGACAACAAAGTCTGAGTGCTTCATAGGATAATGTTATAAAGCCTTAAATAATAAGAAGAGTTCTGAGCTGTTTTAAAATGTAGTTCTAAATTCATGATAATGAGACTGGTCCCTTGTCTCCCATCCCCAGGAACTCCCACACAGCTCTTTTTGCTGTGCACTTCTTCAGTGCACCTTTGGGTGCACTTCTTCAGTGTTCATGATACACTGCCCAAATTAGAGGTGCATCAAAAGCAAAGAATCTGATTCAACAGAAATGCTTAATACTGAACAGCATCCAACATATCTCAAAGATCTAGAATGAACATCAAGTCAATACCTTTTTGTTTAATGTACCCTGCAAATCCATCACTTCACCTGTTTTGTTCCTTGAGAAAAGAAAATATTCTTTGAGGTTCCTTTATTGTATAAGGAACTTCTGAATCTTGGATTTTTCCAAACAAGAAAATAATCACAAAAGTATTAAGAGAGTTCACAGAATTATCAATAAACCTTTTCAGGCAATTTAAGCACAAGAATATCGCCTCAGTAATTATGACCTGCCAGATTTATGAGTGATTGAAAATCATAATAAGAAGGCTTTTACAACAATAAATATAGGAGTTATTACCAATCACAATCATTAACTTCCAGTATAGGATCTGAGTTTTTCCTAAGTGTGTTTGGTGTGTATTTCATTGTGCAAATGCAACTTCAAGACACTGGGGCCTTTTGTATCCTTGAGTGACCCTGGCAGAGTGGGAGTATTCAGTGAGTTGATCATGGAGCATGGCTCCAGTCACATCCATGGCAATGACTTCTTCAGGAGTTGCTGTGGGGTACCCTTCAGCTGAGGAGGGAGCCACATGGCAGGTAAAATGTTCTGCTTAGGATAAATAAGGATCAGATACTGACAATACCAATAACATGAAAAAATTACTTACAGTACTTTCTGTTCTGACCCTTTGTTTATTTTCTATATCCCCTCTCAAAATCATAGATCTTTGGAAATATTAAATAAATCCAGGCTTCTTATTGGAGGTTGCTAGGGTAACAGTTTGATACTTCATTGAAGAGCTGTCTCCCCAGTCCCATCTCAGTATTGTTACTGTATTTATATTATGAAAGTTTTCTGAGTGTTTGCTCTGGAAAAGCATATGAACTTAGTGAATTTGAAAAGACATATAGAAAAGGAGAATTATTTTTCTAGACACATTTAAAAAAAGTATGAACATTTGCCAGTTAAGGAAATTTCGGGGAAAAGAAAATAGGACCATTAAAAATAATAATGCCTCTATACTTCTTTAGCTTGAAAGGATGATACACTATGTAAAATTGAACTGGGAAAGGTATGAAGGCTTCCTCTTTCCATGACAAAGGGAAAACAAGGTTTGTAGTAATTTATGTGTAGTCAGATATTGCTGTTATTTTGACATGAATGGAAACAAATTTTCCTGGATGCTTTATGCTTTTTGTTTTGTTTTGTTTTGATTACAGCTATTTATTTCAGCTCTCAGCAAAATAGAAAAATAGTTCCTTCCTTCAAACTCTAATCAGCTATCAGAATAATTCATACTAGCAAATTCTGATGGTGAATCTATTTGCTTATTTCAAAGTCCTAAAATATATACTGAAAAGAAAAATAATCACACAATTAAATAATTGTTCTTCAATGCCTTCAACATAAACCTTGCCCCACNAGCTATTTATTTCAGCTCAGCAAAATAGAAAAATAGTTCCTTCCTTCAAACTCTAATCAGCTATCAGAATAATTCATACTAGCAAATTCTGATGGTGAATCTATTTGCTTATTTCAAAGTCCTAAAATATATACTGAAAAGAAAAATAATCACACAATTAAATAATTGTTCTTCAATGCCTTCAACATAAACCTTGCCCCACACTATAAGCATCCTTGTATTTCCAGCATCCTTGGAAAGGACTGCTCTTTGAAGGATATATGCACTGAGCTGCTTTAAGGATCTGTAGGAAATGTGGAGGTTCAGAAGTCAAATGCATTTGATTATAGTCAGTCCCAAGAAAGATGACTTCAGAGAAAGTCTGTGTTTTTCTTAAAAGCATCAGGATTGTAATTGCTTTCATTTCCCCAGCTCAGCAGGTAGCATCTGATCTCTCATAAACCTCTAGTTATTGTTTACCATGCTGGTAAATCCAAATTGCTTGGATTTAATTCTATATATATTTGGTGTCTTTACCTACTTGAGTTGAAAGTCTATAAGGAGAAATTTATAATCTATAATTATCACCTAGAGTTCTTACCTAGATAATCACCAGAAGGTTATCAAAGTGTTATGATAGTCTTTAGAAATATAAATAAATCAGAGAAAATGGCAACAAACAAAAGCAACTATGTAGTGCTTTGTGAATATTATTTGGGCACCAAACATAATCACGTTTATTTTCAAGATGAAAACTGTTGAGAAAACCAAAACCAATGAGAAGCAGTAAAAGACACACTGAGACTCCAAGTCAGCGCTCTGTTTAGTCTGACATCTTGACCCAAACAGGAGAAGAGCTGCTGGAAAAGCCTATATGAATAATTTAAAGGGATCTATTATTCATGAGAAAGATTTTATGGAAGTATTTCTGTATGAAACATTGCCCAGCAGAAGGTAGGATTTAGAGGTATGGCTAGGGAAGTTCAGATGAAAATGTAAAGACACACTGGGAGAGAGGGAGCTACACACAGGAATCTTGAGTTTTTCTGTCCCCCTTTCCTAACACAGGACTCCCTCATGAAGGACATGATAAAGGATACCTCAGTGAGTGTCACTGGATGAAATGGAAAGAAAGGCTGACTGCAGGAGGAAAAATGAAGATGAGGAGCTCTGTACTCCACAAGGAAACAAGGAGGAAGGAGAGAGTGACAAGGGAGAAGCAAAGGGAGGATATTCTCATCCATTGGAAGAGCTGGTGGAAGGAGTCAGGAGGGAGACTCCCAAGGGGTGATGAGGCAGAACAGGAGACACTTCTGTAAGCAGCTCTGCTGGTGGCTGCAGCCAAGATGGGAGATTTGTATAATTTCTGGTTATTTGACTAGGTACATCTTAAAAATTATGTCTAGCAGTCTAGAGTTATGAAACAGAAAGGTGAGTCATTTCCTGGCCACAAGGACACAAGCAATGAATACACCACTTTTCACAACTATAGCTGATGGCAGCCCACTCATAAAAGTGCCTCATTTTCACAGCCCAGACACCGCTCGGTTGGAAACACACACATGTAGTGCTGAGGGAGCTGGCAGCCCTGCTCCCCTCTCAGATGAAGGGTGTTTTTTGTAATGGTGAAAGGAAGAGTCATCTTTCTGGAACAGAAGAATATTCCTCAGTATCAGGACCCCCAGGGAAAAAGGGTCCTTCCTCCCTCTTGAGGACATTTGCTCTCCTCCCTTCTCCAGCTTCCTAAGGGAATTGCCTCAATGTCTTGGGAGCTGGGGAGGCTTGTGCACTCTGGAAAGAGCTGATGCTAGAGAGTCACGCTGACTCAGACCTCAAAAGAAATGGTACAATCTTGGAAAAAGCTGAGGGGGGAATAAAAGCAGTTCAGTTCGCCTTTGAAGGTTGATATAATTAATGACATTATTTGGCTGGATATGTGTCAGGATGTTTCCTTCTCCTTATCCTTGCTGCATGAAGAGCAAAAAGCAGAAGAGGGATAGAAAAGTTGGGAAAGGGGTGTTCTGCAAATTGAAAACAATTTCCCAAGGATGATTCAAGCCTCTAATTATCAGAAACAACCAGAAATCCTCCACTACTGGCTCTTCCCTTCAGCCTCAGCAGCACAGAAAAAAACCCCAACAAATGCTCTGGACATAATAGTAGCTGGGCTGCAAAACATCACTACAATATTTTGTATGCCAGAAGTACTGGGAAGTACACACACCATTGTTTTTAACCAGGAAAACAGCAAGAGGGATGTATAAAGGCAGCATTGCATTTAATGCAGTCCTTGTGTTTGTTGCAGTGCATTCTGCTTTAGGGCATGGACAAGGCAGGTGCGTTTTAACCCCAGCATTTCCGAGGGATCGTCCTATGAAGTCTTAATTGCCCGCATAAATTGAAAGGGGTTTTTGAGGCTGCATTTTAAACTGCCCCTCTGCAGTTCTCTTGTCTCCTCTGAGCAGTGGAAGATATTTTCCTATTGGTGTTGGTTTCATCAAAACTGGGCTGCTAGTCTTGCTTTTGTGCAGATGAGAGTACACGGCTGGTGGCTGTAAACACTCTTCTGACACTCTTAATGTCTCTTTTTGTACTTTATTGCCTTTTCAGCCTGACAGGTGTCATCTCTACCAATGTGATTGGCAGTGAGAGTGCAGGACTTGAGTGAGCTAACCATAAAGGGTTTTTTCCTTCACTTATAGTATTAAGTGTTCTGTGCTTTCTGTAAACAAATTTGTAGCTGGTTTTTTTTTGGTTTTCTTACTCTTACCGTTTAGGAGAAGGTGATATGCATTAGATTCATGCTTCCTCTTCAATTATATCTTTGGGAAACAGAACAAAGTTATGGTGGCTGATCTATGTGGACACAAAGCATCATGAAGGTCACTGCACCGAAGGGCTTGTAATCTAAATCTAAGATGCAGGAGAGTGACAACAGCAGTCTTTTTATCTGTAGGAATCACCTTGCCATTCAGTCCCAAGTGCCTTATGTCACTGTGAAAATGCTGAGGGACATTTTAGAACCATTTTAGGGATACCTAAAAGATAATTCTGTTTCAGAAGAAGTTAATATCTAACAGCATTCTATTTATGGTTTTCCTTCTTTGTTTATTGATATAAAGTAAAAAGAAATGACCTCATGAGAGGCATAGTTATTTTTATACATAATGTCATTTTTTTTTTCTCCCTATATTATCTAGATAGCTGGGTGTACTGTAGCACTGGGAAATGCTTTACAGGTATCCAGGCTGGTTGTTTGCATCAGCTCATGTCTCTTTCAATGAGACTTTCATGCTCTAATGAGGCAAGAAGTATCTTTTGCTGTGATTAGGTCTCTCTAGTGTAATAGGAATGGATGTGGTGTACTTTTGGTACAGTTCTTGGCATTTTCTAGAGGACTAGTGAGATTACTAAACTGATCAAGAAACCTCAGTAATAGTGGGATTTAGAAAGGATTAACCTTGCCCAAGGAAAAGAATTGATCATACTACTTGGTTGGGTTTTTTTGTTTGTTTGCTTGTGGTTTTTTGGTTTGGCTGTTGGTTTTTTTTTTTTTTTTTTTGTTTTTGTTTTTGTTTTGTTTGTTTGTTTGTTTTGTTTTGTTTTGTTTTGTGGTTTCTGTTTCATTTTTTTTTCTTTTTTTTATCCTTCACATCTTGACATTATAGCTTACCTCAGGGAATTAAACTGCACAGCCATCTCTCACTTTTCTTCGTTTTATACTCCAATTTTTTAGGTAAAAAAGCATGAAGAAATAATTTTTTCTGTTTTAAGGTAGCAGTAATGAAGTGGTAACATAGAAGATGCTCATTAGCATATACTCTGTCTCTAAATTCCTAATTGCACTGGGACATCCTGGGTTAGATTATCTCCCACCAGTTTCCCTTGGGCCCTGTCTGTGCCTAATTATTTGTCATAAAGAATCTATATTGTAACAGACAGCTCTCTGCATATATCCCCCCAGGAAAAACAAAACAAAACACTTTGCAGCTCGCTGGCAATATGACTGTGTGCAATGCAGCACATACATCGTTTGTAGTATTTCCCTTGGCAGTGTTTCCCTTGGTCGTACTGCCCTGCCTTGGGAGCCCATCTTGGAGAGGACTGCTAAGTCTCTGGCCCTGCTCACACAGCCAGGTAATCCTCTGGGAAGAACAGAAAGTGGCTGCAATAAGCAATGGTGGTCCGGTAGCCAGTTTGTCTCCCCCACAGAAACCTCTTTAGGGAGATTAAAACAAAGCCTCTCTCTCAAAGAAGCCTTATGTTTTGAAGCAGTGTATCAGAAAGAATAACCATCTTCTTGTTCTTTGATTTCAAAGCCTGACCAAATTATGCATATGACAGAGCACGCAATTTTTGCTGTGTTCCTGGGCATGCTCTGGATACTCTTCAGTCTTGCAGAGGAATACATATAAATGCTCTCACCCCCCTCAAGAAAAGCTCCTGTATTAATAACACAGCAAAGCTGCCTCTTTTACAGGCAGTTGGATTCATGCAATCCCTCTCAATTTGCCTCACTTATAAAAAAAAAAGAAACAAAAATAAAAAAAAAAAATCCTCACAAAATTAAGCAAACCCATAGAAAGCCTTCTTTTCTAGGTCATAACATGTCATGGAATAATTTTCTCTCACCAAGACTTCTGAAAGAATATAATTTTTTCATCTGTAATGCTTTTTTTGACATAATTTCCATTTGTTAGACCTGTCCCGTTGATGGCAATTCCTACTTCTCAGGGAGAGCAGAAAAGTTAATCTCACACTCTCATTGCCAGTCTGGTTTCCCAGCTCAGATGCCCATTTGCATGGGGGCTAATACCTGCTGATGAACTGTGGCCACAAGAATTTCAAGTTGCGCCTTGCTGTGCCAAATCTCTCAGGAGGTATGAATTTCTGGCACGAGGCTGGCTGATAGCTGGAAACAAGCTCCATGCTTTCCACGTTAGTCTTGCAGCTCAGATCAGCTGTGCTCTTTTGAAAGATTTACCAGGCTCTGGCTCAGATTTTGCACTGATTCAAGAGTGCATGAACAGGATGTCTTTCAGATGAAACTGAGATGTAAGATGTCCTCCAGAAAATCACATTCAGAAGATGGTCCAGCTGATAATAGGCATCTTCACGGAGCTACTGAGGTGAGGAAAGAGCCACTCTGAAGTAACAATCCCCTGCCCCATACTGAGTCTGACTTGGATGGAATTAACCTTCTTCATAGCAGACTTTATGGTACCTTTTGGATTTGTGCCTGAACCGCTGCTAATCACACATCAGTGTTTGGCTATTGCTGAATGCCTCTGGACACCAGGTCAATGCTTACTATTTTCACTCTGTCCTTCCAGAAAGTTGTCTGGAGGTGAGCAAGAGGGTGGGAGGGGTCACAGCCAGGACAGCTGACATGAACTGGTCAAAAGGATATTCTGCACCATATAAGTTCATGCTCAGCAATAAAATCTGGGGTAGTGGAAGAAGAAAGGGAGTTTTCAGCTTCCAGGGTGACCATTGCTTGGAGACTGGCAGGGCACTGTCTGTGAGAGGTGGTGAGTCATTGCTTTTGCATCACTCTTTTTTTCCCCCTTCATCTGTTTAGCTTGTCCTGACCCAAAAGTTTAATTGCTTTTGCTTTTCCTATTCTCTCCAGTGTCTCCCTGGGAGTGGAAATTGGACAAGCAGCTGTGTGGGTGCTTGGCTGCTGGCTGCTGTCAAACCTCCATCCCCTGCCTTCATATGCTTACAGAGTGGGGAGGGGATTCTCTGCACCAGTGGTTACTACTGATGTGCTCCTTTTGTGCAGGGCATCTTGCTGCTGTAGACATAGACAAAATCTCGTGTCACTGCCAGAATTTGGCACTCTGACTCTGAAGATTAATCTCAGAATGACATGAATAAATTGAGAAGCAAGTAGGATACCAAACACACCACTTGTAGGGCATTCCAAGGTCTCTGTGTTACTTGCAGTATTTACATCCTCAATACTGTGATCTTTTCAAATTAATATGTTTGACAAGAAAAAATTCAATATTTCAGTCTCTTTTTTTTTTTCCCTCATAGTCTTCTACAGGAAGTATTTGATAAATATAAATGATCACCCAAAGTCTGAGGAAAAGGGTAATGATCAGTATTTTTTCTTGATGGAGCTTTCTTCAAGAGAGGCCAATCTCAAGAGACAGAGGACTGACTTCCATTGAAGTACTAGAGGCTATGAAATGATTCCCATAGGATTGGTACCACCTACCCTGTGTCAGTCAGGCACAAGTATGAATTGCCTGTGCTGATCTTACAGGAGTGTGTATTTACTGACAGAAACCATTTGTGCATAGCTATTGAAATATGAAGCCAAACAGTCAGGAAACATCTCTCAAAAGTATATGAAAGGAGACAAAACACACAGCTCTCACTCAAGTTGCTTAATGCTTAATTACTATTTGAAGAGACTCAAGTTATAATGTGATGATCATGCTACAAGAAAATATGTGTAAGATAAGGTACATAAACCATGAAAAATTATTGTGTCTGATTTTCTTGTCTTCAAATGAAGCATAAATACAACTTGAATTAAAATAAAGAAAAAAAAAAAAAAAAGAAAGGCCCAAAGCATGTATATACCCTAAGAATACTGTAGAAAAATACCTGTTGTTACATTCATGAAAGCCCAGGACTGTGCTCAGACTAATGATAATTTCATGCAGGGAAGGCTTTTCTTGTCTGAAAGCAAAAGCCAGGATAAAACCACCCACCACTGTAAATATCTCAGACAGATTTAGTTTTTAATTTCTGATCTGTCACGTTAGATACTGTTGTTTATGTTTCATCTGATACAGTCACCCCGGAGGCCCAGCTGATGCTCAGTAATGCAACATTCGGTTTGTAGCCTGAGGGTCGGCACAGATTTCACTTCTCTTCCAGCTCTCACCCTTCATATCACAGTGACAGCTTTGACTGTGCACTAAGAGGGTAAATTTGTCCCCCTTCCACCTTATGGTAAATCAAGCAAGACTCAAATCCTAGGCGAGATCACATGGACCTGATGGCTGGGAGGGAAGTAACAAGAGGGAGATAAGGATAGAGGGTGGAAATTCAGTTCTATTTTTTGTCCTATTCATCGTGGATATGGAGCACAAATTACTCCTTTTGACTCTTATATTTTGTTGTGACTTCTGTTGATTTTTGTTTGTTTGTTTTTTTTTTTCTTTATGAGAAAAAAATATCCCCATTTCTTTCTCTATTTCCAGATGATTTTTAAATTCTGACTGCTCTTATGACTCTGCTATGCCAAAGGAGAGCAAACCTCCCAGCCATCCCACTGCCCCTCTTACCTACCTGCACCTTACCCAAGGAACAGCAATGGCTCAACAGTATCTTGGTGCATGAAAATACTGCAGGAAGGCCATCCTGGGAATGTGGCTGCTGAATAGTGCCTTCTGAGTGATTCTACTCTTTTTGATAATATTAATTAATAAATTTTTGGTTCTGTTTTCAGCTGAAATATGTCAGGCAAAATAATCAGTGTATGGTGTGAGAATATACCTTAATAAATGCATTTCCCAGGTGTGCACTAAATCGTCAGAAGTAGAAGCCGAATCTCCATATTCTTTCCTTATTCTTTCAGGAGCAAAAAGAACTACTAATACAGAGCTCTTAACGCTAATAACATATAAAGAGATTAAGAGAGTTGATGATGCATGCTGAAATAATGCAGTGAAGTATTAGAATAATAATGTAAGTAGATGCCTTTGTGGTTAACTGTCGTCCTTTCCTTCCTTTGCCTGTTTATTCACTCTGCGTGTCATGAAGAGAGCTCTCAGGGAAGGAGCTGCTTTTCTGCTGCTGTTCACAGAGCATCTAGTGCAATGAAACAGGTATTGATCCCTGTTTGATACCCTAAGTATCACTGTGGATAAAGTAAAAAACAGCAGTATCTCTGTCGAATGGATTTCCATTTCCTTCCTTATGACAAAAAAACATATTCTGTATGATCTTGTTGAAAATGTCAGTGCTGAAAGAGAGATAATGAGTAAAATAGAGCTGGATGAAGACACAAAAAAGATGGTAAATGACAATTTTGAAAGTTTAGATGCTAATGAAAGAACAGAAATTTCAATGTGATATCTTCTTAATTTTTATTAATCTTGTAGTGCAGATCATGAGTATTTCTGTCACAATAAGAATGTAGTATTTCTTATGTAAATACTACCAAGTATTCTTAGAATATGATACTATTTTCAGGTTTAGAAAAAATTTCATTACACCAAAATTCTTAGAGAAAAAGACTTGCAATTAGTAGAGATTTCTTTTATATATTTAGAAATATTAGGGTAGGAGCAGCTCCTATCCTAGTGAGCTGTTATTCATGGCCGAGATTTATATATTTATATATATATAGATATCTCTCTCGGTATATTGCATTTATAAATATATATTATATTTTACATATCTATATATACAATGTTTATCTAAATCTATCTATCTATATTTATGTTTATATGCTTATAGCTGATGATGGCAATGGGCTGATATATTTTGTGAAGATTCAGAGAAAATTTGCAGAGAATTTGAGATATAAGTTTCCCGTAAGTAAGAACTATTGTATTTTGCTTTCCCTTTTTGCCATAATAAATGACTTTAACAAGGCAGCAGAAAACCATGTCAAATCCCAAGAGCTGGCACATGGCAGGTCTTCCGAAATGCTGCTCCTGTCCTCTGGTGCTGCAGAAAATGGTGTTCCAAGCTCATTACCTGGCCACGCTTCCTCCTGTGAGCTCTGCATGTCAAACTCGTAGTCAGTGTTCAGCCTAAATAAATGTATGGGCATATACTNTATAAATATATATTATATTTTACATATCTATATATACAATGTTTATCTAAATCTATCTATATTTATGTTTATATGCTTATAGCTGATGATGGCAATGGGCTGATATATTTTGTGAAGATTCAGAGAAAATTTGCTGAGAATTTGAGATATAAGTTTCCCGTAAGTAAGAACTATTGTATTTTGCTTTCCCTTTTTGCCATAATAAATGACTTTAACAAGGCAGCAGAAAACCATGTCAAATCCCAAGAGCTGGCACATGGCAGGTCTTCCGAAATGCTGCTCCTGTCCTCTGGTGCTGCAGAAAATGGTGTTCCAAGCTCATTACCTGGCCACGCTTCCTCCTGTGAGCTCTGCATGTCAAACTCGTAGTCAGTGTTCAGCCTAAATAAATGTATGGGCATATACTTGTTCTTGTGCTCACATTGTTCATGTTCCTCCCTACGTTTGTTTCTGTCTTAATTAATCTTTCCTTGGCAATGGTAACCAGAACTTAGATTACATCTCACTGTGAACTCTGTGGCACTATTCATCAATCCCTGTCTGCACTGGAAAGGTTTTCCCACCATACCCTGTGATTTAATTTATCCCATTCATTGCCACATCCCATGAGTGCTTGTACACATCTCTGATCAGCAGATGCTCACAGTTTCTTTCCCCTCACCATTGCTCTTACCTGACAAGTTCTCTCTTCATAGCATTTAATCCCGAGGTTCAAATTCTATTTTTAAATTGCTATTTAATTATTGAGGCATTCTCACTCTGAGTATTCTAGTTCACTTCTCCTCAAATGATATCCCAATCATTCTCTGTATTAACAACAAAACTTTTCCCAATTTTATATTATCCACTCATTTCACTAGCAGTTTTTGCTAATGCCATTAAGGAAGCCACTGACTATTCCAAGATGCATCTTATTGATAAACTTTTCTCATGAAATGACAGTCTGTATTCTAGAAATTACTTCCCAGTTCTGGAAGGTGGCTTAGCTAAACTAAGTGAATGTACTTCGAGTGCTAGCATCTATTTCCATTATTTATGCATTCTTCAATAATATGCACTTGGCTATCTTCTTATACATAATAGGTGCCAGTGTGCCTTTGGCTCTTTCTCTTTGAAAAGTGAATATGTCTCCTTTTTTTTTTGTTTGATTTTTTTTTCCTTTGTTTTGTTTTTGTGGGGTATTTTTTTGTTTTGGTTTTGGTTTGGGTTTTTTTTAATGTTTTAAATAAAGGGTTTTTTTCACCACTCTACCAAAGCTGGTCTTATCCAATGAGGATGTGAAATACTGCTGTATTACAGAAATCTTCTCAATTCGCTGCTCATAACACTGTTAGTTGGATGTCATGTATCTCTGCCCTCATGCAGGCGTAGGCTTCAGCTTTCAATTCTCACCAAGGTGGTGAATGAACCAAGGTGATGTTCCTCTACTTAAAATAAAAAGCTACTTTCCATTTGGGCATCATTTGGAATAGTAACTCACTTACTTCTAAATTTCTATTTCTAACTGCTTGTCTAAAATAGTTTCCCTAATTTTCTTAGCAAAAACTAATTAAAACAGATTTTTGGGCAATTATTCACTTTTTCCTTACACTTGCTGGCTTTTCAGATAGAGCTTTCATTGTTGACTAGTCATTTTAGAACCAGAACTCCCTCATTAAATACTACACAGGCTGAAAGGACTTTATAGTTCTCATGTAACAGCATGAAAACAGGGGGGAGAAGCCTCGTAATGAGAAATAGGGGTCTCCATGGAAATGAGGTCATGGAAATGGCATGAAAAATAATTCATTGGAGTCAGGAGGCTGCTAATACTCCTCAGATGTTTCTCATGACAAATGACAAGTGCTACAAGTGTTCTAAGAGCTGAGCTGCAATATTAGATCATCTGTGGGAATACCCTCTTTTCACAAAACAAACAAAACAAAAAGTCAGCCTCTTGCCAAGGCAGTCTAGAGTTAGATGAATCACCTCCACAGCTGATTTCACAGCATGAACCAGAAGACAACATAAGCTATTATGCAGGGAGTATGAATAAACTAAAAACTAGATAATGATTACTAGTTAGACTTGAAAACACTAGTAATATGAGGGCAACTTCTTTTTTTCCAAGAAAAGATACCATTAAAAAAACTTTATAGAAGTAAAAAAAACCCCAAACCCAAAACCAAAAACCAAACCAAAACAAAAAAAATCCAGATTTTTTATTAGTTTAAATGAACTATGCCATTATAAATATGTCAATTCCTTGTGAACCGAAATCAGATTTAAGAACATTACTGTTGTCTAAATTCTGGTGTAGATGTGGCATACCTGAATATTAGTCTAAGATATTCAGTCTTTGCCTTACGAGTGTCTGGCATTACCGGAATCTTCTGACAAATAGGAAGGGTACTGGACAGGGGCTGAATCTGACAAAGCATCATATATATCTGTAGCACACTGCAGCATACTGCATTAGATGCACAGAGGTCTGCTTCTTAAGGGATTCAAGATGCTGTGTGTTACAGGATACTGTATATGAATTAAGTCTTTTGGGACACTTAAGATTTTAGAAATTTGGTTCCTTATGCAATTTATCACCACAAACACACACATAAAAAGTAAGAATGAGAAAGAAAACATATGGCAGAATTGGAAAGTTAGAGCTATGTCCAAATTTGGGTATCCTCTGAGAATTACATATCACTATTTCGCATATTACCTTGATTTTGAGAAGAACTTCAACCTCTTGATGTGCGGCTGATTCAATTACTTAATGGATATTTTTTATGAACATTTTGTTCTGTGGGCCTATGAATGAAACATATTTTAAATAGTCATCAGAAAAATACTCCTAATGCTGCTCATGCGTAGCTATGACGAGATAGCCACCACTCTCACAGAAGTCTCCCTCCAGGGGGAAGTTACCTCNTCCTTATGACAGCATTGCAAATTTTTCTTCACCGATATGTCTGTAGTTAAATTATGGGAAAGGCTGTAGTGTGACAGCTCTGTGGGACTTGAAAATATCTGCCTGATACATGTATTTGTAAAATTATCCTTAAATGAGTTTCTGCTTTTGCTGACATTTCAGAGGCAAAGGTTTAACTCCCATTAGCGGGGGCATTTCCCCAGCTTCACAAGAAGGTGGTCAAAGCACCCTTGTGGAATTCCTGTTTCTGGCTTGAACATCCTTGCTTACACTTTGGCAACTAGCATTTAGTCCACAAATTTTCACAGTGTTACTTGTTTCTTCAATGTTCCCACTACTGATCACTGAGCTTTTCTTCCTGCTGATCTCATGCCAATGATATCCTCTGGGGAGTACCATACCCTGGATTTATATATCACACTCTTTGTCATTTGTGGTCTAGCATCTGTTTGTGCCTTACTGAATAAACCCTCGTTTAACTGCTTCCCTGGACAGTTGGGGCTGTTACCAGGGCAATTGCTAGACCCACCAGTTTCAATGAGTTTTGCCCCCTGTGAGAGCTGGGAACAAAAATAAGCAGAAAAGCAGCTTATTTTGCATAATGAGGCATGGTGCCAGACCTAGGAGACTCACTTCTCTCCTGGGCTACATGGTATCATTTTTACCAGCTTTGTAGAAGGCAGCTGTTAGGGAGGAAGGATGAGACCAAATCAACCATGCATTTTTTTCTTAACTCTTCCATCTCTGGCTCTACGTCTTCCCCAGTCCTTGAGATGCAGAGAAGAGGCAGAGCTACAGCTGAAAGAACAGATTTCCTAGAGCCACACCTTGTGTTCTCCCGGAGAAGGAAATATTTAAGGTCAGTGCAGAAAAGCTCACTCATGCAAAATGGCCAAGATCTATATCCTTGTAATGTTGACATGGGTACAAGTCTCATTTTAACAGGTTTATAAATTTAAATGGTTTCCATGAATTAAGAAAAAAATATTTCCTTTTGCTCTATCTAAAGTAGCACCTTCACTTCTTCTGCAGATATAAAAGGAAAATGGCTTTCTGATACATCTTGCTTGAAGACCAGACATATGTCCCTGGAGATCTGGGGAGCAGATGACACACACTAGTATCAGGCAGGATTTACTGGCAGCTGCTCCTGTGACAGTCGTCTCCTTCAGGACTTGCAGTCCCTTCTAAAGCTGCTTTCTATTCTCTGCAAAGACTCCTGCTGCAGAAGTGTTGCCTACATTGCAAGAAATATTTGTAACATGTAAGGCAGATGGATGTACTGATTTCTACACAAGGAGATAATTAGAAGTGCTCTCTCCTGTCCCAGATGAGGCAAGTTCTAGCACTTGTTATCTCAAATCAGATTTTTATAATAACCATTTCTTATTTAAATAATATACACATTTCCTGCAGATACAGTATATACCATTTTTAAAATAACCTTGCAAAAATACATAGCCAGCACTGAAATATTGATGAGTCATTATTTTCAGAAGATATCTGTTTTACAAGTGGGAACACTTAGCAGCTCTGACTGTGAGCATTTATTCTTTAAATCGCAAAAAGAGGCCCCCTCTTCCATCTTAAACTGGATGAAAGCATGACATTTTATAGAATAAAAATGAGGAAGCAATTTTTCTGTGTTATTTGTGCAGTAGATGTTAATGACATTTTGGGTTTAAAAAGAGGAAGCCAAGAAATCAATTTGTATATTTTTTAAAAGCTAATCCTTTATTTTTATGATTTGGGGTAGTTAGCATATTTGATATGTGGCAACTGTTAGACTAAACCGATTTAGCCTCATCAAGCTAATCTGGGATCAGCATAATTTTTCAGTAAAAACTTGGTAGTCAGAAAGAAAGTTACTTTGACACTGGTTTAAGATCAAGATACTCTGGTTTTCTGGGGCAAAACCAGACAAATAGGACTTGTAAGGAGCTTCTTTGTCTGCAAAAGGAGAATGCTGCACCAACAGTCCAGTCCCAAATTTCTCTGAATATGACTTGTTTAGCCAAAAAGGAACTCCTGCCTGCCATACTTCCAGCTAAATAAAAGTGCTTAGTTCAGAATTGATTTAATGAACAAAGTTGTGTACGCTGTGACATACAGGAAATCAGATTAATGTACTAGAATGGGTTTTTATGCCTTCAAACCTTTAAATTAAGTTCAAGAGTGGAACCAGAATCAATAGCCCAAGACTGTTCCACTGCAGAGCACCTCTGGCCAGTCTGTCTCCCTGAACCTCCCCCTCCAATAACCACAGAGGCTTCTTTTCCAGCCAAAAATCTAGGGGCTGTGAGGCAAAATCACTGCAGCAGGAGAGAAATTCTTAGCAGTTTCTGTGTCACTTTGGCCAGAGGAAGCATGCTGGAATCAGCTGTGTTCTCAGGGAGAGGGAGACAACAGCTGGCCTGAGACAGAACTGCCTGACATGAAAAAGGTGTGCAGGGGAGGTGGGAATCTCCCAGCCCCCATTGCTGCCAGGAGGGGGTTCTCCTGGAGATTCACATGACTGATCTCTGCAGGGCTTTTCCTGCAGTAGAGACCTCTGTTTTCATCCTATCAATATACCTGCAATAAATCTCTCTGAACAGCCTGCAGCAGAACTGCCTCTATATCCCCTACAATAACTCTCATGAAACATTTCTGCTGCCATGGAGCAATAAAGCTCCAGTGGGGCACAGGACTGGGGAATCAGTAATTCCTGTAATACTTTAATCTAACACCTACATTTTCAGAGCTGTCCAGGACTGTAACTGTGCAGATTCATGTGCCTGAACTTTTAGAGAAAAAAGAGTGGCCAACTTGTTTCACAATTCTGAGTATATCTGAGCTACATGGATCTCCAGGTTGTATTTTCTTGTGGATTTGCTAAAACGACTAAATACCTATGAGCAGGCTAACAATGAATAAATTGTAAAACAACCATTAAGGTCTCCTGATATCCTAGTAATCTACAGTCAATATTTCCGTATGACCAATTGATAAACAGTATCACTCTGACAACATCTAAAAGATAAATGTCAGGATATAACCCTTTCCAAACAGGAAGTTTTCTTCAACTACAGGGGCTAGATGACCCCCATGTAGGGGCTTTCTCAGGTGACATTAAGTTATTGAGTACAGACAAAGGGAAAATCACACTGCTAGAGCAGAGGTGTTCTCCTGGCACTGCTCATCTGGTGTTATTCCAAACAGAAGGATGTGTTCTATTCTTGATGTTGTTCCTTCTGCATTGTGCAGGGGCCTGGGTGTTAGGCTTTGACCTTAGCAGGTTTCATCATCAAGAACAACGAGAGGAGTCTCTCATAAAATGCTTATCTTATCGCTTTCCCACTCCCTTCTGCTTATGTGTTAGGATGAGCCAGAGCCCCAGGGCAAGGCTTTAGCTGGGACACAATAAACTCTGAATTCAGACATAAAGCCAAGCCTGGGTGACAATGACACACACATAGACATTACATCCCTTTTCATCTCAGGTCCATGCCCACCTCTTGGAAAAACACCAGTTGGGATGAATTTCTTAGATCACCATGGTGCCTGCTTTTGATGGGGAGAGATTTGGCCTAGCAGCTGCTTCTGGCCACTTCTACAAACCTTCCCCTCACAGTGGTACTCTCTGGACTGCTACAGAAACTTCCAGAACGCTAAGTATATGCCATTTGATTCTGCACATCCAGTTTCTAACAAATAGTACATATTAATTTTTAAGCCTGACTGAATATTCTGATTTTAAAAATGAGGCTAGCTTTAAATTAGTATTCTGCACAATAAACTCTTTTAAAAGGCTTTAAATTATGAATATTTACAATGCTATTAATTTGTGGTGCTACTAGTATTTTTCTTTAAAGGTTAATTATCACAACTAATGTGTTTGAATTATTCTAGGAATCTTTCCATTATTTTTTCTGCAAATATTCATTCTTTCACTTGCACTTTCTAATTTAATGCTCAGACTGAAGTGAAACATGATTAGAGTCTTTTAAAGGAAAAAAAAACCTCAAAGTCAACATTCTCTCTCCCCAAGCACTAGCTTGTTGTTTTGGGTTTTTAGTTTTGTTTTTTTTTTTTTTTTTTTTAT
>VZTH01012172.1:170629-191957 GCA_013397815.1 Aleadryas rufinucha
GAATCCAAACCCCTACAAGGTAATAACAGAAAAAACCCCAAACCACATTGGGTTGACAAAGCACTACATTTTCAAACAGAAAATGAATAACACAAGAAGGGTCAGTTGCAGATATATCTATTTGAAGCTACTCAGGAATATGAATTCACATGTCTCAGGTGACACAACCTATAGCAAATTTAAGGTATGGTTACAGGTAATGAGTGTCACCAATGGGAAAAGGAAGCAGGATACAGATTATTTCCTTACTATACCTGATTACCTTTCAGAGTATGGGGAGTGGAAACAGGCCAATGGCCAGGATAATTTTCCTTTGGGGCTGGATTTAGCCAGGGGTTATCCATCTGGTCCCTTTGCTTTGTAGTACTGTCAGATTTTAAGGCTGTCATAGGCAGTATTTCATATATGACCCTTATCCTGGCAATCAAGAGAATTCTAGTTTAGTTCAATGGATTTAAGAATGCCTAGCATTTTCCAAAAAAACAGCTGGTAAAAGCTATAAGAACTGAAGAACATCTCTCCAGCTTTCATTTCCCATGTGAGATTTTGGTGAGATTAATTAGAGATAAGAAAGGCTGAATTTTGAGTTAAATCTCTCTGCCTGACATTTCCAACATAACAGATATTTAAAATACTATCAGGGATTTATTTATTGTGTTCTCTGATTCCCTTAGTGAGCGATATGTGACCCCTTTATTAACAGACACAGAAACCAGCCATCATTTTTGGTGTGGCCAGCCACAGGTCCTCTATGTCATGGATCTGCTATAGAGCTCACATAAGCCTTGCTAAGCCTTCTCAGTTGCAGTGGCAAGGAAAGAATTTTTTTTTAAAATGCTGATTTTTCTGGCTTGGTAAATTAAAGCTATTCATCTGTTACAGCTGCCTATATCATAAATCAAAAGCACGATTTATATGTATTAACCTGGGGACCTTAGCAGACAGGAGAGAGAGCTTTGTAGAGAAGGCATTTGTGCCTTTAGAAGCCCTCCCTCCCTCCCTCCCATTGAAACAGGCTATGTTTAGCATAGGTTAACAAGATTTCTGTTTTTCCTGGTGCAAAGAGCTTTGCTGTGGGTGGGGAGGTTTGCAATAACTGAGTCATTATCAATTTCTGAAGAGAGAAAAATTATGTTTCTTTCTGTTGCAAGACTACAATTAAATTGCTGGGCACTCCTTTTGTTTCCTCTTTTGGGTGTTGCTGAGGTGTTTGCTGCAACTGCAACCACTGAATACAACTTCCTGCTCTGTCCTTCAGAGCAGACAGCTTCTGTTTTGTCAGTGTTAACAAATGACTGAATAAGTGTTTACAAATATTTTTGAAAATAAGGTCTTGTAACAACCAAAGAAAAAAGCAGGTTGTTGCATCACCAGCGTTACTGTGTATATTAATAAGGTTAGGGGCCAAATATGTAAGAGAAATGTTGATATCTAGCAATTTGTTTTCTAGCTACCTATCATTCTCACTGGTGGTTTACTTTAATTCCTGAGGTTGTTAAATTAGGGTTCTGTACCGGTTTGAAAGCAAACCAGTGAGACTCCAAGTCAGAAATACAATTTAATAGGAAAAATGAAATAAATGCAATAGTACAAAGAAAAAACCACTGACAGAGTCAGAATACAACCTGGCACCCTGTTGGTCAGGGTGTTGGTGGCAGTCCAGATGAAGTGTTGAAGCAGTGATCCTGTAGAAAAAGAGTCTGGTCTTTGCCTGAAGGTCCAGCGGTAGCTCTTGTCCTCTGGAAATCCAGTGGGAAAAGGCTGTCTGTGGTGTTTGGAATCCCAGTTTATATTCAAGATGGAATGCTTGGTTTCTCCCTCTGCGTGGAGCTTCTCACAATGGGATGATAAGGCATTGATGGGCCCATTAACAAGAGATTATCCAGAGGCAGTTATCTATGAGCCATGGGCAGGGTCCTTGATTGCCCATTAAACAAAGATAGCTCCCAGAGGGAGGAGGCAAGGAAAACACTGCCCCACCTGGTGCCAGATGGTTATAGAATACATGCTTTTGGGCACGTCTTACACTGTAACCTAGGACAGTTCAGTACACTTACCTGTGCATAAATAGATACATAAAAGATGAAAACAACAAACCAAACCACATCAGAAAAGAGAAACACAGATTTCTGGTGCCTGGATGAGGATTAGTTGCCCTGGCAAGGCAGCTTGCATCCCAAGCAATTCTTCATGACACTCAACAGGCATTACTGACGTGAACAAAGGCAACGAGAAGGTAAATAATGCTCGTGAGTATGTTTAGAATTTATTGACAGCTACTGTGGCTCACTGGTGCTTGGAATCCTTTTAGTTTTTGATCTGGCATGGCCTGATCTAGCTCAAGTCCCAAAACATCCTGCCTTGGCTGAGTTCTGGGTCTACACTAACAAGCTCTGCTTCTTAACTGTGCAGACTCTTGACCAGAGAACAGTACCTTGCAGAAATAATAGCTTGGGTTAATGCTAGTTTGAGGATCTCTGCATTTTTGCCTTATTATATACTGTGGGTAAGCTTTAAAAATTTTGAAAACTTCGGGAGCAGTTGAAACATGTAATAATAAAGTCAGTCGCAAAATATAGGAGCAGCCATGCTAACTGAGGCTTGGGACAGCAAAATCCAAAAAGCTCAAATAATAATTTGTGACACATCTTTAAGAACGAAAAAAGAAAGCTCTTACAAATAGGCAGAGGCATGTGATACCCCCTAGCAAATTGCAAAGATTCAATCCAGATAATTGATTTAACCTAAAGGTTACCAATATGCAGATTAAATTTTGTTTTTGTCATTTTTCAAGGCTTATGAGTTTAAAATCAAGTTGGCCAGCATTAGTTGGCATGTTTTAAATTCCTGGGCTGATTTAAGATCAGCCAGTACTAGCAAATGCTGTTTTCCTTTCTTGGATGTGTCCCCTTGAGGGAAAACTCTCATTTTTCTGTCATTTTTTTGTTTATTTGAAACAGAGGTCCACAAAAAGTCTGTCTCCAGAGTTAGTGAATATGTTTTAGTGTACAATTGTCTCAAAGTAATCTTATGTACTCATCAGACTGGCACAGGTGCCTGGCAGTGGCTTTTGGCACATATGGAAGTTCATTTTACAGCTTCTAAATTCCTACTGTGGGCAAATGGAAGGTGTATTAATTTTATGCCAATGTATAAAACTACCACAGTATTTCACTATTTTGTTTGAATATGTAGAGCAGAAAAATCAGTCACCTTCAAAAAGAATCTTAAAGTCTGTAATTTCATATTTTTATAGATATTCTTATACTGAAGAAGAGAAACCCCTGCAAACTGTGAGTTGTCTCTATTAGGAATAGAAGTTAATCATCCATAGAGGTTGTCATAAACCTGTGTTTGAATGTCAGACATAAACATGAAGAAAAGAAAATACAAGTCAACAAGAAAATGCCATACAACTCTTGAGACAGAAATTGTTTGAGAGACGTCTGGGAATATATATTTAAAATTTTACTTAATCTGACCTATTTACTGTGTGCTTCTACTATTATTTTCAGTTGATTACTGCAATTATTCACTGAAAACCAGCTTTATTAATTATGTTCCATAAATAAAACCATGCTAAGCTTATTTTCTAATCACTGATCATTGTTTTTAGACTTGCAGGGTGGAGATGAATACATTAAATATCAGCATGTCCTGTTTATTAGCCTATACTTATCATTTAAGGTCAGCGTCACATTATAAGATTAAATCACCCTCTGTCACAAGCATAGAAAAGAAGTAAAAATTGGAATTATGCAAAACAGTTCAGCAGGATGGGGACAACTGAATATTTTCTGGCTAGGCCTGAATAGCTGTTAAAATACTTAAGCCACAGGGTTGCACAAGGAGACTTTAATAGGAGGGTTGGTAAAGAGGCTGGAAGTTGGGCTCTCCCTACACGGAACTACCCCCAGCTGAAGGGCTGAAAACAGAGGATCTGTGTCTGCCCTAACACTGATACTGGCAGCAGCCCAATTAGAAATGTGTGAGGTATCTTGTTCACTGTCTGCTAATACAAGCACTCATGGGGAACACAATTAATACAAGTCTACACTTTCTAACTCCGTAGCTTTTTTCCCCTTTGTTGCTAAAACTGATGGTGAGCAAAGCTAATATCATTCATTAACAAATAGTGTGTGTAAATAGTTTCTGTAGGAAGAGAATTGCCTGTCCTGAGCATGAAAGAGTAAAGGATGCAGACATCCTAGAAGCTCTTGTTCTACTGGGAAATAGTGTCCTCCTTATTTTTTAAAATGCTTAAATAAAGTCTTAGCAAATTTATTCAACACTGTGTAGAGGACAACTGAGATGCCTTTATATCATTATATTCTTAGGACTCATTTAATCAAAATTTGGGATATTATAGGCTACTTCAGAAAAAATTGACATTGCAGCAGCATGTTCCTGACAATCTTCTGTTTCATTTAGAAGAATGTATAAAGTCCTGACAATTCACAGGAAGAATCAAGCTTCTAGCAACTGTTCCAGCTAGAAGCCTGTATTGATATAATGAGCTAAAATCTGACTCCCAAGACTCCTTTCATTGTGTCACACCCATGCTGGGTTAAGTTTTCTTTTCAGTCATGTTTCCTGTATTTTCTAACAGCCTTTCTCAGATCCCAGCAAAAACCAAGCCCAAACAAAACAAAACTGTACCTCTGCCTGGAGATTATTTAAATTGCTGAGCAATGTTACATTCACATACAGGAAGGTGGGGAGGAAGCAAAAGGGAAAGGAGCAGAAATATGTGTATAGCAGCCTCAGAAAATTTTCCTAAATGACAGACAGCAGTTAAGGTCCGTATTTAAGCCAGATAAATTCTCTATTTCCACAGAACACCAGATGGCTGGAGCTGTTCCACACCATCCGTGGTCCAAGTCTTCTCTCTTGTAGGAGACAAATGAGCTGAGGTGGTACCAATGAAAGCTGCTTCACAGAATATCTTCCCCTGCATTATGGTCTTCACCATTTGGTAATTGACTGGCATTTCTGCCAAAGCAAATGCACATGACAGTAGAGTAGGCATGAGCTGTAGTCTGCCTAAAGCCCTTTTGTGCTATTCTCTTTTCTTTACAAGGTTTCAATCCCAAATATCCTCCCAAATAGAAGCCTGTCTGTTTCCCATGCTCAGTTAGTTTATTGTTCAGGGTTAAAATTTAGAAGCAAATGCCATGATTTTGTGACAGTACGGGTGAAAGGGATGTCTCTGTATTGATTGAAAGTCCATCTAAAGAAGCACCATAAACAATGATGGACATTTAATCAATTGTTTAGATCCAAAGAATTCATTCTGCTTAAGAAAGAAAGTGGGAAAAGCCTCTCACTACTGCTTTCCCTTATTCCAAAATGAAATTACTCTGGTGATTAAGAGAAGCTGCTATTAAATTCTCCACAGCTGACAGAATTAAAGTGAAGACAGGAGTTGGTGAAGAAGGATTCAGTTCAGAGCACAGTTTATACAGACTGATTGCATATGACGGATGAATACCTCAGTGTAATACAGAGCAGCCTTGTAACTTACTAAGAATTTAAGTGATTCTCACTTTCAACTTGCCATCTGTATGTGTGTATATGCACAGAACTCTAGGCAGGCATTCTAGATCAGTGTAGCCTACAAAATATGCATGTAGAAATGCTAAAAGTCTGGTCAGGCTCAATGTGCCTGAAGCATGTGGAAATCTTGAAGTAAATGCTTTTGTCATCCCTTCAGCTTTGATATACAGTTCCAGAGGAATTGGAAAGGGGAATGTGATGGCTCATTGTGGAAGAGCTTTCTTAGACATTTTAATGATTACGTGCTTATGTCAAAGGACAAATTTTAATTTCACAAGCCAAATAGCACTTACCCTGACCTCCAATGGGCTGTAGTTTCAAGAAATAGCCACTAGACCAAGACTGTAAATGTTATTGTGGGAATCACTTAGTCTATAACACAGATGATGAATTTCGAATTAATCATAATTCAAAATTCAAAGAAAATTAAAAATCCAATCTAGAGATAAGGAATACTGCTGCTGTTGAGTTTTCAAAAAAAATGGGAAATCACTTTTGCTTTCACTGTTAAAAACAGAACAGATGAACAAATTTCTGTTCCCAGAGGAGGGAATACAATCACCCCTTAATCTTCTCTTTAAAGTGATCAAGTAAAATGTTGTGGGTTTTCTTTTTTTTCTCTGTTGTGTGTTTCCCAGGTGTGTGCCTGCTCTGAGAACCCCTTTGAACAGTGGTTTCATGACCAGGTACAGCAATTCAGTGGTAATACCAGCACCAACTGGTTTGCATTATGACAAAAGTGTACTGGGTAGCTGGGATGGAAATGACACGAACTTTAAAAATCTGTAGAATCTCTATGATGCATACTTGGCAAATAAGCAATATGAATCAGAGAAAATGTATTTGATTCGCTAATTTTGCACTTGTAACGTCCAACACAAACTCCTCTTGCTAAATCCTTATTATGATGCCTCTGGTAAATTCTGCATATGATGTATATGTCAAGGTTTGTGCTGGATATGTGATGTTTTCTTTTTGTGTATTCCCAGAGAACACACACAGAAATAGAAATTACAGTACACACACAAACAAAGGCAGCAACAGGCAAGAGTGTTCATACTTAATGTAGTTTAGTATTAAACTACATTAAGTATGAACAGACATAAACAGAAACCTCAGCTTGAGAAGCACACAAACGTTGTGAACATTGTTAGGGGTAAAGGACCCCTGAAATGTTCATTCAATCTTACATTATCTATAGTTTAATTTAAATGTTGAACTGCTTGACTGGATTCTAACAAAGCCTTTATAAAATGTCAAATGCAGCTGATTCTCTGGGAGTACAATGCAACACATTTGTGTTTAACACACACTGAAAGAATTTTAATAACCTATGAAGTGTACCTGCTGGTCACATTTTAAATTTATGTAAATCCTTTTAATTCTTTACAGGTTTCCTTTTTTAAATCAGTGAAAGAATAAAATTTGGCATTTGAAACAAGCTACTATAGTGAACAAAGCAGAAAAATCAGCTGTTCAAATCTAATGATGTTTTTATTCTTCATTTTTTCTTTTGTAATTTCATGGAAGCATAAAATTTTATAACAAATGACCTTACTGGTGCAGTTTGCTATATTGGAAGTAGATGAAATTCATAGATAATTTGCAAGGTAATTACTGACCTCTTGGATTGACTGTTAAAAGAGAGAAATTATTTTCTTTCACCTGCATTTTCTTAGTATTTCATATTCTGTATTAACTTAATGCTGGAAAAAAAAAATACAGGGCAATTGACAGATATACCACAAGGAGAAATTTACTTTTCAAAATTAAATAAGGTTGCCAGCTCTCCTCCTCGTTTAGTAAACACATGTACAACGATCTACTTCCACCCAGAGAATAATGGGAAGAAGATAAAATGGGAGCAAGAAGTAGAAGACAACAATGGAAAATTATTTCAGCAGGTGTGATTCAGAAATTTTTGTTAAGCATATGTCAGATTTGTAGTAATTTTTCAGATAAATTAGAACATAATGCTTAAAAGAAGTTTTGTGATATCTACCATTATTACACTAGGTCAGCTTTGCAAGAATGAGTCAAATTCTACTTCTTATGCACTAAAAATGTATTTTCTGAAGATGTAATAGCTGTCCCTAGACCAGAAAGGCTTCTGAAGAACAGCTGGTGGAGTGGACATGATCGAGAGTCAGCAGTAGGGTGCAACAGGAAATCACCTAACTTGATTGATGATTTCTCAAGATACTGCAAGGGAGTTGCATGTACTTATTTTCATGTGTGAAATTGCAGAGAGAGAAACAAACACAAAACGTATTACTATGTTTACGTATGTGGTGTCATTTTTCACCACATAACAGAATTTTTTGGCAGCCACATGAGATATAAACCAATGAGGATGATACTTCTGGAAATGAATTCAGGTAAACCAAACCCAAGGTAAATATTAGTGGTAAGTAGCAATCTAGCAAGACTCTACTCAGAAAATTAATAATTTGACAGGCAGTTCAAAGTTTTAGAAAGAAATAATCTAATATACACTAGTCACATCACAAAAGATGATTTCTTTCAGGCTAAAATGCTAAATACATCATCAGTTGAACTCTGAACTCCAGTATCACCTTATCAGCTAAACTGCATCCCCTAGATATAGATATATTTCACAACTATTTGAATTTACATAATGATAATAAAACCTCATATATATTTTCCACTTTCCTCCCTTCCCCTCCTCCCCCCCGCTTCTGTTAGTCTATACCTTCCCTTGTCCTTTTAAAATTTTTGCCTCCTTTCAATCTATTTTTAAAAATCTGTCTAACCTACTCTGTTTCCTCATGTTAATTAGACATTTAGCCTTCATGTAACTACATGAATTAACCACAGAGAGCCTCAGGATGACAAACTCCTAGGATGGACTATATAATGGAATAAAACTTGTGGATTAATAGGCAATTTAAGCACTGTTCTTCCAAATCATCATTTCTCCTCTTGCATTTCTTTCTAACCTGTGGTATTATGATATTTCTGACATATTTTTTCAGAGAAAACTCTTTTAATTTTAATTCTCCTATCCAGTTTTCTGTCTTCTCATTCTTAGTATGATTGAAAATTCTTGAGTATTGGTAATTCAAATTGGATTACATATATGGTGACTTCTCCTGGCCTGAAAGTTTTTAAGTGTATCAGAGATGTTTCTCGCCCAAAAAAATAGAGGAATACAACAGCAGAAACCTTTAAGGCTTCTGCTTTCATCTATGCCTTATGCATTCCTTAGTAGCCTTTGCAAGTGCTTATGTTTCAGGGTACAAGGCAGCAAAGAGAAAAGAGACTGATTAGGAAAAATAATTTTCTGGAAAAGAAATCCTGTAGAAAAATACATTTCATCTGGATATGAAATATCATCATTGAAGAGGACTCAACACTGAACGTAACATTCTCCCAGATCAGCAGAACACCTTTGTCTTTGCCAATTTAGCACTTTTTGAAGCAAGCAATTGATCTACACTGCAGACACTTGACAGTGAAGAAGTTGGACCTCCCTTTAGATATGGGACATTGTGATGAATAGCAAGGGATATCACGAATGGAAGAGAGAAAAACCAGTAGATACGATCTGTTGATGCACTTAGCAGACAGTTAATGTGCTGCTATGTGTAAGCATCTCATGCCAGGTGCAACTCTTTTGCAAGTTTCTAGTCAGAGATCAGGAACTAGTAGAGTTAATTTGAAAGTTTTGACAAAAGGTCTAAGTCACATTCTTTTGATCTAAGAGTAATGTAGCTTTTATAATTTTAAGATCTTTTTTTATAGTAGGAAATGAGAACAGTAGGTTTAATTACAGCACTTAGTCCTTATACAAAATCTGTTTGTATAAGACATAACACATGAAACCTATTTCCCAATCTCCAGTCTGGGCTAGAGTTGTGAAAAAAATTCTCTTAATCAGCAATAGTGATGTAAGGACCATAATTGTTCTGAGCAACAATGATTAGAAAAACATTAATATAAGAACACTTATGTGGATTGTACAACTGGAATTGTACTTTTTTACATCTATTATTAAAGAAAGACTTTAGGTACTTTTTAAAAAAGGATAAAAAGAAGTGAATTCTCTCCCCTTCAACCCACATATTTCTGCTCTTCTCAGAAAACAGTTTACAAATCTTCCATATATGCTTCTGCCCTCCCAAAATACATCTTTTGCTTTTCTGCAAAAAAAAGCCTTGTGGAGGTTTCTGAGGTGTTGCACATATTTTTAAGTATTCAAGAAGCAGCAATAACAGAATTAATCTTTTCCTAGGGCACAACTTGAATTATGGATGACAAGCAGAATAATCACCTGCTACAGCCAACCAGTCTAGTGTTAGAATCTGTTGCCACATTTGCTTGTGTCCAAGGCAGTCTTCACCCTTCCAGCATCATCACAAAGGAAACATGAAGACAAAAATGGGAGCACTTTCTGTCATGTAAATAAGCACGAGTCATTGTTGTGTTTCATCTGATTGAACCCAAATTATGAGAATTGAGTTTGTTGACTCACCTGAATGAGTTCCACACCAATCTGACAAGATATTTCAAATTTCCTTAGAAGAAAAAAATAAGAGCTTGATATTGACACAAAAAATAATTTATTTAGAACAGGGCTCTCTTAATATCTAGGGCCGATTAAATGTGAACTTGATTTTTAAAGCTGAATGTACAACAGCTCAGGAGTCTATGAAAGTTAGGCACTGTGACCTCAGATGTTAACTCTTAGGAGCTGCAAACGAGTTGGTGATGAGGTGGAACCTTTTTCCAGTGCAAGTTCAACAAGCCACCCATTTGTTCCACCTTCCTGCAGCTAATGTCTCTGACACAAACCTTTTGTTAACAATTTTTTATATTAATTATATAGGAAAAGTGCAACTGAAACATGAATCAGTCATAATTATGTGCTTTTCAGCCTTTAAAGTGACCAGAAAATTCTCCTTCACTAACACAATAAATTCAATGGCTCTACCAGCTTTTCTGCCACTGTTCAAGATGTCCCCTGTGATGACATGCACTCTGTTTATTTCCACTCTCTTCATAAATGTCTCTGAAATTTATAAAAGTGAAAGATCCCAGAAACTCATGCAAATTCTTGTTTTCTTGAAGAGAAAGTAGGATATGTAACACAGATATTTTACACCCACCATCTGCTGGTCCAGCCAGTAAGTCTTTCCATGGAACAAAGCACTGTTTAATATGAAAAAGAGAGCTTGTTCCCAAGACAGCTTTATTCTTCACTGTATGAGGACATCTATTAGCCATGGACACTCAAACAGAATTCCCTTTAAAAGTTCTAAGGAGGACAGTTTTGTCAAAACTTTCTGAATATAAAAATTTCAATGGAAAAAGATTGGACCTAGATCTGAACTATGTATTGTGTTTGCTTGAAGCTTTTTTTGGTTTCATAATTTGATTTTTTAATTTATTTTTAATCAGAAGACTGATTTTAAAAGTTATAGAAAGTGAAAGAGTGATTCCCTGCACCTATACCATTAACTCATGACAAAAGCAGAATCACAGATGCACGCATATAAGAGAAAATGTAATTTTATCCTTTTGGAAATATGAAGGCATTTGTACTCAATTTTTGGCAGTTTCTAAATCTATTTCTCATGTATTTAAAGTCAGCTTTTTTTTTTTTTCCTGCTCAAAGTTTAAATCCCACAGGACATGCTAGTTTTTTGAGACAGAGACAATACATAAATAAAACCTCATGGCTCTGCTTTGTCATTTTCTTCTTTTCTTCTCTACTTTGTTGCTTTATTGATTGTTACAGTAATCCATAAATATATGTACCACTGTTTTAATAATACAAAATATTTACTTTGTAGCTAAGCCATTAATAGACATCATCAGTTGTTTTTCAAGAACATGACTAACACATCAACAATAGTGGGTTTTATAACTTTGTCATTCACAGTGAGCCAATATTCAAAGAAACTTGGCTTGATTATGATTAAGGACTTTAAAATTCTGGAGTGCCTGTCAGTATAGAGAAATTACTTCTGCAGAAGATCAGAGAGAAAAAAAAATCCAGGCCTGCTTTACTAAAACAGCTGGATATCTCCATGATCAACTGTAATGCTGCATTTGAAAGTACGGGTACACAAATGTACTCCAAGGTATAATCAGTGAGCAGAGAACAGTAAGGGATTGCCTTAGTCATGGACCATATTCACTTCTTAGCTAGTTTATTCTGAAGTGATGTTTGTCCAAGTATGCCCTTCTTTGTAACATCCCATGTTGGGCAATCCCAGGGCATGTGATACAGAACATGGAAGAACATGGGGAGCATAACTTGTTCTTAGAGAAACACATAGAAATATGTATTTTCTACATATTTTTTCAGTGTTTGAAATCCATATTTCTTAACTTCACCACGGTGCTCTGAGATGATCTACACAATAAGGAAAGCTGGTACTGAAGCAGGACCACAGCATTGCTATCTCCTGTAGAAGCTAGGGATTGTGAGCAAAGATTAGATCTACTGGATCCCCATCCTCCTGGAATATAGAGAGCAATTATGCATTAAGGGTGTTGCAGATGATGAGGTGTAACAGAGCAACAAAAACAAGCCTGCGTGGCAGTAATTGTACTTTTAGATGTACAGTCTAGAAAAGACTGTTTCTAATGCAGATGAAAAACATGAGATTTTGCAGAACATTATTTACCATTTTCATATGGCAATGTTTGCATTTTATCAGGAATACAAGTGGGTAAAAAGTATTTTGGTTCTGTTCCTAAACAGGGAAAATTGATGGAGTCAAGATGCAAAAAGCATCTTGTTCAAAAAGAAGATTAAATTTTGGTGAGATTGAAAAGTTGTAAAAAGCCCTCCTGTCAAATTAGAACCCCATTTATTCTACTTATTGAACTTAAAATTATTTGTCTTAAAAAAATCAAAATTCAGCTTAAAATAGGCTGTTTCAAAAGGGAAATTTAAACAACATATTGTACTTTTTCTATAAAGGCACTTGGACGAGGAGAATTCTCTGCAAAGTTTAAAAGAATAGGCATGGTATTAGCAGACGACTGGTATGCTCCATTTCCTTTCTGGGATAGACATAATCTTTTTCTCATCATTGTTTCTTTCACTATTCACTGAGAAGAAGTGATAAAATTCATCTTTTTATGTTCCTGGAAATTAATCTTTGGTGGTGAAAACAGAATTAAATACATCAACTCCACAAAATTTGTGTTGTTTTGCCCTGTTACTTGATTATCCCAGAATCACAGAATATGCTGAGTTGGAAGGGACCCACAAGGATCATTGAGTCCTGCTCCAGGCCATCTCCAAGACTCACACCATGTGACCAAGCACCAAATTTACCCTTGTCAGTTTCGGTGCTGTGACCACTCCTCTGAGGAGCCTGTTCCAGTGTCCAACCACCCTCTAGGTGAAGAACTTTTTTCTAATATCCAGCCTCAACCTCCCCTGACACAACCTCAGGCCATTCCCACGGATGCTGNTCAGTCTGTCAGTACATGCAGGGTTGTCTCACCCCAGGTGCAAAATCCAGGAATTTCCCATGTTAAAATTCATACAGTTGGTGACTGCCCAGCCCTCTGATTTGTCAAGGTCTCTCTGCAGGGTGTCCCTGCCCTCAAGGAAATCAACAGCTCCTCCCAATTTTGTATTGTCTGTGAACTTGTTTAGTGTTCCTTCAAGTCCTGTGTCCAAGTAATTTATGAAGATGTTGAAGAGCACAGAGCTGAGGGTGGATCTCTGCAGAACCCCCCTTCTGACAGGTCACCAGTCTGATGTCATTCCTCACTGTAACCCTTTGTGTCTTACCCGTGAGCCAGTTGCTCACCCATCACACGATGTGTTTATCCAGCTGTGTGCTGGACAATTTTTCCAGAAGAATCCTGTGAAAGAGAGTATCAAAAGCTTTACTGAAATCAAAAAAGATTACATCATGCAGCTTTTCTTGATCAGCTAGGTGGGTTACCTTGTCATGAAAGGAAATCAGGTTTGATAAGCAGGACTTTCCTCTCATGAAGCCCTGCTGGCTGTGACAAGTGACTGCGTTGTCTTTCAGGTGTTTTTCAATACTTGCCAGAATAATTTTCTCCATAACTCTACCAGGCACTGCATACACATTATCCTGCACTGATGCCTTTGCGACGGACACGAACCCATGAGGCACAAAGACAGATTTTCATATGGAAATATGCTGTTTCATTCCTTTGAGGGGAAGGCATTATTTAAACATTAAGCACAGGGCTTCTTTCACACTGTGGGTGGTCAGGGAGGAAAAAGAAGGAGATATGTTTTTTTGCAGAAGCAGTTTGTAACAGTAATGACATCCTAGAAACCAATGTGCTGTTACCAAGGCTAACTATTTAGGCAATCTAACAAAATAACTCCTGGCTTCTAAAATATAAACTGTAATCTACTTCTCTATACACTCTAGAAATTGAAGGCAGGGGGAAATCCCAGAGACTGATGTGAAATAAATATCTTCTGAAGTACTGGAAAATATAGGAAAAAAGTGATGAAGCTACTTAAAATTTAAAATGTAAGCATTTTATTATGTGTTTTTTAAAAATCTGAGGAGAGGAAAATCTTGTTCAAGGAGGCAACTTGCTCTGAGCTGAGATCTTAAAAATAACAGCTTTGTTTTTCTGTCTTACCATGCACTGTCTCATCTCTGTAAACAATATGAGGTCTGAGATGGGCTTACAACTAGCTAAAAGGAAAAAGGCATCAAAAAAGTTTCCCCTTTGAAAGAGAGTTATGACCTTTAAAAACTGTCACACCTGAAACAGTGTGACAAAAACACAGGCGGTGAATCTGAAGTTATTACAGAAAATTTTGCTTTATTTCCATATGCAACCAGTTCATGAGCAGAAGGCAGCTGCTGAACTTTCTGCTGCTACCTTTGTTCCACCACCCCAATGCATCAATGGGATATCTGCTCATGCTTAGAAATTCCTATGATATATTACTAAACCTATGTATGATTGTAATCAGGACAACACTGTGGCTGTTAGTGGAATTAAAAGAAAACAAAGAACCAAATACCAAAATTTTAGTCCACAGAGAAGTTCCGCACAAAATTAGAAACAAAAAGGTATGATGGACCACCTTGTATATATTCTCCAATTCATTATTATTTATCTGTCAGTGATTGAAACACGGACCCAGACTGGCAGGGAATCTGAATCATTTATTCAAAGGAACGAGCTGGTTTTATGCACTTTTCCAAGGCTCAGTGTTGGTACATGGTACCATAGTGAGAGTTACATAGTAACTCTCACTATGTGACCTATCCCATGCCGCCACATCATTAGCACACTTTCTGAATGTCCTTCTATGGGGTCAGCTTCCAGCAGGCTCCTCTCTGTAGGGGTCTGCTGCTGACACCTCCTCGCCCCAGGGTCCGGCAGAGACAAAGCCTCTCCGTGCTGCCATGTGCTCCTTTGTGCTGCCATGTGCTTTTGCAAGTGTGTCCCACCACGCACAGCTCAACTCCATCCCATCTCTTCTCACATTTATCCTTCAGTGTTATGTGCCAGGCAAAGCAAAAACCGACAAAGCAAAAACCCCTGCCATCCAGTCTCTATGTTCACTGTCTGATATGTGTCTTAAAAATATATGTATCATGTAATTCTTCAGTCCAGCTTCTTCTTTCAAACAGTTGTTCTAAATAGCTGTTCATTGTTCTTTAATGCTAAACCTCCTGAATTCACAATACAGTTTTGAGTCGTTAAAGTCTTATACTGAGTAAAACGAGAGTATGAGAACACCACAGGAAATACTGCTTTGAGAGATCCCACTCTCCCTTGGGTCCACCTCTGTCAGTGGTTTTGGTCAGATCAGATGGGCTCCTTGGAAGCAAAATCTCCCATTTTTCTTCACTGACTGTGCTTCAGTTCACATTATGCAGTGGTCTCTGAGTCGTTTTTTTTGAGAAAGAGAAGAAAGTTTCTTCCCTTTTTTTTTGAGTGGGAAGATGCACCCCAATAGCATAAGTAACACTCTTCAGACATCAGCAGGGGATCACATGAAAGCTAGTGTGAAGTGAAATCTCATAAGGATCATCATCATCTTAAACCCTTGGACTTTTATCTTAGACGGTACTCTACTCTACATTTAATTCTACAAATGATCCAAAGACATAAAGCAAATAGAATTTTTATTTAGTTTTGGATCTGAAAGTTCAAAATTAATGTGGCCATTTTTGCTGTAGGTTTCTCTTTCAAAAGAAAATACTTTTCATTATATGTTTGAAAGCTTTTTCCTGAACTTGTTCCTGTTGTAATGGGTATTTTTATTAAATCTTAAGTTATTTACTCAGAGGGGAATGGCAACCTGGCTGCTGTCCAGTTATGGATAAATAATGTTCAGGCAATCAAATGCCACAGAGATGTATCTGGTCTAAGAATAAAACAGGAAGGCTGAGGAAAAAAAAGAACAGTATCCTCACAAGACAGGGACCTAAATGGAGGAATTCCTGCCCTAAATATGTGTGCATGACAGAAGTTATCACCACAGGTGGGCAGATTTCTTGCAGAGCAATTAAGTTCAAAACTCCAGAAATTTTAAGTAGGATGTGTGTGTGTAAAAAACAAAAAGAAATCTCAAAATTAAAGAGTAAGAAGCATTTTCACTTTCTAGTAGCTAATGGGAGCACTTCAGGCCATTTGGAAAGGAAATTCAAATGAAATGATTCTCAGTCTCAGCTCATGGGAGGGGACCTCATATGTCAGTTGCAATCAATCTGAAAAGCTCTCAACTTCATGGAGGCTTTGCTGAGCAGCTGTCTAAGAATAACAATTTTCTGGTTCCGTTCTTGGACAAGTACACTGAGAGGTTTAGGAAAGGGGCAGGGAATGTCTGTCAAAATGCTTGCTCTCAGAGTTCGTACTGAGACTTGTACATCTTTGATGATGGGATGCTCTTCAGTGCAGTGAGCAAGACAGGGAAGGTTTCCTGCATTAGCAGGGCCAGTGAAATAATTTTAAAATTGAATACTGACTCTCCATGAAAATTACCTCTAGGAAATAACTTGTAAATCAGCTGCAAAAATGCAGTATCAGAGCACAGCATAAAGGCTGTCTCATTTGCAAAAACTGCTAAGATTTGTATTGTGGGGAATAAACTTAAGCCTTTACCACAAGAGTCTTGTGGGTGAAGAAAAGCAGCATTTCACCCTTTCACCCTCCAATCTGCTTGGAAAAAGGACTGGTGGGACAAAAATTTTGGCTTACAAGTCTGAGCTGAATGCATGTTCATGAGTTGCTCTGCTTAGGAAGTGGTCATCAAGAAGAGATGATGGAAAAAGGATCTCCTCCTCCTGAATTCAGCCATGTGTTTCACTTGCTTACAAGATGGGAGTCTGTTTCCATTTCTCATAAGGCCAATGAATCTCATTCATTTACACAAAAGTGGAGCTGTTTGGATCTCATCATGGTGTGCTAAATTCAAGCCAAGGGGAATCAGTACTGTGACATTGCCTGATATTTCATGGAATGAACATTCAGTTATGAGTTTAGGAGATGAAGTACAGGGAAGTTGTCAAAGCAACTTCATAAGTGCTGAAAGGAATTCACACAATGGTCAAGTCTAAACCAAAGTTAATCCTCTCCAATCCCACCTTGTTTAGTCCTTTCAAGCCTTGGGATGGCAATAGCCTGCGGAGGTGCTAAGAAGCTTCTGGTAAGAGCATCAGAGGATTTTATTTTTCACTCAAGTTCAAGAATCTTGTCACTGTTCACTTCAACTTGAGAGTGATGCCATAAAATGGGAACTATTATATTTTAGTTTAAAAATACCTCACATACTCAAGTAATATAACATTCCTTTTTTTTATTGTACAAGAGTAATGAGTTGTCAGCTTCCTCCCCACTCTTTCCTTTACAGAACAAGATACACGCATCATCTTTCAAAAGAAGTAGTGCTGCCGTGACATTTAGAAAATGCTTTTCTGGTGTATGTGTCTGTATATTTAAAGTTTATGAAGTTAGTTTTCTTAAACAATAAGAACAAAGCTCTTTTCTTTATGCACACTTTATATAGCAACTGTGATGCCTCTAAAGGTTATACTCGTCTCACTACAATAAGGAGGTCACAGGAAGGATGGTGTCTTGTCACCACTGGCATTGGCTGGAGTTACTTTTTCCAGTCGTGCAGGAGCTCTGTACTTCAGTGTTGAAAGGTTTTCCCAAAATCTGGATGTAGAGCAATGGTATTGAGAGAAGATTCATAGCAGGGTAAGTGCCTGGGAAGAGCGCCTGAAAACTCCAAGGACAGGACTGTGAACTTGTCACACACTCTGCGGCCAGATCTAAATGGCTCATGTCACACCAGTGTGCAAGGCAGGGGATGGCAGGGGCCCAGCAAACTGGGAAGAGTCATCTTCGAGCAATTTTTTGACTCTGATAGTCCTGTGCCACCCACCAGGGGCAATGAGGACAGATGGAAGACTGAGGAACAGTGTCTTTGGAGAGGTAGCTCTGGAAGGAGATCACTTTAAGAGATAATTGGCTTTCCTCCAGCTCAGGGATGATGAAGTTTTTCTGCATTTGCCAGGCTGATGCACTGCAGTCTTGAATTTTGATCCAGCTGTCTGACATTACACTTTAGGCTATTGCCTTGCACTGTGTGCTGAAATTTCTCTCAGATAAATTCAGCACTGTAGGATAGGACTGGATGTTGCTCTCTTCCCACACAGAGTCCAGGACGGCGCCTGACACACAATTTTCTTCTCTTTGTAGAACAGATCTGCTTAAAAAAGCAAAATGGCACCTTCCAGACAAGCTCTATTCGCATATCCCACCACCATTAAATGATGCAAATAAACTTAGCTGTTTACATTGCAAATACAGTTGAACTGGTAGGTCAATAAGGAATTAATTGAAGAACTTACTTGACAATGAGGACCCTTATGAGAAGGAACTCAACCATTAAATTACTTGCAAAGAGAACAGTGATGGTGATTGGAGTCCTACTGAAAAAAAAGACCAAATGAGATGAAATGAGTATTTCCCAGAATTTATGTACAGTTCCTTGTACTCCAGATTTTCTTGCATAACTAAACCAACTTAGAGAGAAATAAATTGCAAAAGGGAATAATGTGTTAAAAAAAAAAAAGGAATAGCATATAAATATCTCTGAGGAAGATAAAACAGAAATGTCAGCAGCAAACCAAACTGCATTTTTCATGGCTATTGGTACTTAAATACCTGACAGCTCAAATATATCACAGCTTATCTCTGAACCTAAACTTTTTTCTCTCCTTCTCCATATAGATAAGTTTTACTATCTGCTATTTCATGGGGGAAGAAACCGAGGCAAAGGAGGAAATTTAAATTGCCCAATATTGCCCACTTCTTTGGGTATGACCATAAGAAAATACAGGCATGTTGGCTGTCTGAAGGAGCTGCTCAGATCACACTACCCTGCTTTGTGAGTAGAGGAGAAAGTAAACTAGAGGCAAATCCTGCTGCATTGGCTATGAGGCTGATGTGATTGTGTGGTTCAGGGCTGCCTGCAGGGGGCAGAGAGTCTGTGCTTCCACTGCCCTGGATCTGACAAAAGAAGATGACTGTGTACAGAGACAAAAGAAAAGGAGGGTTTTTTTTCTCCCCTCATTTTTGAACATTAGAAGAATACAGTATCTAGTCAGTAAGGTGTTTAGAAAGTCAGGGGTTGCCTGAGGCTTTCATTAAAACATTGCTTGAGGGAAGGATGAACAAGACGAATAATTAACATGTCTGCACTGTTGCTTGGCTTGAGAGCAATGTTCCACATAATAGATGTTTGACAGCATGAATTCAGTCAGATATGCAGATTGTAAGTCTTGCCACTTGGCTGAAACAGGCTTATTTTCTGGAGCTGGCCTAACTTACTAGGAGATTTATTTGCAGATGGATTAACTAAAAAAAAGCTCAGGGGCTTGTTACTCTGAATGTGGCTGATTTAGTACCCTTGACTACATACATACATACCTACATATCTTTCTGAATAATGGTATAGGAAGAGATGTCAGAAAACCACCTCCTTCTACAGACTCTGGAGGAAGATTTTAATCAAGTTTATGCTGAAGTTTGTTCTGTGCCAGACCTTTTTGATATACACATACCTTCTCAAGACAAAGCCTCTCACAGGACATGACTTGTTTTGAGCTCCCACTTGTCCACAGTAGGACTTGAGAAGTTGAGACACTGATGGGACATAACATCAAAGTGGAGGATCTGAACCTCTATTCATCAAAGAGATGTGAGGAAATAAAAGCTGTCAGGCTGAACCAAACTAACCTGTGCCTTTTCCCTGAAGGTGTCCAACTGTATATGATATGATGGAAATGATAGGTGTAAGCCTTCCAGCAGGTGATAGTTTAGGGTCTAGGGACAAAGATTGTAACTCATGTTCAGCAGGGCCTTGGTTGCATGATCCATTTTGAATTTGACTAATCCCTTTTAAGACTCACTTACTTTATTGTTCTCTCAAATATCCTGTGGTAATGATTTTCACAGCATTCTCTTTACACCCTGTGAAAACAAAATTCTTTGTTGTAATTTTGCTACCTTGTGAGTCATAAACTCTCCACTGGTTCTTGTTTTATGAATTCTTCAAGTTTTTAATTTTATAGACCTCTGTCACTGTGAATTTCACTCATAGTCATCTCTTCTTCCAGTTAAAGAGCTATCTTGCCTAGTTTGTCCTCATATTGGAAGCTGCCTCATTCCTCTGATCATGCCTGTTGTGCACATGTTGCCCTCCGCAGCTCCAGGGCATTTCCCAGCACTGAAGCAGGATTGCACATGTGCCATTTGGGGTGTGGGAGCACCATGCAGGCAGTGTGTAACATCATAATATTATTTTTCTCTTTTGCAATAAATTATAACAAATCCTAAAATTTGCATTGTCTTTGGATCAGTGACCAGATATGAGTGTCCTGAGGATACTCTGTCCCCCCGCCCATCCCTTCCATGGCTCCCCCATGCTGTCCACAGTCAATGATCCCATTCCAGCTGGCCTTTGTCTCCTCCTCCCTTCTCACAGAGAGCAGCCATCTCTCATTGCTCTCTGAGACCTGTTTTTTTTGGAGACTATCTGCAGAGAATATAGAGATTAGATATCTCTGAGATATCTAATCTCAGAAAGCAGTCAGGGAATGTGAATTGCTGTAACCTTCACAACTTGAAAAAAGCCATATGAAAAAAACCAGACACACATATCGTTTTTCAAATTACTACTGATTATATAAATGTTGAAACCTAGTTCATTCCTTCAAGGAAATTTTGTACACAATGTCACATGCTGTCAGCTCCTTAAGTAGTGTAATGCACATCTATATTGGGTTTATATGCAACATTCAACTGTGTATTTTAGCTAGTGTACTACTTAAGTTAGGTTGTGTAGAGAGAGTAAGAATACTGCAGAAAAGTACGACATACTCCATTGACTCATGTTGCTCAAATCACAAAAATTCTATCTTTTACTTTGCTGGTGTGTGAGATTTCGATCTCACTTTCTTCCTAAGTAATGAGACTCTTTGGATCACAGAGGGAAGAAGAAATAAGGTGTGGATCATTAGAGTTTCCACTCTATTCTTTATCAGGAAGAAAAATAGTGCCTCCTCTGAGGAAAGAATGAGACAAGACTGGGAAAAAGAAGAAACAACGAAATGTTGTAGCTTGTGGTGAGTGCAAATTTACCCAATGTTTATAACTGACTGAGGAAGAAGAGAAATGGTGAAATTGTGATGACTTGAGTTGCTAAAAAAGTAAAATGCTTGTGATTTTACCAAATATCTGGGAACTCCCCCGCCCCCTT
>VZTH01012173.1:0-12783 GCA_013397815.1 Aleadryas rufinucha
TCAATTTATTCTATTTATTCAATGTATCCTATTTATTCTATTTATTCTACTTTATTATTCTATTATTAATCTATATTATTATTCCAATATTCTTCTATTTATTCCACTTATTTTTTTCTTGCAAATCCTGAAATGAGGCCTCTGGGCTGAAGTTTCAGCTCCCAGGGATCCATTTCCTCCCCCCCGAATGCGACAGGATCAGGGCTTTACCCGTGCACTCCTTTTCCCTGCCGTTTCCACTAGATGTCACTTACAGCCACCAAGTCAGCGGTTTCCCCCGGATTTTTCGCCTCCTCTCCCGGAGGTTAAAATTCTGTGGAGGGGGTCTGTGGGAATCCTAAAAACAGGGGATTTGGGTGTGTGGAACAGGGGGGCTGTGGTGGTGGCGGAGCAGCCAGGGCTGCAGCCACTCACTCACTGCTGGTAAAATCCCCGGTGGAGGCCTGCTCTCAGCGCCATGGAATCATGGAATATCCTCATCTGGATCATTGATCCAACCCCTGGCCCTGCACAGACACCCCAAAATCCCACCTTGTTCCTGAGAGCGTTGTCCAAACCCTCCTGGAGCTGTGGCAGCCTCGGGAATGTCCCTGGGGAGCCTGGGCAGTGCCCAGCACCCTCTGGGGGAAGAACCTTTCCCTAAAATCCATCCCAAACCCCCCTGGCACAGCTCCAGCCGTTCCCTGGGTCCCATCCCGGTCACCCAGTGCCTGCCCCTCGTGAGGAAGCCGCAGTGAGGTCTCCTGGGACCATGAGCTGCATTCCTGGGCCACCCCTTTGGTGTCCTCCCTCTCCCGCACCCAGCACGACGCGAGGGACGGCGGCTGCTTTGGGATGGAAGGCACTGGTGGCCACCACGGTCACCATCCCGGCCACCAGGAGCAGGGACAGGCTCTGGAACGAGACAGAGAAAGGGGGAAGGAGCCGAGGCTTGGCCAAGCTCTCCCCTCCCTGCTCTGGCCGCGGGCCTGGGAAGGGCAACGGTAGCAGGAGCGGCAGCCCCAGCTCCGCTCGCTGTCCCAGCGCTGATTAACGATGTTTGGGGTTAAAAGGGCCTCTCCTCGCAGCCCAGCCCCAAACACAGCCTGTTCCACATCCTCAGGGCCCTGTCAGCCTGCGAGCTCCCGGGTTCCTCACCCGGCACTGCCCACCCCTGTCCTGGCAGCTCCGGCTCCCGGCCGGACGGGCACGGCGGCGGTGTTATTGTAACTGCGGCACACCGGTCCCTGTGCTGATCCCAGTGCTGATCCCAGTGCTGATCCCAGCCTGATCCTGGCCTGATCCCAGCCTGATCCCAGCCCACCCACTGCCAGCAGCTTCAAAGAGCGGGGGCCAGGTCAGGTTGCAAACACAACAGAGCCGGCAGCTCCCCGCACACGCTCAGCCCCTCTCCCGGCTCCAGGAGCGCTCCAGCCTGGCTCGGATTAAAGCAGAGCCCAGGACATTCATTAACCCTCTCGGTTCCGAGGCTCTGAAGTGGGAATCCCCAGATGCTTGGGGATCTGCCCCCTCTCTGCCCACGGGAAGGGTCTCCAAGCCCCCTGCGGCCGTGCCAGCGGCGAGGGACGGTGACACGGTGCCAGCTGTGCCAGGAGGGAGCTGTGCCAAGAGCAGCACCAGGCTCAGCCCCGAGGCCTGACGAGTCCAAATGCTGCTGTCACAAAAGCTCAAGCTCTCTGCCAGCTGATGGCTCCCAAGGGCCTGAGGACATCGTCCCCTGGTCCCAAAATCCGCTGCCTTCGCTCACCTGGCAGTGAAAAGCTCCGATCTGAGCAGAGCTCCCTTCAATTTGTTTCCACGTTTTTGAACGCAGAACCCCACGGAGAATCACAGCCAGCCCTGACCTGCTCAGGTTGGAGGTTTTTGCAGAGGTTTCTGAGGCAGAATTAGGATTAGAACAGCTCTGGATCATCCATTCCAGTGCCTCGGGCAGCGCCTGCGCTGGGGGCTCCAGGGGCCAGGGCAGAGCAGCAAACGTAAAAACCCAGAGCTGGGACAAATCACGGAATCCTGGAATGGTTTGGGCTGGAAAAGAGCTCATTTTGTTCCACCCCCACTATCCCAGGCTGCTCCAAGCCCTGTCCTTGGACACTTCCAGGGATGGGGCAGATCTGGGCACCCTGTGCCAGGGCCTCCCCACCCTAAATTTGTCCCTAAATTCTTTGCGAGCGAAAGTCCTGGGTCTCTCTGTTGGTTCCATCACCCCCCCTCTCCACATCCCGACTTTTCCATGGACCAGGAGCCCTCCTGGCACCGTGGGCAGGGCAGGAGCCCCGGCTGGGGCAATCAGCTCCCGGGTAACGGCCCCGGCAGCGCCTGGAGCCAGCGAGGGGCTGCTGGAAAGAGGCAGAGCCGAGTCAGGCAGCAGCTGAGGCTGCTCCTGCACCTTTTTTATTCCTCCCCCGGGGGCAGAGAGGCTCAGAAACTCCCGGCGTGGCACCAAGGCTCCCCTGCTCTGGCATCTTAACAAGAAGCAGCTGCTCGGGGCAGAGCGAGGGAGCCGCACAAGGAAAAGGCCCCGCTGCATTAATTAAAGGTCACGGGGCCATTCCAGAGGCTTCCCAATTACCTCTGGAAGAGTGTGGCTAATGTGAGATAATGATGTCATCCAGCCGCTAATGAGGCAGGTTATCCAAACCCCCGGCCCCCCGCGGCCCCCTCCCCGCCAGGGTCTCCAGGATGAGCCACAGGGAAAGGGCCACTCTCCCCTGGCCACCTTTTCCTTGAGGACGCCGGATAATGGAGCCAGGGGAGGCAGGAGGAGAGGCCGCAGCTCTCTTTGAGGTTTTTGTGCCTGGGAGCAGCTCGGCGAGGCCCCTTCTCCTCTGGAACTGCCCCTCGGGAGCGATGTCAACAGGATATTGTGTGGCACTGACCCCGCTGCTGCCGCAGTGCTCGGGCCGAGCCCAGCCCCATTAGCGCTCCTTAATTGATGGTAATTGGGAGGTGGAAATCTGCCCCCGCTCTGGAAGGATCCAGCCCTTCAGCTCCCGGAGCAGGGGAACAGCACGGGATGGGGAGAAGGATTGCTGGCTCTTCCCTCTGCATCCCTCAGGGCAGGAGGAAAAGGGTCCTGGGGCTGTGTCCGGCCAGGGGACACAAAATCCCGGCCAGGGGACACAAAATCCCGGCTGTGTCCTCACCTCCAAGGGGTCCTGGGTCAATATTGGCATGGGGGGCAGATGGAAGAAGCGTTGGAATGCTCAATTCCTGCACCAGGCAGGGAGAAAGCGCTGGGACAGGGATTAAAGGCAGGCCAGAAATGGGGAAAAAAGCCACAAGGTGCCAGTTCTTGGAACAGGAAGGGGAAAAGGGGGGACAGAGAGCCAGGGGAGCCCCCAAAATAAAACAACCAGTGTGAACAGCTGGAGCTGAGAGAGGTGTCCACCCCCAGCTCCACACCTGGGCACAGCTGAAAGCCGGGATGAAAGGCTGAATGTCCTGGGAGAAGCCAGTCGGGCTCAGCCTCTCTCCTGGGGAGATGGGACATGGCAAAGGGATAAGCCTGGGTGAAAGGCTGCCCGTTTTCCAGCTTTGGGATCCACCTTTGGGATCCAGGAGGTTCCTGAAGCAGAGGGGGCCCTTCCCTGGCGTCCCCCACCCCGCAGGGGTGCCAGGGGCTCCTTTCTGTCCGTGGCACGTCGCCCTGGATGACAGCAGAGCTCTGCAGCACGGCTCAGTGGGGCTGGCAGCCTGGGAACGCTGCAGCAGCTGCACAGCTGGATGGGCTGCACAGCTGGATGGGCTGCACAGCTGGATGGGCTGCACAGCCTCAGCTGCAGCTGCCGGTGGCATCCACACCACGGAACAGCTCTGGGAATGTTCCCCAGGGCTCTGCAGGGCAGGAGAGGTTTCTGGTGGCCAGGCTTGTGCAGAATCGGCGGGACAGAGACAGAGAACTCAGCCCTGCCTGGCTGCTCCCTCCTGGGCAGGATGGACCCAGCGTGGGACTCGCCCCAGAGCCCCGGGAAGGGATCAGGGCTCAGCAGCAGCTTCTCCTCGGCCTCTCCCCGTGGTGTCCTGCTGTTTGCTCAGGTAGTTTCTGCAGCAGCAGATTTGTTTCTGTGCCAGGCCTCCTCTTTCTCCAGGTCCTGATTGTGCCTTCCTGGATCCCTTTTTCCAGGCCTGGAGCTTCTTTCCAGCCGAGCCAAGGGCAGGGAAGCAGGGGAGGCAGCACGAAGGAGAGATCAGGAGCCCTTGCCCTGAGCCTGATCCACCTGCAGGGCTGCTGGAAGGCAGGGGCAGAGGCAGGAGAAGAATTCCTGCTCTCCTTGGGGAGTTGGGAAGTCTCTCCTACCCAAGATCTCAGCAAAACCCCTCCCAGACCCACACCGAGGAGCTGCTGCTGCTGCTGCAATCCAGAGTTTCCTGGGGATAAACTGCAGTGACCCCATCTCCTGAGGGGCTGCTGAGCTCCAGCCGGATCCAAACCCACAAAATAAAAGCGGAGCGTTTGGGAGGAGCAGGAGCTGCCAGCTGCGATCCGTCAGGGAACAGACAGCGCACGGCTGGGCCCAGAGACGCTTGCAGGGGGAGGCAGAGGTGGAGGGAGCGGCAATCTCGGAGCTCTCCCAGGAAGGGAGAGCAGCGCCGGGGCTGTTCATTATCTGCGGCTTTCATCCCTCCCACATCCTGCACGGCGAAAAGAAAAAGTTGTCAGGGCGAAGCCAACACGGGCGGGAGGGAGGAAAGAGATGAAAGGAGCGAAAAAAAGGCAGGAGCGGGAGGAGCAGAGGGCGAAGCAGGATCCAGCTTTTCCACAGGGAGGGGGCCAGGGAGGCACGGCCCGGGCTGATGAGGAGCTTTTTGCCCGCCAGGGTGCCGTGAATTCCCACTCAGCTCCGGCAGCGCAGGGGTGGGGTGTTTTCCCTCTGCCAGCACCGTGACATCTGCCGCAGGAATTCTGCTCCCCCCAGGCCGGGTGGGATTTTTCCGTGCACTCACGGATCGGCCTAAATCAACAAAACCCCCGAAACCTGCAGTAAAGGAAGAGACTGGGAAGGGCTGGAGCACTAAACCCTGACCTTTGCTAATCCCCCGGCAATAACTGCAGGCGAGGAGTTTGCTGCAGGCGCTGGCAGACTTTGCTCTCCCCACGGGCAGCGTTTTTAACCTTCAGAGCAGCCGGGCTCTGCTGTCAGCCCCGAGCAGCAGCAGCTGTGGGGCCGGGAATGGCCCTGGGAGCTGGGAGCTGCTCCCAGCACGACCCCAGCACTGCCTGGCAGCGGGGCCGGGGCTTCCAGGGAAGCTGGGATGTGCTGCTGGCCCCCTCGGGAGACCTTGTGCGAGCAGCAGCAGCAGCAGCAGCAGCACCTCCCTTTGCTGACTTCTCCATTTCTAAAAATGGGGATAACGAGGCTGAGGCCTTGGAGATGTTGCTATAAAAAACAATCCCTGTGTAGCAGCTGGAGTGCTTACAGCAGGCTGGGAAGGTGCTCCTGCTTCCAACCAAAACATGGATGTTCTGAGCAAATTCCTTGGCTCGTCTGGCAGCATCAGGACCCTCGCTCGCCAGCCAGGCCCGGTTTGGGTTCCAGGTTTCGGGTCCCCGGTGTCCCTCCTCGGCCACGGTGCAAATCCAGGCTGTCCCCAAGCACTGGATTTATGCAAACCCTCGCCTGTGGCAGCACTCAGAACATCCCCAGCTCAGGGAAATAAATAGAGAGAGGCAAAGCTGAGCAACACCTGCTGCAAACCCAGCCCAGCCCTCCTCCTCCTCACCCAGACCCATCACAGGGCAGCCCCTGGCCCACAGCCAGGCTGGAGCAGAGCTGCTGCTTCCCCTTGGGAATATTCCCCACGATCTGTCAGCCCTGGCACGCTCTGCCCTGGCAGGGAAGCTCTGCAGAGGTGTTTGCATCCAAACCAGAGGCAGATGGAGCGGTCTGAGGCCGTCCTGGGCAGCAGGACACCTGCACGTCCCAGCTCGGGGCTGCCCGAGGACAAACCCCAAAGCCTCGAGAGCGTGGATGCGGGATTCCCGCAGGACAAGTCAAGATCCCTGCCCCCAAATGCTTCAGAAGGTGATAAACCCCCTGACAGGTGAGCAGATGTGCCTCGGCACGGGGCTCGGGGGCACAGCAAAGACCCGGCCTGCTTTCGCCGTGCCCTGAGCCCGTCGCGTTCTAATCGGTGTCACCGTGTGGGGACAGAGACGGTGACTCAGGGAAGGGAGGGACTCATCCGGAGCCTGCCCAGCTCTGTGCTGATGGAATCGCCTCCTCGGTGCCGCTTTCTGCGGGCACGGCAGCTGTGCAACCCCTGTGCCTCCTGCGCCCCGCGATCCGCCCCGCAGCCCGGCCATAAACCCGGGCAGGGCTTTGTTTTCCTTCGGGAGCTGCGCCCAGGCTCCTCTTCAAGCGGAAAATAAACACCGAGTCTGTCGCCTGTGAGTTATGGGCGAGTTTAGAAGGCTGCAAGTGTGAAGAAGTTAATGGCCTGACACTCCGGGTAATCGCCCGAGTGCTCCGCGGGGCCGTGCCAGGGCCACCCCCGAGGGGAACCTTGTGTCAGACCTGTCACCGTCGCCAAGTGGCCCTGCAGGAGGGTGCCCCGTGCCTGTCTCTGCTCGCCGGACTCTTGCCCAACACCACGCGGGTGTTGCAATCCCGGCCCCAGCCGCGGGAGCTCGGAGGGTTTTGCGCTCGTGTGGATTTGCACGAACAGAGGGGGTGGAAGGGAGAGAAAAAACCCACTCGGTGGCTTCCTTTGAACACCCTCGGATGTTTGTAAAGCCATCAGCCAGCGATGCCTGCCCGGGACCCCCGGGGCTCGCACGGGGCTGGGCATGGAGGGAGCACGGGGATTCCCATCCAGAAAGTGGAAAACAAGGATTATGGAGCGCGGTTGTTCCTCTCTGTAAGGTAAATAACGTGTGGAGCACAGGGAGATCCCATCTGGAAAGCGAAACCCATGGAATTACAGAGCACAGCGAGTTCCCATCCCAAAACTAAAAAACAACCACTGGGCACCAGCGAGTTGCCCCGGGTGGATTCCCCCTCCCCAGGGAAAAATTTTCCAGGCGGCCCCTGCGTGCCCTGCCGGCTCCCGGGGCCCTGGAGCCAGGCACAGCAGAGCTCTGGCCTGATTTCATCGCGGGGTTTGTGTCTGTGCCGGTGCCTGCGCCGGTTCTGGTTCATGTTAAGCGCAGCGCTAATGGGATCCATGTGACTGCCCCGCTCCTCGCAGGAACGGCCCCGAAACTGCCGGGAACGCGTCCCCCGGGAGCCTGCCTGCAGTTTGTCACTCCCGGGGAGGCCGGTGGGCAGTGCCAGTCCCGGGCAGTGCCAGCCTGGGCAGTGCCAGCCCTGGGTAGTGCCAGCCCCGGGTAGTGCCAGCAGTGAGCGGCCAGCGGGGATTCTCTGTTGTCTCCTTCCCGTCCCTGGGAGCTGCCCTGGGTGGGATCAGCGGCTCCCCCGGGAGCTGCCGGGCTTTGGGGCAGGAGCAGATCCCCGCTTTGGGGAGCTCCCCCTCCTCAGCAGCAGCAGCAGCCGCGTGTGTGAGGAGCGAGGGCAGCGCGGTGCAGGGGCTGGGCAGGGATGGGGAGCAGGGGAGGAGGTTTGGGGAGCAGGGGAGGAGGTTTGGGGAGCAGGGAAGGAGGGCAGGAAGGGCTGGAGAACCAGGGGAGAAGGGCAGGAAGGGCTGGGGAGCCAAGGGAGCAGGAGAGGCAGTGATGGGGAGTAGGGGAGGAGGTTTGGGGAGCACGGGAGGAAGGCAGGCAGTGATGGGGAGCCAAGGGAGAAGGGCAGGGAGGGCTGGGGAGCAGGGCAGGCAGTGATAAGGGGCAGGGCAGGCAGGGATGCTGCCAGGGGAGCAGGGCAGGCAGCACTCGCTGCTGCCAGGCTCGCAGGGAGCCCTCCTGCCTCCTCGCCGNTGGGCTGCCAGGGGAGCAGGGAAAGCAGGGATAAGGGGCAGGGCAGGCAGGGATGCTGCCAGGGGAGCAGGGCAGGCAGCACTCACTGCTGCCAGGCTCGCAGGGAGCCCTCCTGCCTCCTCGCCGTGCCCACAAAGCCTCTTTGTGCAATGCTCGTGCAGCCCCGAGCAGCTCAGGGCTGGGGGAGAGGAGGGGCAGCGCTGCCTCGGGCTCCGGGAGCTGGGCAGGGCTGGTTCCAGGAGGGACACTCGCTGAGCTGGGCTTCCAGGGCCTGCAGCCCTCTCTCTGCTTGCCCCAGAGCCCAGCCCGGGGCAGGAGCTGAGCTCAGGCAGCGTTTGCCTCTGCTGAGGGGGAAACCAGCCTGCTCCAGCCTTCCCTGAGGGCTCCCGAGGCTGGATTCAGGATGGAGGCAGCCAGACCCTCTCCTCCCGAGGGATCTGCTCGCTCAGGCACCGACAGCATCGGCTCAGTTTTGCTGGGCCTCTGCTCCTCGGCGCTGGGACGAGGCATCCGTGTCCATCTCGCTGCCCAGTTTGTCCAGCTGGACGGCAGCAGCTGGCACAGCAGGGCTCGGATCCGTCGGTGCCAGCAGGAAATGTCATCAGCGGTGCCACCGTGGAGGCTGCAGGGAAGAGAGGTTTAATATTTAATTCCAGGCCTGGCGTGGTGGCGGCTCCTCGGTGCTGCTTTCCAACCTCACCACGGGGCTCCAGCAGGAAAAACGCCGTGGAATCCTAAATCCCACCTCCCCCAGCGCTCAGCACCTATTTTTTTTTTCGTTTTTCACCAGCAAGAGCCAAGCAGGAGCGAGCCAGCCACGGTTCCTGGGCACCGTCAGGAGGAACAGGAGAGCTCTGAAAGCCAAATTTGCGTCAGCTCCCTGAGAAGGAGGACGGGAAATTGGCTCGGCGACAATGTGTGCATTCAGCTCCTCTCAGGCTGCCGCAGCTGTACCTGCTCCGCGCTCCCAGCGGGGAAAAACGAAGGTGTTTCCTGCACAAGGCACCATCCCAGCCCTGCCTGATGGGGTTTATTTAGTGCTGGGTGAGCGGCCGATGATCAGAAAAGTCTTTTTCCGATTATCAGCGCTGTGATTCCCTGATCCCCGTCCTTCAGCCACGCTCCCCCCACATCCCCTCCCCTCTGCAGCTCCGCAGGGCACCAAACGCCAGCGCCTGGGCCTCCCCCCGAGCCGGGAACCGCAAAGCAGCGAGGGGGAGACAGGAAAACGTCTGGGATGGAGGAGCATCCGTCCCACCAAGCCGCGAACTTCCCTCGCCAGTAAAGGGGGAAATTCGCGGTGGCATTTGCAGGCATTGTCCCGCGGGCTCCCCTCCTCCCCGTCTGGCACTCCTTCCCCGGCTCACTCCGGAGTGTTTATCCCCCTCTCCGGCCGGGTGTGAACCGCTAATTGCTGTTGACACCGGCCGGGCCGGGAGGTTCAGCTGCCCCCACCCCGCGCTGGGTGCTGGAAGCTCCCCTGGAAGCGGCGGTGCCGAGTGTGAAGTCCCACCCTGCCCTCACCCTCCGCCACCTCGGGGGTGACAGCCGGGCCTGGGCTCCTCTGCCCCTCCTCAGCAGCTTTTCCTGGGGTTCTTGTGGCTGCCCCATCCCTGAAGCGTCCCAGGACAGGTTGGAAGGGGTTTGGACCAACTTGGGGTAAAGGGTGGCATCCCCCGCCCATGCCCCCTCTCAAAGGGGCAGCAGGACCGCCCCCATTAATGCTCCATCCGTGACCAAAAACCCCTTTAAAGAGCAGCCAAGGGTTGGTGTCTGGAGGCAACACCCACAGAGCGAGGGTGGCCAGGCCGGGTGCTCTGTGTCCTTGGGAGACGCTGTCCCTGCTCCTGCGGAGCTCAATCCCACCGGGATCAGCCTCTGGAGCATCCCCAAGGGACGTCAAGGAGTGACAGCTATTCCCGGTGTCCCCAGGCTGTCCCCTCCCTCCTGTCACCGAAACGGCTCCGCGTTTTCAGGATGAAAGGCGTCCCGGGGACAGGAGAAGTGTTATAAACAAATAAATAAGATCTCAGCGCTGAGAGCGAGAGGGGAGGGGAAGGGGAGGGGAAGGGGAGGGGAAGGGGCTCCCGGGGAACGAGGCAGCCTCGTAAAAGGATGACGCAGGCGGCGAGAGCCGTGGAAGGATGCCAGGGGATCTGGAAAACAGGTTCTGGGGAAAAACACCCTCCTGCCGGCTCCTTCTGACGCGGGTGGGCGCAGGGCTCGCGGGTCCCCCAACCCTTGGAGCACCCCCCAAAAAATCCCAGCCTGTGTGTGCTGCCCGGAGCCATTCCCGGTGTTCAGATCCACGAGCTGGGCTGCAGCAGAGAGCAAAACCCCTTCCAGAGCAGCGAGCAAACGCAGCCCTGCCCCACACAAAGCCCTCTCCCCGCCAGCTGCCGAGGTGCGAATATCCCCAAGAGCCGATTGAACCTGGGAACAATGCGGAGGACGACTCCCACTTCCTTCCCACCATTGTCTCCCGGGCGCAGGGATGGGGAAATCTTCCCTCAAGTGCCTCCATAGGAGGTTTTTTCTTTACGAGGCCGCCGCTTTGTTTCTGCGGGAGTATCTCTGAACATCCCGAGGTCTGGGAAGGAGCAGGATGTGAGGCCAGGGGCGCTGCTGATCCCAGCTGGGATCCTCCCTGTGCCACGGAAAGGTGACCTGGATGCAGCGTGCCCGTGCAGGACTCTGCGTGTGCACAAACCCAAAATTTGTGGGCTGTGCCCAAACCCAAAATTAACAGGGGAAATGCGATTTTCTAGGAGTCAGAAGGGGAAGGAGAGAGGAGAGGGATCATGCGCTGAGCTTTACCCTGTGGGGTTTGGTGGGGCTGGGGTAGATCCGACCCGTGGCTCGGGATCCAGCAGCTAAAAACTGGATCAGGCTGCGGGAAAAGCCCTGCAGCAGGAACCTGGGAGCGGAGGTTCCTCCCTGAGCCTCGTGAGTCACCTCCGGTCCCTTCAGCTGCTCAGGCCGGGCACAGGGAACGTGTCTGAAGGGCTGGGATGAGTCTGGAGGGCCGGGAGACGTCAGCGAGCCCCGGAGCTGTCGGTGTCACCGCGCACCAGCGGAGCCGTGGCGCTGCTGCCCGTCAGCGCTGTCCCCGCGGCACCGGCTCTGCCACAGAGCCCGGCTCAGCTGCCAGCTCAGCTGAGCTCAAACCACCCGCCCGTGCTGCCGGCTGAGAGCAGAGCAGTCTCTGCCCTCGGGGGGATTGGGCTCCCGGCGGGGATTTGGGTGTGGAATTGGGGGATTTGGTCTCCCTGCCCTGCCCGGGAGGTGCCAGGAGGGCAGAATTGAGGTGCTGTCAGCACGCGTGCGGGGGGCTCTGCTCTGCCACGATCCCAAATTCCCCGGGGGGGTTCGCAGGGTGAGGCAGCAGCTGGGGCAGCAATGAAGCAGCTCTGGGGCTGACCTGGATCAGGGAATTGTGGATGGCACCTTAAATCCCATCTTTTCCCACCTCCCACTGTCCCAGGGTGCTCCGACCTGGCCTTGGACACTTCCAGGGATGGAGAATCCATGGAATAACCCGTGCCAGGGCCTCCCCACCCTCCCAGGGAGGAATTCCTTCCCGGTATCCCATCTAAACTTCGGCCATTCCCCCTTGTCCTTTCACCTCGTGCCCCTGCAAAGAGCTCTGCTCCAGTTTCACCAGTTACACCTCCAGCATTCACCAGTTACACCCCTCTGGAAGCAGAGGAGGAACTGCCCGGCCAGGGACAGAGTCCTACAAGAGCCCGAGGCTTCCTCAGTGGGGCAAATTCCATGGGAAGGCCCGGCAGAGCTGGGATTTACTCTTGGCAGGAGAACTGGTTTTGTGGTTTAGTCCCCGGGGAGGAGGGTTCAATCCCGAGCTCTGGAGCCGACCGGGCAATTCCCTGAGCTCCCAACACGTCGGGAAAAGGGGAGGAATCATCGTTCCTGTGCCTGCCCTGTCCCAGCTCTGCGGGGCCGGGGATTTTCCTCGTCCTGGATCCCGCAATCCCAGCAAAGCTCGGGGTGAACTCCCCTGGGGCTGCGGGAGAGGCTGCGGGCTCGGCCAGCACCGGGCTGCCACGAACGAGGGGTGGGGCGGTCACTGCCCGGTGTTTAACGAGGACATTAAACCCCAGCCCGGGAGCCTTTGGGGAGCGATTGCGCCGAGCGGAGCCGGCTCCGGGCAGGGCCACTTGATAAATTAACTTTGGCAATGCTCGCCGACCGTGTCACGCCAATAAGGCAATTGAGAGTGAAAAAAGAGCTGGACTGGAAAGGTGGGAGAGAGAGGGAAGTCCTGGAGACAATTGACAGAGACAGGGCAGGGGGAAGGACCGGTGATTCCTCCCTCCATCAGGCTGACACCGCTCGAGGAGTTAAGGAAAACTGACAGCTCCCAAAAAAACCCACGAAGCTTCCTCTCCCTCTTGCAGCGCCGGTGCCCCAGAAGTCCTTCCCGGAACCACAAATGAGCTGTGAAAGGCTGGGAGGGGTGGGAGCAGCATCCAGAGCACCCCGTGTCACCCCTGCCCGGGCCTGGGCTCTGGGGCAGCGCTGGGGGACAGCCCCCAGCCCCCAGGGGATGGTCCCGTCTTCCAAAGGGGTTTTGCTGCTCTCACACTGAGGGAACAGAAGGAATTTGGAGGTTAACCCCTTCAGGAGCTCTGCCAGTGTTTCCCAGCTCTCTGCAAGGACTCCAGGAGTGTGGAGCCTTCCCCCTGACCCCAGAGCGAGCTGTCCTGGAGCCCAGGCACCCATCACCCTCCCCCTGACACCATAGCGAGCTGTTCTGGAGCCCAGGCACCCATCACCCTCCCCCTGACCCCAGAGCGAGCTGTCCTGCAGCCCAGGCACCCATCACCCTCCCCCTGGCACTATTTTCATCCCAAATTAGAACTGGGACGGCCAACCCCATCCCTATCCCC
>VZTH01012197.1:0-135097 GCA_013397815.1 Aleadryas rufinucha
GCAAAGAGACTCAGTGTCTCATGCCTTTGTGCAGTAACCTCTTCTGTTGTTAATTGGCTTCATATTACTGACTATGCAAACCAGTCAGCCATCCTCATGACAAGAACCTATCCATGTAACATATGGACACCATAATACCAGAATGATCTCACCATAATGCAAATCCTGCAGGGTAAATACAGATCTGATCAAAGTGATACCAGAACAGGGTCTGAAAAATACTGTAGAAGGGCTGTGTATTTGTGTTTTATTATAGAAATTCTAACCTCAAATTTAAACTCATGGTATCTAAACTTCTGGTTTAGTGCTTTTTATTTGAGGTGAAGTGACCATGGGGGATCTAAAATAACACTTTTAGGCTATATTATTTGCATTTTAGAAGTGGATTACAACTTGAAAATATTTTCAATACAGAGAAATCCAAACCAGTATTTGAACTTCCCAGATACCTTTGAACTTTGGAGAGTTGAGTAGTATCTTAGTTTGCAACTTCTTGTTACAAGGCTGATGTATCATTCTGTACTAGGGAGTTAATACCATCATAACTCTGAAAATATTGGTACATTTGGAGTTGATGTTTTCTTTTTCTTTGAAATGGGGCTGAAACAGTCTGATTGACATGGTGGGTCTGCTCAGATATGACTTAAATCAGTGGGTAGCACCACTTGTCTGTTTCATCAATATACTCAAATTATTATTTGTTAGCAAACCGGTCCTTTTTCCTTATGTTCTTCTTTTAAGGAGTTAGAGAATGCTGTTGAAGGCTGGACAGATGACCTTGCACACCTCTCCCTGCTGAAGGAGACCCTGTCTGTATATATCAGCGCAGATGATATCTCAATCCTCAGTGAGCGAATAGAGCTCCTGCACAGGCAGTGGGAGGAGCTGTGCCACCAGGCAAGTACAGCACTGAGCAGTGATGAGAGCAATATGCAGGCTACGAAAGTGTTGGGAGAAAAATTGAATCCAAGTGGCAGCTTTTAGAAGAGATCCATGTAGACATCTGTAAATTCAAAAGCGAATTCTTTTTGAGTTAGGGGAAACATTCACTGAGATATTCCTTTAGTTACTGCTAGTGTTTCTAGATCTCTTGAACTTCATAATGGCTGTGAGGTCATATTTAAACAGCCTTGAAAAATCAGCAAAAAAGTCACACTGTGAGCTGTGGGACTTGGCATGCCTGGCTGGGAAAAAACACAGAAATAATACAGTTACACTTTGCTTTGGTGTAAGACCTGTGTTCAGAACAGATGTCCCCTCCCCACTCAACATTGCTTGATTGTACCTTCAGTTCTACTGATAGCTTCTCCTTCTTCAGACCTTGGTGTCTGCATTTCTTTTAGTCTGAGGGTGACTTCCTTGCCTGCAAAATGAGCTGAGGAATATTGTTTAATTTTTTCAGGCGCATCATGCTATTAGTGTGCTTCTGGCCTTTGAATTGCACTCCAGGTAGTGCAAATCTTCCTTACCCAGCTTTTCAGATTATCCTGATGTCATTTCTGTGGTTCAGTAGAGATTGCAGTCCAGATATGATGGGGCTAACTTGAAGTAGTTACCTCATGTAAACTACCTGTGAAGGCTTCAAAAACACCCCCAAAGCAGGAAAAAGGCTTCACAGTTACCAGCACAGATCTAGCTATGAGTTAGTTGCATTTGAATGAACCGATGTAGATACATCTAAATTATGATAACAGTAACATACTACATGTATGTTTATGGAAGAAGAAGGAGCCAAGTAAAGAAGTTTTCTTAGTTTCGAGCATGCTGAGTGTTTCAGGATGTAACCTTGCCCAAGCCTTCGTTCAACTGCTCCTTGTTTCCGGAAAGCTGTCAAGTTTAGAACCGCAAAAAGGAAATGCAAGATCACGTGTATGCCCCTGTTAAACCTAATACACTAGTTAAAAAGCACATCACTTTCATTTGTGAAAGAGCAGATGCAGTCTTCATCTTTTCAGCTGAAATTATGATATAAAGTCAGAAATAACCCAGATCTCAATGGGGAGAAAGTAAGTAGTTGTACCAATGTCTGAAACTGGAGACATGGCTTTGCTGCTCAGCCTGTGCTGCTATTTTGATTTCAGTGTCCATCTTGGTCTGTTACTGTTCCCAATCTGAGATGGTACCACAGTTGCAGCTATTTCTTAAACACAGAAGTGTTTACCTTCCTCCTTGTTAACTGCAGCATTTGCTTGTTTGATGTGTCATGCCTAATCTTCCCTGTCAGGGCACACCTCAGTGCTTTGGAATCTCTCAAGATGTCATGCCTATCCACAGGAAATAATTGTCTATGAAATGAGTGTGTTGGAACTCAAGTAAAAAATTACTTTTGCAAAATACGGTGTATCTTGGATTTAGGTTTGTACTCATGTGCTCATGCAAAATTACACAGACTTTTGGACTTTGGCCTGTACTATGTCTGCATCTTATTTTTTTTTATGCTTTGGTGAAGAATTTTTAATTTTCTTTTTAATTTAATCTCTTAGACTAAAAATAAACTAATATATTTTATAAAATTTTCTAAGTGAGCAAGAATTGTAAGAAAATACAATTTTTATCTTCTAATGGAAATTTCGGGTTAGAGGCATCATGAAACAAGATATTGACAGACTACTGAGCTTAACGCTTGGGTGCCTCTCTCTGTGCATAGGATGTAGCTGACAGGAAATCTGAGATCAGCGCTTACCCCTGAACTTACAGGCAGTCACACAAATTTTTGCTGTACAACTCCAGTTTGTTTCAATGGCAAGTAAATGGTTGCAACACTTTTTCAAGGCTAGAGGAATTCACATTGAGGCACAAAGTGTTTTAAGCATGTTTTAAATGCATTTACTGTTTTAGTTTCATTTACTCTTTGCAAATGGTTTAAGGTCTCCTTGCGGCGACAACAAGTTAGTGAGAGACTGAATGAGTGGGCTGTCTTCAGTGAGAAGAACAAGGAGCTCTGTGAATGGCTGACGCAAATGGAAAGTAAGGTGTCTCAAAATGGTGACATCCTCATAGAAGAAATGATTGAGAAACTTAAAAAGGTATAGTGTACACTTCCATACTCTTATTTAGCTTTTTACTTGTTTGTGAATTAGCCGTAATTGAGGTTTTGCCTTACCCTCATGTTCTGGTGTTTGTGTTCTCTCGCTATGCAGCATTTTCCTGTATTTCTTGAGATAGGACTTCCCAGAATACCAGAAAATTAATTGAATGCAAAGTCAGAGGCATCTGAATGCTTTAATAAGTGTTCAGTCAGAATTGTCTGTAATGAGTTAAACTATAGCAGACATATTTATATTTTATTCTTCTGGTAGTTGTTTTTGTTTATCCATCAAATATATGAGAGGTTGTCACTGCATTGTACCAATCACCTAAAAAAACAACATTCACTTGTATTTTTGCACCATCCTTTAGTAGTGTAGAATAGAGTATATTTAGAATAAGTACTCTGTCTTCTGATTGCTCTTTACTGTCTAGGATTATCAAGAGGAAATTGCTGTAGCCCAGAAGAACAAAATCCAGCTTCAGCAAATGGGTGAGAGACTTGCTAAAGCCAGCCATGAGAGTAAGGCATCAGAGATTGAGTACAAACTTGGCAAGATCAATGACAGATGGCAGCATCTTCTAGATCTTATTGCAGCCAGGTAAGACAGTTGTTTTGTTTCTAAGTTTTAAGTGGGACAGATTAGTGTGCTGGATATCGTGCATTTAAAATCCATTTTTGTCTGCCTTTTCATCATAAATTCTGAAATAAATTTATTCTTAATCATCAACACATTTCTGTGAAATTCACTTTCTTGTTTTACTGTATGGTACAGGACAACATTTCTTGAAAAAGAGACATTTAAAAGCTTTATTAAAATAATATGGTGATGGTGGTAGGTTACCAGTTGGACTTGATCTTAAAACTCTTCTCCAAACTCAACAGTTCTATGTTTCTACAGTATAGGATCAGTTGCAATCAGGTTTAGTGAGCCTTGCTCCAGTACCATCTTACTTTACATGGTGCTTAAAACTGGACGCAAATGTAGTTTTTCTGAGAATTTCTTGACAGAGGAATCAAAACAGTGTCCTTGTAGTTTTGGATTTCAAGAGGGGTAGGTCCAAAACTGAGTCTTAGGTTTTCTGCCAGATCATTTTTTTTTGCTGATGGAGAAGAGAAACTGCAGGTAGATGTATGCACACTGAGCTTAAAGACTCTTTTTATTCAAGGTCAAAAGTATAACAGCAATTTTCAGAAGTTAAAGAAATACAGGATTTTTGTTTGATATGTAAAGGAACTGATGTATTTGTTTCAACACTTTCTCTTGAGCTGTCTTACAGCCTCTCTTCCATTACCAGCAATAATTTTTTCACCATTTTCCACTTCATGAATTTCATAAATAGCTCATATACTTTATAATTCACATTTCTTTGATGTAAGAACATATGCATTAGTAACACTTTAGTCCTGTTAGCATCAAAAGGGTTTGTTTAGTTTCATTGTCTTTTTTGTGTTCTTTTTTCCTATGGTTTTACTACATTCTTGCTCTGAAATCTGTTAGCATGGGAGCAGTAAATTTTATGTAATCAGAAGCATTCCAGTGGCTCCAGCTCCTTTAACAGTAGTTCATTTTAAAGTAATGAACACCATATATTTCTTACAGAACAATTAAGTCAGGAAGTGTTGCATTACCGTCGAAGAGCCTGCTTGGTTTCAGAGGATGTGATACATCAACAGTTGTTCAACTTAAAGTATATTTGATATATTTTTATGTTACTCTTTTCAAATGCTTACTCAGGGAAATGTTTGAATAATACCTTCAGGAAGCTTCTAGCAAAAGGGGATTGCATTCAGAAACTGCAAAACACATCTTTGAAATACCTGTCTTGTCTATTCAGTATTACAGATTAGTCCCCACTTCGGAGAGATGAGGGTTTAGGATTTTGTACCATGCTTGAGTGGGGAGATGTAAGATGCAATATTATATACTTAAACCCTCTCATTCTGTTATCATGAAGTGTCAAGTCCTAGTTCTAAACTAATGTATGTGAAATATTATTTACTTTTATTTCCAGATAATTTCAACTTACCCTTCTCAACTGGCATGCTCAACATTACTGTATGCAATTAAACATATAACTCTTTACATTCCGGTGCTCACTGAAGTGAAAAAAACTCTGCAAATTTTCTGAAGTTTGGAAATAAATTGTGGAAAGGTGTGATGCTATTCTATGAAAAGCTAGTTCAGCTGTATCTTAGGTTGGAAATCAATAAAACCCAAGCTGTTGATTAATTAATGTATGTACTAAATGCTTGTATTGATGTCAAATTACCGATGGACAAAAGGGTTGGCATCCCCCAAGATAATTTTTAGAAGGCTCCAGAGGCCCTTTAGAATATGTTCTTATATATTAACATGTGTTCCTGTTAAGATATTTTGGAATTTGGAATGTATCATGTAACATGATTTTGGCTTCATTCAGCTAGTAAAGGCAGATTAGTTGTCCTGGTATTGAGGATAAAATACATCTTTTCATGTTCTGGATGCCTGACAATATTAATAAATTATTAGAGCCTGCAGGCTTTTCTGCAGTGCTACAGTAATCCCTTGCCTAGAGCATTTTTCTTAGTGGTTTGTTTCCTAGAGCTGTGAACTAATAGAAAGTGCTGTGTGAAAATGCTTTAGTAATATATTATGGTAAAACATGTCCGGTCTGAATCTTTACCTGTTGATTTTTATACAGTGTGGTGAAACTTCTCCAGTCACCTGTAAAAGCATCTTTCTCCCTCTCTCCCTCTCTCTCTCTTTCTCTCTTTCTCTCTTTCTCTCTTTCTCTCTTTCTCTCTTTCTCTCTCTCTCTCTCTCTCTCTTTCTCTCTCTCTTTCTCTTTCTCTCTCTTTCTGTCTTTCTCTCTTTCTCTTTCTTTCTTTTTCTTTCTCTTTCTTTCTTTTTTTCTCTTTCTTTCTTTCCTTTTCTTTTTCTTTCTTTCTTTTTCTTTCTTTCTCTCTGTTCCCTTACCCATTCCTTTTAATTGCTCCTCCATTCAGAGGAGGTCTGTAACTACAGAAGTGACAGCTGCAGAAAGGTGGTTGTGTCTCTGCATCAGAGACTTCCATTTCTTCCCTTCTAGAACCTTTTAATCCTTTCCAATTAATTTTTCCAATATGTTGGTCTCGTGAAAAAAGTTGCCGCTGTTTACAGCCAGGAAACAATGCTGTTGCTGCAACTGCTCGGGCTTTGCAAAGAAGGCTTTGTATGTGTTTTCATCCTTTCCCTTACCACTCACAGTCCACATTCCTGGAGATCAAATCTGGCACATGTTGATGAATGCAGGTTTTATTTAGAAACATGACCACTTGTCACCATCCAGTGTCATGTTATCAAGCAACGGCTGGTAACATTTGTTTGGTGTGAAACGTTTTCTGTACAGTACTCCCCAGCAAAGTGTGCCCCCTTTCCTCCCCGCCCCCCCGCCAAAAGAACAGTGTTTGCAGGCTTTGGGAGTGGAAGTTCTTCTTTTTAATACTGGAAAATTTCATGGTTGTGGTGGAAGACTTGCATACTGTGAGGATGGCAGAGGACAGCAGTGTGGATTCAGACCTCCCAGACTGTAACTGTGATATCACAAGGCAGGCGGCTATTTTTGTTTGCTTTTGATTGATACTATTCTTTCTGAAGTCTTGGCTTGCTGGGAAACTAACTGAAATATTGATATGTAGAAATTAGTACTATAGGTAGAAATTACTGTTTTCTGGTCAGTTGAAAAACAGTTGACAGTGATAACAGCATACTTTGTTTTACAGCTAGTACTTTTGGATCCTGGGTAGTGATGGAGACTTAGAAGTAGTAAAATCTCTTAGCTGTCTGAGATAAACTGTGGACTGATTTTACTGCTGTTTTTAAATATAAGAGCATGTACACACATGAGAATAAACAGACTGTATCTGCCTGCTTGGTGTTTGTGTCATCAAAGGGGCATGACTGCAAGCAAAAGGCAGAGAAGGAAAGAAGCTGTAAAGAAAGCATTTCTGACTTAACTTATCAAAGTCTGTCTGTCCTGTTCATATTAAGGACTGTTTTGTAACTGTATGTAATACTTGAACTCAGCCTGCATCATCTTGGATTTTTGATTCAGCTTCTCTTTTTCCCTTTTCTCATTATCTTTTCTAGAAATTTAGCTGCTGTTCAGAATTGTAGAAATTCAGTCTTTGAAAGAGGAAACTGATTGGAGTAGTAAATATAACTGGCTTTACTGGTGTCCTACTACGCAGTGGTACTGTACTTTGGAAAATATTTTTTTTTTTACTCATAAAAAGATTATTTTAAAACTGATCTTTTTCAAAGCTGATTTTAATAGTGCAACATTTTTCACTATTTCAAGGAGTGTTTCTAAAAACTTTGTCTTCCATTCCAAGTAATTTTTTTTAAAAAATACCTTTTCTGCTTTCTGCTGTCTGTTATACAGACTTAGCCAACATGCTCTTACTGAGTTTTTTCATGTTGCTTTAGTTTAATATTAGTAAGCAGCTGTCTAAATGACTAACGCAGTAGCTATGACTTCTTTATGATGCATTTTTCTGTACTTACTGCGTTGTTTCCATTTAGATTTAAGTAGAATCTAAGGCTTTCTTCTTTAGGACTAATTGAATTAAATGTATCTGTGCTTAATTTTAGCTCCAAGTTGTTCTCCCACTGTCTTTGCGTACTGTAGAATAATAGACATTATTAATAGACATTATTAATAGACAATCTAAAGTTATTGCTTTCTTGGGGAAATTGAGGCACATTAATTGGAGCATGAAAACATAAGTATCATAAGCCCATTCAAATTGTTAGATGATTTTTCATCAGTAAACCATAAAAACCATTGAATTCTGCAGGATTTTCCTTTCTGAGAGTTTTACGTATTTGTAAAATGTAACAAGACCGGGATGTGTGTTTTATGAAAAACAACCCTTAAGCCAACTGTGTAATGGTTCCAACCCTTTGATTTCAGTGCAGAATTTTCATTATCAAGGAGAGAAGTAATCTCAAGTCTTTCACAGTAACATGTGCAGTTACTTCGCTGACTAGTGCTGCAACAAAAGCATGAAATGACTATTGGAATAATTAACATTTTAAACATAATCTTGCAAGTGAAATCTCAAAACGTCAAAATTACACTTGGCTAGGGATCCCACATACTTGATTTAGTTTTTGACCTTTGTCTCTTAAACAGAGCTTTTAGAGCATAGGCAGCCTTGCTTGCTGAAAATCAGAAGGAAGACTCTCAGACATGATGGATTGTATCTATTATTTGATCGCGGATATGTTTTCAGAGTAGCTGGAGGCACAACACTGTACTGCAGTTCAGTCAAAATAAAAGTAGTCCCAGCAGACTCCAGTAAGCACTTGTTTATTTGTTTCTATTCATACCATGGGCAAGGAACTTGTTATGTTAAACTCAGTACAAAAAAAAAAAGAGCAGTGTTAAGGGTAGATGTAGTGGGGAGACAGGAAGGAAATTGTAGGGTTTGGGTTTGGTTGGAGTGTTCTTTTAGTATGTCACGCTGATTTTCTTTCTCTCTCTGGAGTAACTTAGATCATGTGACTGAAAGTAGTGGTAGTTGGCCCAGACTATTTTTTATGCTCTGGAAGGGATGTACTCCTGTGCAGTTTGCCTGAGGCAGAGGGCACTTTCTAAGTGATGGACCCTTTATAGTTGTTGCAGGCAAAATGTAAATGAAATCCAGCACAGAGATTAGAGTATAACACAACTGCAGACAAAAAAATCCTGGTGCACAGTTTGGTCTTACAGATGATCGAGTGACATTGTTTCCCCACAGGGCTGACATGACTCACTGTTCCCTTTCCCACTCCAGCAGGCCTGCAAAAGATCAGTAGTATCCAGCCTTGAAAATATAAGCAGAAAATGGGCAGGATTTCACTCCTTTTAAATTATGTCAGAGATTGAAAAGCTGTATGTGACTTCTAGAACGGTAATAGCCAACCTTCTTGGTCACCCTATGAACGAGTCTCAGTAGGTTCAAACCCACAAAACACACTATGTACAACCATAGGTGACAAGGTGATGCTGCCCTCAGACAGTGTGTGTTCTCCTACCATCTCCCCAAGCTTAAATAGATAGCTGTGTTTTGAGATAGCCTCATGATGGGGACTGAGGCAGTCTTTCAGCATAATTGTATTGACCTCAGTCCCCTCATAGACAGATTTTCAGATTGTCCCGATTTTTTTCTAGTTACCAGGTGGGTTTTTTTTTTTCAGTTCAAAACCCTACAGCTGTTGGTCATGAGACTCTGACAAGGAAGCTGTATTTGAACTGTTGTTAAGGGGTTTTAGCAATAAAGAACCACAGTTTAATCATCTGTGAGCTGGAGAGAGGGCTATAAAGAGATGAAAATTTGAAAGATTTAACTTTTTTTTTTTTAAGGTGGCATTAATATCTCTGTGATTCTCTTAATGGTCAGCTGCAACTACTGCTTTCAGTATGGAAACACTTGATAAATTTGCTGGTTAGTATTGTGGAAAAAATGTGAACTGCTTCTTTTGAATTATAGGATAGTCAGGTGACATTTTGTTTCTTAAACAAATATGGCAATCTTGTGTTTTTCAACTCAATTTAGTCAGTCTATTCCCAACTGCACTCATCTTTTAAACCTTTCTGATATTGAAACACTTAAGTAGAAGAGCAACAGGAGTATAAAGGGGAACATTACTCAAGATATTTTTGTTACCACACAAACAGGGAAAAAGAGAGACCTTAGGAAAAAATGCAGAATCCACCAATAATGTATGTTGTGAAACATGGGGATAGGAAGGAGAGAGTTATTGAAGGACAATTTTGCAGTTCAAACTGATTGAAGGGAAAATAATTGAGACAGGATGAAAGTTTAGTTGAATTTATTAACTCTCTAAGCTTAATGCTCTATTGATTTAAAAAAAAAAAAAAACAAAAAAAAAAAAAAAAAAAAAAAAAAAAAAAAAAAACAAAAAAAAAACCAACAACAACAACAAAAGAAATCTCTTTATTTTTTCCTGGTCATTGGTCTTCCAGGGTCAGAATTCCAAGAAAAATATTAGTTAGAAATCACTGTGCAGTTCCATTCCAATTTCATCTGTTTAGACCTGAAATAGTCCAGTAATGCCAACTTAAAGCAGCCCTTGGGATTCAAGAATTCTCCCCAAGTTCTCAGCTGGACTTCTTGCTCTGAAACTTACTTATTCGAGGACGAGTCTTCACCCTGGAACAGGATGTGCAGAGAGGTTGCCCAGATGGTGCCCCATCCCTAGGAATGTGTAAGGTCAGGCTGGATGGGGCTCTGAACAACCTGATCTAGTTGAAGATGTCCCTGCTCATTGCAGAGCAAGTGGACTAGACGATTTTTACAGATCCCTTCCAACCCAAACCTTCTGCGATATGTAGTTCAGTGTTTTCATGGGTGTGAAAAAGGCCTGTTCACTCAGTGCACTTTCCCACCACTACATGGATAAGTTATTTGTACTCTAAGAAAAACAGTTGTCATCCATTGGCCAAATACACAACTAAATTACTTAGATTGTTTTGGGGGTTTGATGTGTGTGAGGTCATTAAAAAAAAAATAAACAGAAAACTTTTCTTAGCAAATGTTAAAATCAACTGATAAAGGTACAGCTTTCAAAGAAGCTTTGAAAATGTTGTGTGGTATTAGTAAGCACTCAATGTTTCTCAACCAGCAGCTATGAATGCAGGACTCTATGCACATATAATATACTTCTGTTACATAATAAAGGAAGACTTTATAGCAGCACTTACCATCTGAGTGAAGTTTCTCTGAAAACTTTCTGAAACACATGGTGTGAAAATTTTTCTTCAGGGTGTACTTAATATTGCCATTTCTTTTTCTTTACAGGGTAAAGAAGTTGAAGGAAACCCTTGTTGCAGTGCAGCAGCTGGATAAAAACATGAGTAGCCTGAGATCTTGGCTTGCCCACATTGAGTCAGAGCTGTCCAAACCTATCGTCTATGAAACTTGTGACTCTGAGGAGATACAGAGGAAGCTAAATGAACAGCAGGTAAAATACAACACACTTACCAGGTGAACGGTGACATGGGGAAAGCCAAAGCAGAGTGTCCTTGGGCTGCCCATACCCAGTTCATTTGAGAGGGCATGAGACAAAATGCTGTAATATCAAGGCAAGTGGTACTTACTGTGTCACTTATAGAGCCTTCTGCTGGCCTTGACATCGAATCCTCCAGGAGCTGGTTGACATTTCCAAGAAAGGTAAGGCAACAAGAGTTGTAACCTGAACGAGTTACTGCAATTGTTTTCCTTTGGGGCTTGTGGTTTTTGTTTGTTTGAATTGTCTGTTCCCAGAGGCAAAACTGACACCTATTAGACCTTGCAAATTTTGCAAATGCTTGAAAATTACTATTTTTAGCAACTTTTCTAACTCAGTTTTATTTTGCAGCTTGTTTGAGAGTCACTTTGCACGCAAAGATGCATGAGCTATACATGTGAAGTTAAAACTGGTTGGTTTATACTACACAAAGCCTTTATGCAGTGCTAGATTAAAATATGTAGAAAAACGTGCGTCAGTTAGTTTTTGGCATTGAAACTACTGTTACTTCTAAGATGATTTACTGTACTTTTTCCTTCCTGTTCCACTTCACTGCCCAGTGCAGTTTTACCTAGAAGCATGTTCCTGGAGAGAACTGTTGTCCTTTGTGTTTCTGTTAGTTATTTATTGGCAAAAATACCTTTCTGGTGCCCACTGGAGATGAGTTAGATACTCTCCTGGGTCCTTTCTCCAGAGGAGAAAGAAATGCATGGGAAGAGGAAAGACAGGATATTTTGTGGGTAATTTATGAAGAGTACAAGTGGGCATTTTGCTCCTTTAAGCTGTGTGTGGAACTGAGAGCCAAGAACTTCTTCAGAGATTTTGCCAGCTCAACTGATTTGCTACGTCTCTGTTCAGAATTACTTATTAATATTCTATATGGAATTTACATAGGGATAATAATTTATAAGACAGAAGCATCACTAATGAATGGTGTTTCTGAGACAATAAAGTGCTGGGAAGGGCTAAACATTGCTATCAACAAAGTAGACAGTTGAGATTATTTACTAGAATCTCTATGCAGACATCCCATAGTTTGTTACAACCACTTCTTATTGGATTTATCTTGGGCAGAGAGACTGGTATATCTCTGCCTTTCTCTGTTTCCTTGTAGTGGCAGCATGCAGTGAGATTCTGTAGAAGTGAAAGTGGTTTAATTTGAACTCTAAAGGGGAGAAATAGAGGTGAATCTTACCATGGGAGGATGCCATATTTGGAAACATGGTGATGATTTGATGTGATACCAATACAAGACATGGTTATAATAATAATAATTTTAAAAACTCACCCACCTTCAATGCATGGCAACCAGTACTTTTTTTTTATTAGCTGGAGGCTATATCACTATCCACCACACCTCAGAAGGCTGCCTTCTCAAGTATTTTGTTCCCTGTCTGTGCTTTTAGTGACTTTGTGTTCTTTTCTATGTTTGATCTTCCACTGAGGTAATGTTATCTTCCCAGTTGTTCTTATGCAAAATTAGGTTAAAAATGTTATGCTGTGAAATAGGAGGGATGAATTCCATATATGAAACTCCATTATCNGATACCAATACAAGACATGGTTATAATAATAGTAATTTTAAAAAGTCACCCACCTTCAATGCATGGCAACCAGTACTTTTTTTTATTAGTTGGAGGCTATATCACTATCCACCACACCTCAGAAGGCTGCCTTCTCAAGTATTTTGTTCCCTGTCTGTGCTTTTAGTGATTTTGTGTTCTTTTCTATGTTTGATCTTCCACTGAGGTAATGTTATCTTCCCAGTTGTTCTTATGCAAAATTAGGTTAAAAATGTTATGCTGTGAAATAGGAGGGATGAATTCCATATATGAAACTCCATTATCTACTTCTCAGCATCTGCTTCAGCCAAGCATCAGCTTTGCAGATTGCTGATCGCTAGTGAAATTAAAAATCCAGTTGGATCTGGATATCCCAGGGAAGGTAGGGTAACTTCAATGCAGTATTTTCCTAGGGTAATGAACTCCATTTAAAGGATTTATTGTTTGTTTATTTTCTTAATCTTCTGCCACTTGAAATGTGAAAAAATTATGTTTGGTTCTGGCCAAATAATGTAAAAATAAAGGTTGTATATGGGTGACAGCAGTGCATAAAAGTGACAGTCCTTTGTGAACTAACCCAAAGGCTTAATGTTCTCTAATAAACATAATAAATTTTAAAATCTGGGAAAAAAATATTAGACTATGGAGAAGAAATAGTCTAGGCATTGCTTTTGGAAATGTTCTGTAGGTGAATAAAAAAAGTGTTCTTCTTAGGAATCCTCAGGACCCACAGTTCTCACTACTGCTTTACTCCAAAACATTAGCAAGGAGATTGTGTTACCTGAACTTACTTAACCTCAAGTTTCATAGCTGTCTGGAGTGTGTGTTTCATAAAGTATTACATCTGATTGTAGTATCTGCCCTTCCATAATATTTCAGGGCAAATAGAAAGAAAAATAAGCACTGACATCACGATGAAAGTATTTTTCAGGCAAGTGAAGTGAAAGGGCCATTGCTGAGGAAGAAAAGATTGTGATTTTCCACTCAATGTCCTCAAGCACATGTTTAAAAAATAACTCTCTAGATGAGAATATGAAATATATTACTTCATTAAGTGAAACCCCAATTATTACAAACAACCAAAACAAATGGTTGATGTAGGTCAACTTTGCTCTATTTCAAATTTCCTGAGTTTTTTAATTCAACACTTAGATCTCATTTCCTGCTGGAAGGCATTTTCAGATAGTGTTGCTAGCTGTCAGAAAAGTTCCTCTAGTTAGACCTTAAATGTATGTAGGCACAGTATGTTGACACTGTATTTCCCTTTGCATGTCATAGTTTACTTCAACAGCAAAATTATAAGGAGCAGTTTACTCATCCTCAAGCTGCCACATTCTCCTAAGTAAGCCTCCACATCTCTAATTGTCCTATTGGTTCCTTTCTTTATCTGAATCAGAACTGAATTAGTATGCTGATGCAATATAGCACTTTTTGATATAGTTACATTAGTATTTCTTTGTCATTATTGGAATTATGTTGTCTTGGCTTTGTTATTGTCCATACTGATTTTTCCATCTAATATTCTGATGATTTATTACAAATGTAGACAAAAGTCAAGCAGTTTCTTTTCATTGCACTGATCCAACAGCAGCAGCCAGTTACTTCTGTGGTTTGTCTTAACTTGAATCTGAAGATCAAAACTGAGGGTGAAATATAACTTCTGGATGAAACATTATCATCAGTTTAGAACAAGCCATTGGAACCAAGAAACCTACAGAAAAAACAATACTGATCACATATAATAGGTGCTAAGACAATGTGAGTGCATTTTCTTTAGGTGTCTGGAATTTTCCATTTCCTGTGAAAATGCTGTAGAACTGGAAACTTGAAGGAAGAAAAATCTACACATGCACTGTTCAACATGTGCTGCTGCCGGTCTCCATGTAAAACATGCCACTTTGCAGCTATCTCACCTGGGGAACAGTATGTTCATGAAGGGTCCCTCTGCCAAACCTTTGCAATACATAAGAACATATTTCCTTGTCACACTTCTCTTACTAACTTCTGCTTTACATTCTCTGTGATAGTGGAAAAGGGCTGAGAATAATTCTACTATTTATTGGTGATGCTGATTAAATGTGTGTGAAAGATGCTCAGCTGAGCATGCAGAGCTCTGGCAGTTTGTCCCAGGTAATGGTTTGGTGTTCATCGTCCCTGGGAGAGCTGTGCATGCTGCCAGGTTCTCCTGGCCTCATTGATAACATTGCATCACCACCTGTGTAGATGCACTCTCTTAATTGGTATTTACTGGATGTTTTTCTTCTGTTTGCAAGCTTTTTTCTTTTTTTAAATAAGTGGAAGATAAATACATTTGCCTGGATGCATGTCTTGCAATTTCTCTTAAGAACTAATTTCTTCACCTGCAGGAACTTCAGAGGGACATAGAGAAACACAGCACTGGCGTGGCATCTGTTCTCAATTTGTGTGAAGTACTTCTTCATGACTGTGATGCTTGTGCCACAGAAGCAGAGTGTGACTCTATCCAGCAGGCTACACGCAACCTGGACAGAAGGTGGAGGAATATTTGTGCAATGTCAATGGAAAGGCGACTTAAGTAAGTGTAAAATGCCTGCAGATTAGTATTTCCTTCCACAGGTAGAAATACAGGATGGGATGTATATTATATGGTTATAATGTTGAATATAAGAGTGTATGGGTCAGAAAAATATCATAAACTGAGTAGAAGCCAATAGTTGCTATGCTTCTATGAAAAAAATGAAATTTTGGGTTGCACATGCCTTTATACAAAGTACAGATAACAATCATCAAATTTCACTCACAAGTCCTTCCATAGAATGATTTATTATTTCCCATGCTTCGTAGAAATTATGAGAGAGAAGCTAGAGAAAGCTTAGATGATAGCAGTGACTCCAAGACATTTAGAAAATATTACCTAAAAGGGAGGTTGTAACACTTAAATTTACACAAGAACTACTGAGATTGATGGGAAACTAGTTATTGAATGGGTGGAATGTTATTCCAGGTATTAGGGTTTATATGTACCCAGTGTTTCTCAGCAGTTTCTCTTATGTCTGATTTTATTTAGTTGGAAGAATTTTGGGACTGAGCACTCATATGGAATTTCTTCACCTGTCCACCTTAGCTGTGCTGAGCAAGTGAGGGCATAGCACCCAGTATTCTTGGGTGTAGTCTGCGTAACTGCACATGCTTAGACCAGCTGTAGGCTGCATGCCCATCATATCCAGAAGATTCATTGTTTTCTATTCCCATATAGGATAGTTTGGCGATTTCAACAGCAATAATGATGTTAGGCTAGATTGGGGCAATGCTATGTATACTGTGTGCTGACTAGTAATGAAACATGTTGACAGGTGTAAACTCCTTTATTTATGAAGATATTTTCTTTAACTTTTTAAGTTATGAAACTTATTTCTGTCATGTTTGTACAGTCATATAAACAACTCTAGGAAGAACTTGACGTTTCAAAATGATGAATTGAACTTTTTATGATCTTTCATTTTGTGGGATATTCTTAATGTATTAGTAAAGCTTTTTGTTTGTTTTATGCCACACATTTATTGCTTTTAGGTTTTGCTGCTCTATATCCATAGATTCGTATCTTTAAGTAATTTTATACTATTGCCATGGAAATTCTTGAATTATATATATATGTAAGTACAGTTCCGTGTTATAAGTTCTACTTAAAACTATATTTATAAGTTCTATCTTCGACATAGTCTGTCTTGAACATACATGGGCTTTCATACCTTTGTGTTCAACAAATGAATTCAGAACTATTTTAAAGTTAACGTGGAACTATGCATGGAACTCTGTTTTACTTTCTTAGAATGTACACATTATGCTTTAGTAGATTTGTACTTGTAAGTTAACTGAGCTGTCAGTATTTAGGATCTTTATTGTACTAGAAAAAATAACTCTTTATTTGTATTAAAGAGCAAGTTTTTTCATGTCACTGGCACTGCATTTCAGAAGTTGTTAAGTGTGTGCTCAGCTTTTTAGAGCTCCTATTACAAACTTAAAACTTTTTTTTATACTGATTCCAAAATTAGATGCATTAAAAAAAAAATGCCTTCATCTTATTCTAGCTCAAGTCTGGAATGAGCCAGCCTTCCCTGTGGTCTGTTTATCAGTCTGGCTGGCTGAGTTAGGTTATTAGTCAGTTACTGTCTGGTGCAGTGCTAGTTTGCTGTTGCAGATGACTGGTTAAAGTTCTGTAGGTCAGCTGGCCATCAGTCCAAGCATTCTCTAATTTTCCATTGTCTGTTGCAGAATTGAAGAGACCTGGAGGCTATGGCAAAAATTTTTGGATGACTACTCTAGATTTGAAGAGTGGCTAAAAGTCTCTGAGAGGACAGCTGCTTTCCCAAGCTCCTCTGGTGTGCTTTACACTGTTGCTAAGGAAGAACTGAAGAAATTTGAGGTGATTTAGAGTGGTTGAAATTCAATACCTAATGATCACATTGCAGCAGGCAGCTGGTGTTCTTCTTTCCCATAACCAAGTTACTCAGCAGAGATGCTGTGTTAATAAAGTGGAGTAGATGATTTTGTAGCTGTCTTCAGTGGCAGGTTCCTAAGATAAAAAGACAGTGGAAGATGGCCACAGGAAGTGTTAATAAATCAATCCACTCTGCCTCCACTGTTTGTTTACCAAAGCTAGATTCTTCACCTTTTTTATTTCTGCAACTTTTTAATATGTCCAGTCAGTTGGTGTTCCAGAGCCTTCCTAAATCTCCCTTCACCAAGTGCCTCTTCAAGTGCATGCTGCATGTTTTAGCTTTTGCTTTGATTCTATCCTTCCTCTTCTTTCCATAACTGTCTGAAGCCAGCCCTCTGAACTCTCTCGTATGATGCAGAATGTCACCTCTTTAGATCCTTATATGTGAAATTCATGTTCATGTAAATATTGTTATATGTCCACATGGTGTCCCCTGTGACTTAGGAGTTAAGCATGATCAAAACCGACAAGCTGTCCCTTTGGTCAGTGCTTAGGAGCTTGTTACATGACTCTGTTATGTCTGGAGGATGTGAGAGCTTGTCTCATAGTTACAAGGGATTGTAAACCTGTTTGTGAAGCACACACGCACATCATCTGGTGAGTCACAGGGGAAAATCTTTTGCTTAGATTCATATTTGCAAAGAGTATGTCAAGATGAGAGAGGAGAAAGAGAACAAATTATTTAGGCAATTCCATAAACAGTCAAATGCTGTAAAGTATTTGCTGTGAAGAAGAAATGCCAATTTTAAACGGTGTCTAAGACCAGTTAATAGGTTTTGGTTTAACAGTTAAATCAAAAACATAAACTGTGAAGCACTGAGTTCTGTAATTGACATTCATATTTATGAATGTACTGGCCAGGTTTTGGTCATTATGCCAGACTTCATTATGGTCAGGTAGATTGCCATAGTATAAAAAATTTGCTTCGTGGACACAAGCACTCTGCCTCAGACCTCTTTCCTGTTGTCCCTTTATTCAGTGATCAGGATTTAAATCTCTTATTTAGTAAGTCTCTGTATGAGAAGCAATACCAAAAGTATATTGACTCTTTGATTTTTACAGCTGAATTGACTTTGCCAAAAGTCTGTTTTGTTGAACCTCAGCTGTTATGGTGACCTTTCCTCTGCAGCAGACCTGTGGATTTTTTACTGCCTGTAGAGTGTCAGCTAGAACAAGATGCAAAGAGAACAGTGTAGCCTCTCCAAAAGCCTGCTTTCCCTGTAGTTTGGTTCTTTCTCTTTTTTCCTTCTTTTTTTTCTCTCTCTTTTTTTTTCCTCCCTCCTGAGCACCTAATTTCTTTGCCTACCATATAGCAGGAATGCAAGTAACAAAATTATGGTATTCAAATTCAGTGGAATTCAGCAGCTTTACTGTGAATTCAGTATTAAGTCGGCCACTTGCAAATAGTGACAGAAGCAGGTTTCTGCTTTAACTATACATTTTTTCTAATTTTATTTTCTTCTCCATATCGGCACTTTAAATAAAAAAAACAAGAACACACAACAAAAAGAGCTCATCAGACCATAAAAGAACCTTGCAATTCCTGAGCACAGAGGTCAGAGATGGCTCTCACTGACTTCTCTGTACAAAACCTAACTCCTTCCTCTCCAGTACTTTATGGAGAAATGGAGAGTTTACAGGAAGGAATGCAACAGATGAATTCTTGTGTAGATGAGATGAAAAACTGGAAGGCAAAGAAACAGCTGTTCTTTTGCTGGAGAAGGCTTGGTAACAGGTGAAACAACAACTGCATGCTTTTAGATTTCATGATCCTAGTAAATACAGTCAGATTTGTGCCTCTAATATCGGAATACTTGTGCAATTTTAAATTACTTCAGTTCTACTGATCATTTCACCCTAGCTGCAACCCTGTTTGCTCCTTTTTGGTTGGGTCCCGTACCCAATTTGATTGCCATTCAATGAAGAGAATAATTACATTGAGAGGACTCTACAGATTTTGATCTTTTTTCCAACCAGTTTCTTTACTTTCTTCTCTCCTATTACAGCAGAAATGTGCTTATTTCATTTTTAGCTTTAAATGGTGCAAAATGAAGTGTATATATTTTTACATAGAAAACTCATCCGTCTAATTAAAATTTCTGTACAGAAGTCTATTACCTATGCTACTTCTACAGTCCTTATTAGGGGAAGGGTCTAGTTTTGGAAGAGATTGACTGTTTTATTGCATTGTGAGGAATATCAGAGAGCAAGTTTGTAGAACTACAGTGGGATCCAAACCCTACTTGTATTCAAAAGAGAGATGATGTAATCTAGGTTTTTAAGTCTTCCTTTGATTGCTTTTCTATTGCAGTGATAAGATAAAAACAAGTCGATTTTTGAAAGAATATTTGTTGGTTTTGCTATTGTTATTACTATTATTGAAGGTATTAATTCAGTCATTTCTCTATAAGCTGCTTTCTCCAGGCTTCATGATTGCTAGTCACAACATAAAATCCATGGACTATGTCACCGGTGCACCTCAGCTGCATCTCTGTGTCTCTTGTAACAGCAGAGCAAGCACCAAAAGTACATGGTGCAAACATTTGCCCAGACATAAGTTGGCATGGATATTCATGACATTTTCTTTTCCACAAATATTTTAAGACAAAACTTACTTGTACACCAGTATACTAAATATCAAGAGATGTCTCATTCAGTACCATGTTTCAGAATAAACAATTGCTCAAGTCTCTTCAGTATTTGCATTTCCGCAAATGCAATATGTGAAAAGAAATCCAATGAAGCCACAGGAATCTTGTATTTCTGTTCCTTTTTTTTTAAAGAAGAGTTTCGTGTTCATTGTTTGTAGTTCTGTTCTCAAATACAAAAGCATATAATTTTGTAGAAAGAAGACTTTTTTTTTTTGTACTGATTTTGCCTTTGTAATGGATATTCATGTAGCGATTCTCATTCAGTGAACCATGTCAGTCTTACAAACTTTTTTCTGGTTTTTTTGGAGGGATTTTTTTGGGTTTTTTTTGGTTTTGCTTTCTTTAATCAGAAGGCAGTATCTCTATAGGGTATATAGATGTACCCAATTAGTGGAATTTATTGGCTAACACAAGTCAGAGTGCAGAAGCAGGGCCAAAATAAGGCAAGATATCTATATATGTATCCTGATTTCAGTAATTAAAAGTCTAAAGGTGTCCTTTGTTCATACTGCTTTAGGCTTTCCAGAGACAAGTACATGAAAGCCTGACTCAGCTGGAGCTGATCAATAAGCAATATCGGCGCCTGGCCCGGGAGAACCGCACTGACTCCGATGGCAGCCTCAAGCAGATGGTTCATGAGGGGAACCAGAGATGGGACAACTTACAAAAGCGAGTTACCTCCATCCTGCGCAGGCTAAAAGTATTTTTCCATTTTTAAGACTTCAATTTCACTACTCTAGCTATGAATCAAGGGTACTTCAGCAGCTTTCAGTTTAATGAATTTGCACAGTGGTTTTGAGGAGATTTCTGCCTTTGGAAGAGGAAGGAAGCTTATCAGCTTACTTAGTCCAAAATAACCAAAGTATAGGCTGTAGGCAAATGCTTGGTGACATCAAAACCACCTTCCTTACAGAAGATAACTTTCATAGGTCTGCTAATTGCAGCTCTATATGGTGTTATTGAAAAGGGAACCTTAGAAAGCATGAAGGAAATGAAAGAAGGTGTACTGAGTTTAAATTGGGTTTGATGTGGATGAAAGTCATTTCCCCACTATTGCTGGGGGTTTTCATGTTGTTGGTCATTTCATGCCACTCGATTTTCCACCCCTCCAGCATTTTATTGGCCAGCGGGAGGAGTTTGAAACAGCACGTGACAGCATCCTGGTATGGCTCACAGAGATGGACCTGCAGCTGACCAACATTGAGCATTTCTCAGAGTGTGATGTCCAAGCAAAGATAAAGCAACTTAAGGTAAAGAATAATTGAGTAGTTACAGAAGGAGGGATGAAAGAAGTGGGAGAAAAAAACATGCATGATGGGAAAAAAAATTTTAAGAAACATTATGGAGAAATGCAGCATGATATGATATATGATATATGATATATGATATGATATGATATGATATGATATGATATGATATGATATGATATGATATGATATGATGTGATATGATGTGATATGATATGATAGATATTACTTGCAGGCCGAGACTTCAACTTCAAAAGTTGTGGATTAAGTCAGATTCCAATATGTACTTTTATGTCAAGATATAAGATCTTTGAGCTGTGAAAAATGCAAAAAGAAAAAACAGGGGTGATAGTGTACTTTCCCTCATCAAAATAGGAAATTTTAATAAAAATTTAATAAAATTTAATAAAAATTATTTATGTAAAGTCTCCATTATTGCTAATATCTAATAATTACTACATTTTTCAACCATTTCTGCATCAGAAAACTGCTTATCTGGAGAGAACAATACTAAAAGTCACATTATCCAAAATTCCACTGTGCTAGGTATAGCATTTGTGTTCATTCTAGACATTTGGTCATTGGCATGGCTTGTTTAGAGAAGAGCTTTCTTTCCAAATTCAACAAGTGAGGAATGAGATGGTGAACCATGAAGTATTACTGGTTTTGGCTTGAAAGACTGTGGAATGCTAAATTTAATTGAATTGCTCATTGTTGCTCATGACAGGAGTATTTGGCACAATCCCTGTTTGTTACCCACACCATTCTTTCCGTGTAACTCCAAAGACTTGCATCCTTAATTACTCAGCTTGTTGTCATGTTGATTTTGTTGATAAAGCACGGGCTTTTCTTTTACACAGGCTTTCCAGCAAGAAATTTCACTGAACAACAACAAAATTGAGCAGATAATTGTGCAAGGTGAGCAACTCATTGAGAAAAGCGAGCCCCTGGATGCAGCTGTGATTGAAGAAGAACTAGACGAGCTGCATCGTTACTGCCAAGAGGTCTTCGGTCGTGTGGAACGCTACCACAAGAAACTTATCCGCCTTCCTGTGTGTATATTTACATATGTTTTTACTTGTTTGGTTTGTTGCCATTTTACAAATGTGAGAATGAAGAAAGATGTTGAAATGAAGCCTTTCGTAACTTTCCGCAAGTCCTGTGGTTAAATTTTGTTGCAGACCTGGACCATCTGCCTCCCTTCATTGCACGCTGTCTGTGTCCTGTTCAGAGAGCAAACTGACAAGATCTGGAATTTCTGTAAATCGTCATGAAAATCCATGCAAATTGGAGATTTATAGAACTTTATTCATGGGGGTAGCACTGTGGTGCTGGTCATAAGAACATCTCCCTGCACTGTCAGATAGTTTGGCAGCTTAGTGAGGTTTTTTTTTAAAAAAAACAATGATAAAATGATTTTTCTCATCAGAAGAGACAGAAATTTGTCTCCAGAATTGAACACAAACTCAAAACTGGAAAAGGAAAACAAAAGGAGAAAGTGGAAGGAAAACAATTTTTTGGTAGCTCAAGTCCTACTGAATGAAAGGAAAAAAACATCCAGGAGCTTCGAAATATGAAATAACATAGTGAGAGCAGTGCTCATGATAAAGATCACTTATGCTTTCTATTAATTGATTCCAGATGTTTTTCTAACTTAATATTTGCATTGAAGTAACATCAGTAAAAGTCTGGAGATATTTGTCTTATGTGGGACTTTATGGTGCCTCAAGTACTTAAAATGAGCTGGCACTTCGATGTTCTTTGTTGTTTTGGTTTTGTAGTACACCTTAAAAATAATGAAAGGAAAGTGCAAAAGGATGCAAAACAAAAACCCCACCAGTGTGACTGTCATCTAATGCTACTTTATTTCACTGACCCAGGCTGAGCATGCAGTGCCTCTGCACGTTTCATTGATCGCTTCTATTTGCATTGTGCTTCTAGCTAACAGATGACGAGCACGACCTCTCTGACAGAGAGGTGGATCTGGATGAATCAGCAGATCTCTCTGACATACGCTGGCATGACAAATCTGCGGACAGCATTCTCTCCCCGCACCCCTCTTCCAACCTTTCGCTGCCTCTTTCCCAGCCACTGAGGAGCGAGCGATCAGGGCGAGATACCCCTGCGAGCGTGGACTCCATCCCCCTGGAGTGGGATCATGACTACGACCTTAGCAGGGACCTGGAGACAGCTGTTTCACGGGCACTGCACTCTGAAGAAGACGGAGGACAAGAAAAAGACTTCTACCTGAGAGGAGCAGCTGGCATAGCAGGTATGGTGGCAGATTGTGTGCTTTGTTCTCTCCGAGTGAAAAAAAAGCAAATGTTAGATGTGTGATTGCGTGGCCAAGATTCTCATGGAAAAGTACTTTAAATAGCCCCTGATGACTTTAAATAGTGTTTCCTAAGTGATCTCAGTGGCCCTCTGGCCTTAGAGACAGGGATGGAGATTCCTGGATGACGACAGCCTTGGAAAATGGCAAAGGCATACATGATATGGCAGGGAATTGGCTGTGTATCTGTGCGTGAGCCCTGCCAGATGGAATATGTCATCCTTAACAGCCCTGTGTCCTAAGTTATTCTGACTAGAAGAAACTACACTGGATATGGCAAAAAGTTCAGAACAAACTAATGAAGAAATGCTGTGGGAGAGACCCACAGAGAAAATCATCAAGTGTTTAAGTAAATCCTAACTCAGTCCTTATGCAGGCAAGACTCCAGCAAATGAGTGTTTAGTCTGAGGTGGGATCTTGGGTCTTGTTCTCCACTGAAGATGGAAATCCTTTCTAAGTGTTTCTGCTTTGTGTAATAAATCTTAACAAGTGAAAGTGCCCAAATGGAGCTAGCTGTGGGATAAGACATACCAGTGTATTTTGCTCTGATCTTGTGGCTATCTTTTGCTTTCCAGGTCATTGCTCTGAAAAGAGTCAGGTTTGCCTGGATATTAAGAGACTTTGTAGCAGCCTCTCTGTGTTTCAGTGTTCATCTTTTTCCTTCTCCAGAGAGAATGTTTGCTATTGGAACCATTTATATAATCCATCCTATGAAAAGGACTCCTGCTGTAAGGAGACGGCCATTGCTGAGCCATCAATTCAGATTGTGCTTTTATTTTTTCAGATGTAGAGATCCCTGAAACTCTTGAGGCCTATGTAACACTCACAGAAAACGCCCTCAAAAATCTCTCTGGTAGGCATCATAAAAGACTTAAGCATAGCCAGATGCAAATACCATGGTGCACAAGCATAACTTCTTTCTCTTCTCTTAGCATCTGCTACCTTTTCACAACTTACAAGATAATATTTCTTACATGGCAGCATTAGCATCTTAACTTAGAAGTATCCTCCTGCTTTACTACTGCGCTTAAAGGTCTCATTAAGGGCATGGATGAAATGATGAAGTTTGAAGTATTAGCCCTCCCACCTTGGCTGACTAAACTAAACTGATCTGATTGGTCTTTTTCCTCTGGTGTCCATCAGCTAGACTTAATACATTGTTACATCTTAAGGCAGAAGGAAAAGGTATAGAGCAATACCTAATTTTTGGGTTTGCATTTATTTTTTTTTTTTTAACACAGCCACATCTTGGGTTATCACACAGATATAAGCTTTTAAGTTAGTTGTTTTGTGTGATTAAAATGTCAAGTTGAGGTACTGTTTTTATCTTAGTCTCATATATTGGAAAATTATTTTCTTTTCTCTTAGCACAAGATTAAACCTGCTGTCTCATTTGTTAGATGACTCTCTTGGAGGAATTAGATGCATTTGAAATACCTTTCCTCATGATTTCAAAGTTTGCTTCTTTTTAAATAACGACTTCATTGCAGACAGCAAACATTTAAAATCTTAGTGTCTGTGACACAAGCCTCAGGTTCACCACCCATTTTTATTTGCTCTCCAAATTAGCGAAATAATATTATTGATTAAGGGTATAAGTAATACCTTTAATAGCAGTAATACAGTACTTATGGAAAAAATGTGTTTAGTTTTTTGACCTGTGAAAGTTTTTAAAGTAATGAGCAAAAAGCAATGTTGAGCATTTTGTCCTGTCCATTTGGGGTGAGGTGGTGTTTTATATGAAAAAAGATTAATCATCCAAGAGGCTCCATTTCCTGTAATTAGTTGGACAGAAGGCTCTCCTTCTCTATTCATGTTTTTAATTGTGTCTTTATGAATAAATTCAAACTGTCTTTGTAAACAGATGGAAATCAGGCATAGTGATAGAATATGGATAAGAAGGATCTCATGTGGTCCTCTAGGCTGCAGCCTGCTTCACATTAGAATTGTCTGTAGCTAATTTTTATCACAGAATTCAGCTGACCTCTATAAGGAAAAGACAAGTTAGTCCTGCTTCAAAAACATTGGTATAGGTTCCCAGTAGATTGAATGAATAATACCATCTTGCAGATATGTTAAGCATGATCTTTGTCAAGTACCTAATTGGGAAAATACTGTAAATTTTGCTGCTTAGTGTGGCTGCCCAAATCAGTCATTGACTACTTGCTGTGGGCCTCCAAGATGTCCAGTCATCTATGGATTTTGACAATATGATTATAACAGTATCACTTAGCATTTGTATGCCACTTCTTGTCTTTAAAATTGTATATAAATAGGATCCTTTCATGGAGGTCCAAATTCTACTGCTTTTTAGTGGAGAGGAATAATACAAAGAGAAATGAAGATACTAAATTTTCACCTGGATTTAGATCATACAAATGGAGATTTGGGTTACAGAGTTTTATTTGACAGTGTTTGAAAGGGAGCAAGATGTTTTCCAAAATCATGGAGGTTAGAGTACACTTTGGTGAGAACTTTCTCTTTAAAAAAAGGCAAGTCATTCAATGTGGGGGAAAAGTCACTCCAGAATAATTTGCAAGCCTACTTTAAACTGTGGACTCTTTTATAGTATGCTTATGGCAAGTTTGTTCATTGGTATCATCTTCTGAAGGTTGCTAACACTAATGTAACTAGTTATCACTTATCTTTGACATTGAACCACTCATACTGCTGCCACCACATTTCTCCTTTACTCTCTAATCTAAATAGTGTTCCTAATATCTATTCTGCCTGGGCAAGGAAAAAAAAACCTTTGGAAAAATTAGGGTGACAGTCACTTTTTTTTGGTTGTGATGCAGGTGAACCGGGTGCCCTGGAAGCGCATATCCGACAGCTGGACAAGGCCTTGGACACCAGTCGTTTCCAAATACAGCAAACAGAAAACATCATCCGTAGCAAGACACCCACAGGACCAGAACTGGATTCCACTTACAAAGGATATGTGCGTGTGTTTTGGAGCCCCACTCAAATATGCACTCCAAGCTTATCTTAGCGTTGCCATTGAAGGAAATACAGCTGCTTCAACAGAGCAATTGGCTCTAACTGCTTCTCAGACTCACTCATGTGGTTGCTACCCTTAACTACATGCTGCTGTTGTTTATGTTGTTAGTGTGTCTATAATAGCATAAGAGTAGAGGAACATGACTCTGAGGAATTTATTTTCCTATTACATTGTTGCAGATGTCTGGAAGTACTTTCTCACACATGCTGTTATCCATCTGATGATGATACCCTTGTTTGAATTTCCTCTGCTTTTAAAAGCAGGTTTTATAGGTTTAGGCACAGTATTCATCTTGCTAATGAATTATAAACATGCATCATATAAGCAAGGTTGCATGTATGGAATCCCTGATTAAAAAGCATTTCCACATTTAGGTTAATTTTCTTTATCAGTCTTCCTAGTGTCTTTCCCATAGTGTCTTAAAATTCAGAAAAAATGGCACCTACGACATCTAGAACAATTTGGCATAATGGCACTATGTTATTTCTGTTTAGTCTTAACTTAAGCTTTAAGCCTTTATTGTCTCCATATACTTTTTTTTTGTAGGATCAGATTTTTAAAATAATAGATTTTTTTCTTCACACTTACTTTTTGAAATATCTGTAATTTGCATTGTAATTCGTACTGCCCATACAATTGGTCCTGTACAGTGCATATTGAAAAGGGGTGTTTTGTTTGTTAACACAGATGAAACTGCTAGGTGAATGCAGTGGAAGCATAGACTCGGTAAGAAGGCTTGGTTATAAACTGAAGGAGGAAGAAGAAAAATTTTCAGGACTCATTAACATGAACAGTACTGAAACACAAACAGCTGGTAAGTAACACGTAGTTCGTTTGATGAACAGCAATTATGGAAAGTAGCAAACATGCCAAGATTTTCTGAATAAACACTTGGTATTATTTTCTGGTGTAAATTTTACATGATGGTCTGTTACCATGTTCTGTTTAACATCTTTTAATAGGAATAGTAAGGAATAGTAAGTATTCCCTGTGTATGCCCTATGAAGAGTTTAGGCATGCAAGTCCGTTTTAAGAACCCCTTCATATCATGAGGCAAAACCTTAAGCCTTTCAGAGAGTCCCTGTGGATGCAGTGGGTTTTTATTGTAAGATTTCTCGTGAAAAAGCTTGCTTGTATTGCTGTACAAAACACCTAAGTCATCGTTTGTTTCTTCTAATGTTAGCTTTCACCTCTAAGATTATCTGCCTACAGTAAAGAAATTTATTTTCACCTGATTCTGCTCATAGAAATCTGACATTAGAAAGCAATAAAATTGCCTGCTGACTGGAATCATCCAGGTTCTCCATTCTTTCTCTCCAACATCACTTTCTTCAATCTAACGTAGTTTTTAATGTGGTTAGAGTCTGTGGCTTAGGGTTTTTATGGAGCATCTTTTTGTCCTGAGCAGTATTCAACTCATCTAATTGTGTGTGTGTAGCTAGTGGGTTTTTTTTGCTTTTGTTGAATTCCGTGTTTGTAATTCCAGGTGTAATTGAAAGATGGGAATTAATCCAGGCTCAAGCTCTAAGCAAAGAGCTGAGGATGAAGCAGAACCTTCAGCAATGGCAGCAGTTCAACTCCGACCTTAATAGCATCTGGGCTTGGTTAGGAGAAACTGAAGAGGAACTGGAGAAGCTCCACCGCCTTGATCTCAGCACTGATATACAAACTATTGAGCTCAGAATTAAAAAACTGAAAGTGAGTTTTACTGCTCTTTTCCATAAGTTACCTTGTAAAACTGAGTGCAACAGGTATGTTGAAGAGGTTACCAATAATTGCAGCTCATTGCTCCACATAGCAAGCTGCTGCTGATAAAGTAACTGGGGAAGTGATTTTCTGAATTGCCTTCTGGCAGGGAAATGTACCACTGGCAATCCAAATGAAGTTTTGGAATAGTAATTCTGTGGCATTTTTGTAATTTCAGAATGTACCGATAACTCCTGATGTCACTCAAACTGATGAAATAAAAAAAAGCGCCAAGTTAGATCAATTCTCTTCCACTCAAATTGGTAAAAAAATAGCTGCTTCAAAAGAAATGCCTCATTGAGAAATACTGCTTTGTGTGGAGGAAGGAGAAAGAGTTCAAAGTGGTTGTAACCTACCCAGTGTCACTAGTGAAACATAGGAAAAATTTGATGCTCCTTCGCAACATTCCTTTTCTTCTTCTGTCATCTCAGTTGCATCAAGATCTGAATGTTACTTTTTCATCTCTCCTGTACATTTTACAGCTACAAAGATCTGCAGATGTGGTGGCCCACAACTTCACATTCAGTTACTAGTATCTTACAAGCGTGGGCACAAAAATATGGGACCCAATGTCAAAATGCACTGTGCTTCATGCCAGGGATGAGGTGAACAGATAGTAAAGGCTGTTTCCAGCAGTGATCCATGTGAAGCATGTCAATGCTGATCTTCACTGTAATCCAAATATAGCTGCCATAAGTACTACAAAGGTTACTGTGACATCGTGCTTTTAAGTAAATGCTGTGATGTAGGTGGAAAACGGGACATTTCATAAGAATTCTGTTCTTATCTCACCCTCTCTTTGAAAGCCCATTAGTACTCTCCAAACCAAAAGAGGTGGGGTTTCTTTTGTGGCTTCCAATGTAAACAAATCAGAGTTTTTATACATGTTGTACTTCTATAAATTGAAGTTCTTTATACTCTTTTTATGTTTTTGTTTCTCTCAGTAAAAGCTTTTATTTTAAAATCCTGATGACAGCAGTTTCCACTTGAAAATATGTTGATTTTCATGTTTATCAGCAAAACTGAGAAGTGAGGGCAAAAGTTTTATTGTGAGCTAAAATACAGTTATGCTACATCTTTAAATTTTGTTGGACCTACTCTGTCTTTAAAATATCTGAAACATGAGCCAGATATTTAAAATCCAACTCTGACTTCAGGCTTTTAAGACTTTACAAGTTTAATTGGCTTGATCTTGTTTATGCTCACAGTAAAATTTAGTAGATGTTAAAGAGTGAATGTTTGCAGAGTCACAGAGTCAGCACAGAAATGTCATATCCAGAGTAAAGGGACTGTTACAGTATGGTGCCTTTCTGCAGCTGCTGGTGGCAAATCTTTGCAGTCTTCTCTATTTTTCTTTTTCTGAAAGTCACATTTTACCAATTTCCATTCTTTCTTCCCCTTTCTCTTACCATCAAGGAGCTGCAGAAAGCAATTGATAATCGCAAAGCAATCATCTTATCCATCAATCTGTGCAGCTCAGAGTTCACTCAGTCAGACAGCGAGGAGAGCAAGAAGCTCCAGGAGCGCCTGACTCAGATGAACGTGCGCTGGGAGCACGTGTGCAGCATGATCGAAGAGTGGCGCAGCTCCTTGCAGGATGCATTAATACAGTGCCAGGTCTGTACTGTGCCTATTTCAAATTGTCAGCATCCCATATATTGAAAATATAAACCGTTTAGTTATCTGGTGTGCTCAAGATCCATCTGAAACTTGCCCATGGAAGCCAAAATACAGCTTTGGCATGTTTTTCTCAAGGATGCACCTGCACTACCTAAAACGTATTTACAGCCCAATATTTACTAAATTTGTCATCTCTAGAATAGTATTCTAATATTCTATTGTACACTTCATGGAAGGTATTTTATTTAGCTAGTTGGACGTATCAGAGGATAAATTAAAAACCTGAATTTGACTGGAATATTTGGCTACCCTATTAAAATCATGATTTCATCATTTGCAGGATTTCCATGAACTGAGCCATGGTTTGCTGCTTTGGTTGGAGAATATTGACAGAAGGAAAAATGAGATTGTTCCCATCAATCCAAACCTGGACTCAGAAATACTGCAGGATCATCACAGACTTCTGATGGTAGGACTATAATCACCCTTTTCTCTCCCAAAACACATCACCAGAAAAACATCTAATCAGATTTCTCTTTCTCTTGAGTGTTAGCACTGTACATTGTGTGCTAACGCAGAGCTGAGGGACCAATGTCAGTGATTGACTTTACCTTGGTAGGGAACACCAGTCACTTTCATTAGCAGCACAACACGTGATTTTAAATCTCAGGCAGCTACTAGGCTTCTGTATATCTTCCTGTCAGATTAGAAATTTGTATTGCTTCTCTTTTTTTTTTCATTTCTTTACTTTCAAGTGTTGAGTTTTGTGAGTTCTAGCTTTTTTCCTTTTTTTTCTTTTATTGCTATTAAAAAAAATTGATGCTTGCCTTGGCAACAGCAAATCAGACGTGAACTGCTGGAGTCTCAGTTGAAGGTGGCGTCACTGCAAGATATGTCTTGCCAATTGCTAGTCAATGCTGAAGGCAAGGATTGTCTCGAAGCCAAAGAAAAGGTACATGTCATTGGAAACAGACTGAAGCTCCTCTTGAAAGAGGTCACACGTCATATTAAAGACCTAGAGAAAATTCTGGACATTTCAAGTAGTCAACTGGTAAGTCACATCTTTTTATTCCTTTCTGTTCGTTGAGCGTGTTTCCTGCTGTTTTGACTGCCATTCTCTGAACAGTGCTGTTGGCTGCTCTGTTTCTGTGGTTTGTGGTGCTTATCAAGATGGAACATGTAATCTTGAATCTTAAAGTAATCTTAAACTTCATAATGTAAATATCTCTTCTGATATGGTGAGGTTTTTTAATTCAGTAATATTTTTCTATTTGGTATAGCAGTAATTACTGAACTTCTTGTTTTGTTTACCCTGCTATTACTGAATCATTCAACTGGCAAAGTATATGAGATAATTATTCCAGTTGCAGTACTGAAAATTATAGTATGTCAGTTGTCACTGGAAAGGACATTAATGCGCACTCTATCAAAGAGAGAAAAAAAAGCATAAAATAAATTCTCTAATAAGGTAAGGAGTGCCTTTTAAGCTTTGAGCTGTAGTCCAAATCTTTTCAAGTTGTCATGTATCTCAGGGTATGTGAGAGGGAGTTACACATACATCTTTGCCAGCAGTGACAGATATAAAGTCAAGATTTCAAGGCTCTCCTTTAGTTAACTTTTTTTTTTTTCAGTCTTGGATTAGCAGGGGCTTAAAGCACAAGAACTCAGCTCTTCCCTCCTTCTGGTGGATTTCTGCCTGTTTAATTGAAATCATGGTACCAAACTCTTCTTGTAATTCCCAGCCAGTAAAGAACAACTGCTTTTTCCCCTGTATTGACTTCGGTGGAAAATATGTTACCTGAAAAAAATCAAGTTTTAACTACTGTTTGCTTTTCTTTTCCTCTAGGGCTGACAGAGAAAACATGTAATGCCTTAGTCTTTTAAAATTTGGTAACAAAATTTAGCTTATTTATTTTATTTGTCTTGGAAATAACTCTGCTGGAATTTCACTCAGGGTAATTTTTATAGTTTGCTTACCTGTACAGCTAGTTGCTGTATTTCTGAGCTCCATTCCTTCTGAACTTTAGGAATTGTCCTCATGGTCTTCCGATGAATTAGACACATCAGGCTCAGTGAGTCCTGTATCTGGAAGAAGCACTCCAAGCAGACAGAGAACGGTAATTTCACATCATTTATTTTCTTCCACCTCTTTGGTGGGAGCTCTAGATGTCTACAACAGTTCTAGCCAGCTGGAAGTCACCCCTTCTCACTTGTTAGGAAAGGAAATGGCATAAACCAAAAGCAAAACACAGCTGCTTTCCCCAACCCTGCTGCATATCCCATCCTGCATGAAATCAGAAGTGGTAAATACTATCTGAAACCAGGGCTGTCAGTGTGGTTGGTTTACCATGGTATGGCATGTCGTGTCTCTTGTATTTTGCTCTAGTGATGGCAGCACCCCAAAGTCTGGTCTTGTCTGGTATAATCAGTCCTCCATTTCTGTTTGGCCTTCTCTTCAGAGCTGCTTCATCAAGAATCTCAATAAGTTTTTTTGTCATTTCTGATGCAGGTTGCAGATGGTCTTATTGAGACTTTGGATGAATGGCTAAGTAGAGCTGAAGGGCACAAAATATTATTCAAACCAGCTAGTTGTGCAGGACCTAATCAATGGCTATGGTGGCAACTCTGGAGTTGTCCATTTACATCGCTGGCACAAAATTCAAGAAATATAGCAACACATGCCTAGTACTTAACACTTCCATACTTGGAGCCCAAATTGGAACTGCAATTGTCTCTTTCTGCAATTCTGTTGGTTGATTAATTTGCTTTTTTCCTTAGTTCTTAAGACAATCAGATTGGTTTTGTTTTGTTTTGCTTTGTTTTTCCATTTGCACTTTTTTGTAAAGCCTCTGAGTTCTGTCTTGATAAATTTATGGCTCTTGAAATTGATTTTTTTTTTAATTTTTGTTTACATTCACTAGTTTCCTTTTAGATGCTAGTATGAGAATGTAAAGGAATACTGGCTTTTCCAAAGGAGAATATAAACCTTAACATTTTATTTCAGAGGTCAATGCTTTTGTCTTTTAAATTTAAACCTAAATAATTTATAATAACTCTGATAACACAGACGTAATTGAAGGTTGCCTGACCATTACAGGAAACAGAGAAGTATTTTACCATAAAATCTTTGTCTAGAGAGCATTTAGAATTATGATAGGTGTCATCTTAATATCTTAATAAGGATTTTTCTGTCTCTAATTTGTTATTGTTCATGTACATGACTACTTTTTTTCTTTTTTTTTTTTTGTCCATAATTCATAGCTAAGTTGTATGATTCCTTGGGTCTACTTTTCAAACTTCTGGGTTCTGCACCCACACAATTTTGAAGACTGAAGTGATATTGTTTAGAATTTCAGTGCCAAATATGCTGATGCTAAAGAAATAAATACTAATCCAAAAAAAAAATACAATCAGAATTATAAACATCTAACTGCATTAAATAATCCAGCAAATAGCTGTGAGTGCAAGAATGCACCTCCAGTTATTTGGCCTTCAAAATTGTGGGGTGGAGGAGAGACAATACTTGTCAAAGGAGAGTCTTGGACCTTTTTTCCTTGAGAATATTAATTTTTGTGCATGTGCATTTTTAAATCTATATTTTTCCATATCCAACTTAATAAGATTTCATCTATTTCATATTAAAAATTATTTGAACTAAATTTCTAGGGACTTTTTTTAAAACCCAGACCTACTGTTCATAAACATAATGTCTAAACTGTTATTTTTGAGTTCCCTGTGTACGTTCCAATAATTTTCATACTCAGCTAGTTGCAAAGAAAAGCCAGTTTCCTTGGTTCATGGGTATTGGTCACTTCATTTGATTTATTTTTTTTTTTTATGTTTCCTTTGCTGCACTTTTAATTTAGTTTCATCAGTAGCTTGTCTTTATTTGCCTGGACTGAACATTCTTCTTTCTTTACCCCCTGTTCATTGCAAACAGCCACGGGGCAAATGTAGTCTCTCACAGCCTGGACCCTCTGTCAGCAGTCCACATAGCAGGTACCTTATTCTCCTGGTTTCCGCACTCTGTTCTAGAACACCAAGGGGATGATAGAAATTGGCCGTGATTCCTCTGCACCCACACTGACTCCATCAGGTGGTCAGGACTTACACAAGTGGTAACTTCCCTTTTGTTAATTGTTTGGCAAAAGGGACCTTCAATTACTTCAAATTCTTTGTTAAATAGAGATACAGGCTAATCCTTGGACATCTGCAGCTTTTGCTTCACAGAAAGCCCGTGTAATCAACATTTATTTTTCATGTGCCTGAACAGGGTGATTGTGTGTTTACATTCATGATATTTAATGATTATTTTATTTTGGTGTGACTTAAGAGGAATGCTAGTGAGTTCATGGCAAACACTTTCTATCATCCTCTTTACCTCTAGATATTAAATTAAGGCAGGTAATAGGCCAATATCATATTCTAGAATTCACAAAACCCACAGATCTGGATGAGACATACTAACATCCTTTTCTTTATTTATTTATTTCTTTTTTTCTTCCTTTTTTTTTTTTCTCTGAAACGTTTTGTTCAGTTTGTGGGTTTTCAATACTTTATCCTCAAAACTAAAAGTCAGAATTTGAGAGTATTGAGACTTGGGATCACTTTCTCTCCCCTCCTCAGACGACTGCAATATAACATGCTAACATTGCCATGGCTCGCCCAGTGCTCGCATCCCTGCATTGCTCCGGGAGCAGCACTGCCCCATCTCTGTCTGACCAGTAGAGAGCAGGCTTGCAGCTACAGCTCTTTGCTTTCCACAGTGTCTCCAGCAACCTGTCATCTCTGCAGCTAACAGTGCTTCTGCATTCTTGTTGTTGTCAGTGTGATCTGTGTACCTTTGCTCTTTCACTGATCGGTTTACTAGCCTCTACAATTATGAAGTTAAAAAAAGGAAAAAAAAAAGGCAAATGAGCAAGCCAACGTGTGTAAAGAGGACATCTTTTGCTGATTTAGCATCTTACACACTGCTAAAATAATCAGAAAGTGTGATTAGGGTATATTTGTTCTTATTAAATCTAATAATAAATCTCATTTAACCTAAATCTCATTTATTCTCTGCATATAAAAAATGAACTGATTCATTTTTAAAATAGCTCCTGTTAGAGTCAAAGATTTTATGTTGGCAAGAAGAAAATACAAAATTAATGGGGTTTTTTTTTAATAACTCCTGTTAGAGTCAAAGAACACTGGATTTAATACAGTGATTGAGCCACAAACAAGCAGACAAAAAAAATACCTTAGGAGTATTATTTTTTTTCATGAGCAAAATCAAGACTTTAATCAGCAAAATTATTCTCATTATAAATGAAGTAAAGAGCAAAACTACTTACCACGTAGATATTTACATAAACACTTCTTTAAAAAAGTTTGCTTTATATGTGTGGTTAGAGACTGTGAATAAAGTGGCACAGTTGTAAAACCATGTAACAGATAGAACAGGTAAAGTATTTTTTACTGCTTCCACATGCACTAAGAAGCTGCCTATTTTTAAAGATTTTTTTTTGCCTTTGAAACAAGAGGAAACCACATAGAAAGTAGGGGATACATGTAAACGCCATCTTTCTGTCTGATGGAGAAAGATAACTAATTATTCAGCTCCAGTCTGCTATGAAGCTTGGTGTTTTGTTTCTTGTAGGGAGGAAAAAAAGGGAGGAGAGGGGCTTTACTCTACAGCCACTAACAGTGAGGAGGAGGGCACGATGTCTTTGACAGATCAGCATGCTTGCACTAGCACCATTGTACTCAAGGAACACATTGTGTGCGCTTTTCCACTCTCCTGTGTAGTCAAACCACTTCTGCCAGCCTTCTGAGGTTTCTGGTTGTAGGTATTTCTGGTTGCTCGAAGAGCAGCCAGCAGTGCTTTGCAGCTTTGGGATCAACCCCTGTTCTAGCAGTGTCATTGGTGCGGCACCTTTCAGATCAAGGCTTTCCAGCACTGTTTATTAACACATCTTGTAGCAGCACAACACAATGTTCAATTTGTCATTCAGACAAGCATGGAATACGAATGAGTCACTGCTGAATAGGAAACTTAATCAAATGCACAAGCCAGACAGGTTGTGGTTGATGTATAATGTGGTTTTAACTGATAATGCAGTACAAGCTGTCACTGTGTTCTTTAATATTTTGACATGCCTCTGATCAGAGTACTTTGTGTTTGATCTTGCACTGGATCAGCAAACCCTGTTAGACTTTAGTATAAAGGAGAAATAAAGTCAGTCCTAAAAGGTTTTTCACACAAGAAGTTGTGGAGGAAAGTTCATCTAAAAAATTAGAGGGGCCATGCTTTGTGTATAACAAGTGTCATATCACCTTGCTTTCTCCATTATCACCACAAAAAGACAGGCATGTGTAGTGTGATGCTAAGCAAGGTGCAGGCTTAGACTAGACATTACGTTGTGGATTTAAATGGAGTCTCATCCAAGCGGTACTAGTAATCGTGGGCTAGGTGGAAAGCAAGTCCACGAAGCAATTCCTCTTTCTTCATCAGTTTAATAGAGCTGTCATAAGTGCACACCTGGATCTGTGCCTGTGAATTTTTTTGAAGTGATTAAAATGTTAAAAGATTAAAATAGTGGCTCATTTTGCTCAGGGTTTTTTACATTGTCTCTCTTGAGCAGCTCTATTCAAGTCTTGATGCCATAGTGCCAACCTCCATTTCCTGCTCTCCCAAAGCCTCCCCAAATGACTAGTGGATCTTTAAAGGTCACTTGCTGTTTCTGGAGCAGACCAAATCACATCACTCTTTGTGCCTTTGCCCACAAAATGGTATTCATGGCTACACAGTAGCTCAAACACACGGTTTGGGTTTGGTTTGCCATGATTCTTTTCCCAGTTATCGCCCTCACTTTCACTTGGAGCTTGTTACTTAAACATAATGTATAACTGCTGCTTCTTAGACTTACTGGATTCACCTATTTTTTTTCTGTGCAAGAAGCCAATCTTGTCTGGTATTTGCAAAGACTTTCAGCATCTGTCATCACACAGATGAAATTTACTATTCTTATATTTTGTGCAGTATTCTTTTAACAAAGATATTAAATTAAGGCCCATTCTTGATTAACTGCAGTAAATAACATCCTACTAGGCCAGCAGTGCCTCTTGCAATGTAAGCCTGTTTTCTCCATTCCATTAGTCACTTACCATTAAACTCTATTTATTTCTATCAGCTTCCCTTGAATGATAAATTCCTTTTTGAAAGCTTTCAGATGCTTACTGCAATACAGATAGGTTACATCAACCATATTTTCCTTGAGAAAAAAAAAATAGCAATCATCTTTACAAGAAGGTTCCCCTCTGAGCTGAAATTAAAGTTCACTTTGACCATCCTATCTATAGCCTGGTAAATTAGCTTCTCTCTTGAAATGCTTGGAGAAGAGCTCCAATATCACTGACATTACAAACTCTCAAACTAAGGGTAAGTATTGCTTGCACTTAGGTTAATATATAAAATTTCTTGCCATGAAGGAGCTTACTGTTGGCCATGACTGCAGCTGTGGTTCCCTCTTTCATCTGCTAAGTAGGAATTGTGTTGTGGAGTGAGTAGCAGATGGCCCTACCTCCTTCCCTCCTCACAGTGGGACAAATGGTGGAGCAGTCAGAAGAGACAGCTAAAGAGGCAAGCCCAAGGAACAGAAATTATATTTTTCTCCAAAGTGGCACACAGTACTTCAGCTTTCCCTTCTCCAGCCAAACTAAATAGGTATTCTGTCCTTAAAAATAGTGATCTTTTTTTATTAGCAATGTATTTTTTTAACCATGTCTCCTTACCAAATCCATGAAACACTCTAAGCTGACCCATTCCATTTTTCAGCCAATTATGTAGATTGCAGAGGTGTACCTGCCATAAATACAGGCTGTGTAGCACTCAAACTCTGTATAACTCCCCTTCTGAAAATGTTTTTGTAGCATTTCATTATTTGCTTGTTCAATTGTTGCCACGCATTCTTATTCTTCAATACCCTACTTCACTGCAGAAAAAATGGTTTGCCATGAATTGTTTTAATATTTGAAAAAAAGTTTATGTTCCTTTTTGAGATCAGCCGTGCAAGCTTACATATACCATTTCTCTTTTTTTTTTTTTGGAAAACACAAAGCAAGAAGTGCTAGATTGTGCTGCTAAACGTACAGGAAAAAGAAAAGAAAACCCGGGTATTAACTGTGCTTCCTTTTGATTCAGCCTTTTGGAAATTTCCATTCTGACACCCAGTGTTGCCTCAGAGTAACTGTGGGCCGTGGAACAAAATGACACTTTACTCATTATCAAACACCAGTTAGCAACTGCAGAAATGTGGCCATTTTTTGATTTGGATTAACAACGGTTATACATTGAGAGCCTTGTAAATAGGTAGGCTGTGCAATCAAATGCTTGGAAGGTAATTAAGCACTCCTTGTTCCCTTTGTTCCTACCTCAGTCCATTAATTTTCTGTCTTGGTATTCTCAGACAGTAGAAGTCCTGATCTAATTGAACTTTAATATGGAATGCTCTGATGTTGTTCAATGTGCCATGTCCTTTCAATATCTTCTTTATAATACGTGATCCTACGTTATGCGATAAGCAACTTTCCATCTGGGCTACAACAGTGTGGCTTCAGAAACCACAAGATCTGATGTTTTGATCATCACTGCTTCCTGGGATATTTAGTTCAAGCTAATAATTCAGCATATCTGAGTGTTTATGTATCTGTTGGTCATCTGGACTTTACCAAATCTGCCTGACTTTGTTTAAGTCTTCACAGTGGGGTGCTATACCTAGATGAACAAGAAAATAAAATACTCTCAAGCATAGAAATAATTATTTTCTGAACATGTGGGAAGGCAACCCTTACTAAGCCTGGCATTGTTTTGAAGATGATATTTTCATTTTTGGATGCTTTCCCACACAGATTCAGATTTATCAGGGAGACAGGATCAAAAGAACAAGGGGAATTCAAAGAAACAATAAGGAACCATCATCCCGTACTTACTTTACTGGGGAGCATTTGACCTCAGCCAATAAGCCTGATTTCCCACATCTCCTTATGAGCATTTTTATCTCTTAAACTCTAGGAAACCATGGGTTTTCTGAGGCTTCATAATCATAGCAACCATGCAAATGTATTATAGCAACACATCCAAGACAAAATTCATGGCCTAATGTCCTAATGGCAGAGTTCTTGAAGCAAGTTACTTGGAGGCTCTGAGTTCTTCTATTTTTGGCTTGTGCTGAAATACAGCATTTTCCCGTGTGTTTTAATTAGCACACTGAGACTATCAGATTTAATCTTTCCTAGTCACTCTTTTCAGCTCTTGACAGTTTCACTCAAAAACAAAAATGTGAAATTTATATCTTTATCCTTCATTAAAGTAATAGAATGGATTTTTGAAGTGTCCCTTTGCAAATATTTGTGTTAGATCTCCTCTGCCTCACAGACATGTGATAGGTATGTGCCATTTCAAGTCAGATCCATCAACATAAGGGAGAAAATCACTTGGGAGGTGATAGTGTCAAGTTAGTTGAGCAGATAGATTTTAACTGCTGATTCTGTGCAAGAATCAAAATACAATGTGCTTTGTAGAAAATAAGTCCCCATTACCTGCATATTGGTGTATTGATTGACTGAAGATGGTGTAACTGAATCTCATTGCATTATACCCTCATGGATACCTTATACATAAACAAATGTAGAAACTTCTGAAAATCAAATGCAACTGGCTGTTTTAAACAAGAAGGCTTCCTTTTTAGACAGCATGCATTGAACAAATACGACAGGTATGGCCCACCTTTTATTTCCCTCTTCTCTATAGCACAGTGCTTTAAGTGGAGTGTCCTTCCCATAAATGATAAAAGGGCTGTGGGGTCACAAAGCCCCTTCTATTGTGATCATTTGGTGTTTTCCTGCCCAGTCTAGAAATACGGGGTCTCTTAAGAGTGTTAGGGAAATAGCATGTTCGGTTAAAAATACCTCTGCAGTTGTCAGTCAAAGTCTGTGCAAATTGTAAACCGGCCTTCAGGGGAGGTTGAGAGCCCAAGGGCAACCTCTGCTACACTAATGTTTTAGTGTATTCAAGTGTCCATCTTCTTTTCTCAGGTCCACAAGAGGTGGCTCAGGTTCCTCCCCTTCTGAGGCTGGGCCGGCGTGGCAGTGCCCATCCTTCTTCCTCAGAGTCCTCAGAGCTGCTCTGCCACTTCAGCTCCTCTTGCTGCTCCTGATTGGGCTGGCGTGCCTGGTGCCAATGACTGAGGAGGATTACAGCTGTGCTATGGCAAACAACTTTGCCCGCTCTTTCCACCCCATGCTAAAATACATGAATGGTCCTCCTCCATTGTGAAGGAGACCTGTGAGACAGCGGGACACCTTGCTGGAGTGCTGGCTGGGAGCAAGATGGTTTTAAAGGGTGACAGGGTTTTCAGCATGGCAGCTTTATCTGTCTGCTGTAGCCACCACTGTGCCCGTATCTTTCTCTGCTGGCACTCAGCTCGAAACGCATCAGTGTATCGGTATCAAACTGCACAACGTATTACCTGAGTAGCATCATTTCAGTACTCTCATCCTGGGTACTAAGGAGGATGCGACATGTGTGAGGGAAGCCTCTTCTGTACAGCTTTTGGGATCTTTTAGCCACTTTATATCCAGGTCATTGCCCTGTACTATGCATAGCCAAGGACTTGATACTGTAGATCCTTTCCTGTGTGCTGCTCTAAATGACCCATTAGCCAGTCTTTGTTAAATACCCTCTCAGTATCTACAGTATACAAAATAACCGATGCTTAAGGAATTTTAGAGCATTTGTAACATACAATTTTAAAGAATCTTGTATGGCAATGTATTATTCCCTGTGGTTTCTGTTTCAGGCATGGTGTTCTGACTTTTGCTTTGGATGCACAAGGTGTAAATCTGAGAAGCACTTTTTTAAGGTGTAAAAAAAATGGATGTAATAAATAAGATTGCAGAAGTTTTTATGAGGAAAAAATGTTGAATGTCAAGTTGAAAAACAAAGAACATATTTATGTATGTACAGTTTGCTAAGCCAAGTTTTGTTTGTATTGATTTCTTTGCATTTATTATAGATACCATAAAATATTTTGTCTACGTGCTTTTTAATGACAACTATGGAAACCTCTAAGTTTAGAACGAGATATGTATGGTATAAAAAAAATAGAAGACATCCATATGCTGCACTTCAAAAAATAATTAAAAAATTCTGTAACAAATTAATGGTTTTAGGTATATGTTTGAATGAGAAGATCTGGAAAACAACAACTGGCAGAGTTCATGGGAAGGTATCACGTTAGAAGTTGTGCTGATATTGAAAGCAGTACATGTTGTGGATTAATGATTCATCACTTCAGGTTTCTGGGGTTTTTTCAAGCTGCTTCTTGGAGTTCCCTCTCACCTGTGTGATGTTTTTCTCCCTGTGTTTGTATGTCTGCATCCATGTGCAGCCTTTGACAATTGGGGTTGTACCAGTCCACACTGAAGCAAATTTTTTCCTGTGGGTATACTGAAAACTTCCTAATATTCTCCATAGCAGCTCAATACCAAGATAGATATTTATGCTTTACCCATTGTTATTATAGTGGAATAGGCCCAAAACATGAGCATAAATAGCAGAAAAACAGAGCAAATTGAAAACTCATTAACTTTCCAGAACTATTGCAAAAACTTGCAGTCTACTCAGTGGCACTTTGCCCAGCTTATCGGTCAGAACTCGACTTTGAAAGAACAGGATTCTTATCAATTATGAAAAAAATATGGATTATGGCTCTAAGTTACTGCTGTTTAATAAGTTTGGGGGGTTTGAAGCCATGACACACACAATGCGAATTTTTCTTCTAAGTTAGATGTTTTTGCGTAGAATATATTGGCTTGCATGACAGAAATAAAAAAGCCAGGAAAAACTACAAGCACATTAGTTGCTGTTATGTAGAATTACTCTTCTGGCATGTCATCTTTTGACCTGTTATGAGGAGACAGTGGTCAGAGGTAGGGAACCACAAGCTGAACCTCCAACATTTGGAAGAGCCAAAATAAAGCTTCCTTTTCTGATAAGTGTAACATTGACATTTTTGTCAAAAGGATTTTGTATGTTCACAAGATATTTTCAATGTCTGAAACACAAGTCTGGACTGACACAAGTATGTGTTCTTTTCAAGGCTGAGTTTCCTTCATTGCTATTCAGAAGTTATGCTAGGCCAGATTAACATTCATAATCACTGATTCTTAGTAGACAAAGATAAGGAGCACACAAATGGGCTACAAGGAAGAGCTGTTATTTGAAAAAGGCCTGAAATATTACATAACATTGACCCCTCCTCTCTTTTCTGATACTGTTCTCTCTGGTGACATAATTTAATCAGTGGTAATCAGTGCACCTATGTGAATAATTCAGTAACTTGCTGGATCTATTAGTCTAGGTCTGTGCATGCTTTAGACATCCTTTCATCAGCCAGTCTCTGGGTCTGCTGGTTAATTTTTTGTTGAAAGATATTTTTACTTTCTTTTAAAAAAACACTGTAAAGGAAAAAAAAGACTAGTTTAGGGAGAAATAAGGATCTCAGCATGACTGTCTCCTATTTTCCAGGAAGGAAAGAATGTGGAAGATGACATCATCAAGTGTTAGTAGCCCTTTCAAATTCAGTGCATTTTTGGCTGATGATTACCTGCAGGACACACAAGCACTGTCTGTCCTCTGCCTTGCTGATGAACTGGTGGACAGTGTCCCTGCTATGCTTTGCTTCCTTCCAGGTGTTTCAAAGTAAAGTTTCTTGTGTTCATACCTTCAAGCTCTGATCTGTAGCCATAGATTTGACTATCAGTGTACTGACTGTTGATGTAGAGAACTTTATTTTGACCCCAAGGGATCCGCTCACACAAAGCAGTCCTCCCAGTGAACAGCAAACTCTCTACAATGCCTGTGAATAAGGCAGTCGCAGACAGTGACAGGAGACCCATTAGAAAAATGTCATAGACAGGAAAAATGCCTGTTTGTAAATCCTAAATTTCCCATGCCTTCAAGGACAGGAATGACGTGTCAAGGGAATCGCAGACAATTTGCGTCACCAGGTTAGAGGGTCCTTTCAATGCCACTTTCAAGTTCTTGCTTTTGATACTTTCAATATTGACTCAAAATCCACATCGGACCAGTTAAAGTGGTTTGAGCAATACACTCCTACAAAAGGAATTTTCTGGCCATGAGCCAATTCCATTATAATTTCAAATGTGTTTTTGCAGAACTGGATCTTGATCCTAAAAACTGACACAAAGAAGGCAAAATGTAAATAAGTGGGCAGGCTCTTTTCAGGTTCCATCCCAAGAGTGCCAGTGACTTGGACGTCTAGCTTGAGTTGCAAATCCCCGTGAGAGATCAACATATGCATTTAACACCGCAGCATGAACCAGGTTAAATTGGGCAATTGTAGCAGGGGAGAAAACACACCAGGAAAGCTGTCAAGCATTGCAGCCAGTGGCACTAGCCAGCTTGGCAGCCTGAGCATATTTCTCATCCTGATAATGGGATGCTAAAACTCTTTAAGAAGTGCACAAGTTAGAGTGTGAGATGCCCTGTCTCTGTGCTAAGCCTGCAACCCAACATCTCCCCTCTTTATGAAACATCACCTACTTGGGCTCTGCAAACACAAGGGACTGATTTCTGGTAATACACTTTGAGCTTTGGCATGAGGAAAGGTAGCACAGGAGCTGCCAAATTCTGGAGCTGAATTGAAGGTATGTGTTCAAGCATAGAAATAGTAGACCCTGCGTCTTGTGGAGCTCAGGTCATTACTATATTGTATTTTTTCCTGTTTTCTACTGTAGATAAATGCAGTAGCTTCTGTAGAGGTGTAATCATCCCTGCAGCTTGATGTACCTTGCAGCTCTGAACCTTGCTTACTGGCCTGTAGTCATCTCAGAGCTAGTGAGTGTTTAAAGATAACTGGTTGCTCAGTGACTCCAGACTGCAGTATGAAGGCACTGTCTCATTATCCTTGTATTGATAATAGTGAAAAATAATGAGCACAATTTGCCCTGGACTTCCTGCAACGGTTTGTGGAGCTTCATTTGTGGACCGTGCACAAATTTTGCTTTGCAAAATCTGAATGCAGGCTGTCAAGTGGTATTTAGAGATGTCTGACAGTGTTAGGAGTACAAATTACCTCAACTTGACAGAAGTAGTGTGGCTTTGTTCCTCATAGCTGTGAGCATGATGGCACCCATTACCTATTCCCCACCCTGCTCCAGCAGTGATAGCAGTTTCCTTCTGCAGCAGATCAATTGTTCCTCACCACTGGTTTGCCACCCTTCGAGCTTTGCTGCAAATGCTGTAAACACCTGCAGTATTACTCTCTCCTTCCTTAGAACTTTTTTCTGCATCTGGTTATTGAAAGATGTTGGGATTGCTTATGAGCAGTCATCCCTGGCCCTCAGTCTTGTGTTATTTGCGGTTGAGAGATCTGTTTACAACTGATAGCATCTCTCAACATGCTCATCATCATCATGTGCATCTGAGTGGATGTGTTTCTGTGTGTTCAAAGGCATAACAGAAACTGGTTACTCACAGCCTTCAAACTACAGATGCTATCAAGATTTAGCAACTGTAGGAGGATTCTGAGAACTAAGAGCAAGTCAAGGAGAAGAAATGTAGATTCTGAAGCAATAGAAACAATTGATCTGCACTCTTTCTGGCACTTACCATATTTTATTTGGTGTTTAAAGCAATGGATTATGGAAAGGAAAAAAGCAGAATAGTGAGTTTAGATTTAAGCTGGGTGGTTTGGCAGCAGGCAAATGCAGAATTCATCTAGAACAGTGTTTGTTTAAATTGAGGGGGGGAAAGGGAGTGCAGGATGGGGTTATTTGTCTTTTGGGTTGTGTGTATTACAGGCACAGAGTTCCTTGCATAAGGGAACTTGTCTAGGTATTGGCTGAGTGGTTTTAACCTTGGCAGCATGTTGTAAAATGCACTACAGCCAGCTAAATTCTGTTGTTGTTACAGTGTTTAGCCATAATTAGACCCAGAAGAACACAGAAGTGCAATCTGTATTTGGGAGAAGTTATTCTGTCGTAGTAATATTAAGAACATTAGAATATTTTAATAATATTTCCCAATAGATAAATATTAATGATTTAGAGAACTAATTTGTCTTCCCAGAAAGTAGTAGATAAAAATCTGTGAAACAAGATAGAAGGAAATTAATAACTGCTAGCTGAAGCACTGAAGATTTTTCATAAACTAAGGCCTGGTTAAGTGATAGAAATCTGAATTTTGGTAAATGATTGGTCTAAAAGCAGATAGGAACTGAAAGCTGTAACATCTATTGTTTGGTGCCACCTAATATGTCATTCCAGAAATAACTGGTCAAAACTGCTTTGTTCAAGTAAGAATCTATTTAAAGACCTGAGACGCAGCAAATGGATTTGACCACAGTGAGGTCTGAGTAACACTACAATATTTAACTTTTTGGAAAGACAGGAAAAGGAAAAGTAAAGTAGGAAAATATTGTCCATTTCTTGTATCAAAGGTGTCCTTGGTGGGGAGAGGTGTGCTAGAGATCTCTTCTGGTCAGGGATCATGCAGATGTGGATGTAGTTTGCACACTGGTTACTCAGGTCAGCCTTTTTTTGTTTTCTGGCATGTTGTATGGATGTTGTAAATGTGGGTTTTTCCTTTGTTTTTAGAAAGGATGTTTTAAAAAACAGCTGGAATTAAACCTACCAGAGTCCACTTTTTTATGTAAGTGCTCACAAGGCTATCCAAGAAGTGGGGCATTAATGGCTGTAGTATTTTCTTCATAAACAATTCAGAAATTGTCTGGGAAGCTCTCCTGGACACAGAGCTGCAGGTTAAAACACATGGTTGCAATTTTGACTCCTTTGCTAAACTTGAAGCATTGTGCAGCCAGGTATGCAGACCATGGGGGCAAGGGGAGAAAAAAGTACTGGAAGAAAGCATGATGCTGTAGCATTTTGGTTGAGATATAGATAGATAGATAGATAGATAGATAGATAGATAGATAGATAGATAAAGACAGACAGACAAATACAAAGAAGACATTTTTGAGCTGTAGTTTCTTCTCCTATTTTCAGATTTAATGTAAGCAAAAATTAATCTTGTAAGGTCAGACTAGAATTTAATCTTTTCTGCTTTCATACAAATGCCTAAACTTTCAAGCTTTTATGTGCCCTGACTGTCACCACAAAAGGGACAGCATGTTTTGCTCATCTCTAGAGTATAACATATTTGTTCACCTTTCCATGGATGACACTAGTTCTCAAGGGGTGAGTGAAAAATAAAAAAGAATCTGACAAGAAGCAAATCTTTCTGTCTTAGCAGCATTCAGTCTTTATCTGTAGAGGAGATAAATATCTTAGTCACAAAAGTGTTGCAAAATCTGGCTAAAAAATGCCTGGAAACACATCCTTTCCTCACACGCACAGTTTTCACCTGTTTAAAATGGTAACATTCTGAAGTTGTGCACAAATGTGTAGGAATGGAAGACAGCAGGAGATAAATTTCGTATCACCTGTATGCCTGCAGAAATGAAGACATTAGCAGAATGACACCTAAATACCACAGCACAAAGTTCTTAAAGGGACATGAGAGCTAGTTAGCCTTGTTCCTGCTGAGATAAGTGCCAAATGTTATTATTTTGATGGTCAATTTTCCTGAGGACTTCATGACCATTTTTACACTTGAGCCCTTGTGTCTGCAGGATGCCGTGGTGAATGGTAGTAATTGGAGTCTGGCTGGGCATAAGAAAAAACACGTATGCAGTGCCCTTCCTTGGGCATTCTTTCTATGTGAGCACTCTGATGAGTGCTATTTTATGTGTTTGGATTTTCCTCTTCTCTTCACTGTGTGGGTGGTGGAGACAAGCAGTGTAATGCAGAGCAAGGAGATGTAAAATTTTCCAGCCTAAGAAACAACTGCTTCATGGGGCTTTTAATGTTGCAGTGTCTGGATAAGAAAAAAAATTTTAAAATCCATCATTTAATTTTGAGGAATAAGCATGGCCAAAAGGCTTTTAATGAGGGAGAGTGCCCCACTGACTGAGAATACCGAGGCTTTAGCCCCTGGAGAAGCCGCTATCACTGCATTATGAAGATTGCCTTAACTAACAGAAAAGAAAAGCAAATATGTTCTTTTATGATGCTGATGCTTTTTTCTTGGTCTTAAAATCAAGAGCCAAACACGGTTAGAGGGGAAAAAAGGGATTTTACCTTGGTATTTATTTTAAGGATCCTTGGTGCACCCCATCCAGGTGGAGCACGCTGGAATGCACATTCAAATGCACACCGAAATGCACCCCCGTGAGCACCCCCCGAAATGCACACCCACAATCGTTTGGGTATAAAATTATAGGCTTTACCAATTAGCATGTCTATCAAAGATTCCCCAATGAGAGGCTGAGTGAACCTCCCTCCCCAAGGAACTTTCCCCCTTGGACAGGCCTATCTTAGTTTACAAAATGTGTTCCAGAGAAGACCTTGGTGTCTGAGGCTTCTGAGATGTTTGGTCTCCTGGCTTAAAGGAATATTGGGTCTGTGCTGGTTATCAGACCTGAAGAATTAGAAGTATGTGGGCTAAAAGGCCCTTAAGAATACATCAAAGTTATACAAAAGAGTATATATAGAGTATATATAAAAAGCAAAAAAAGCATCATGGCATCAATGCCTTAACTATGTCATACCTTTCTAAGTAGTTAAACAGAATAAAATACACTGGAACAAGACAGGCGTCACTTACATGTCAGAAAAGAGAGAAAAGAGGGGTGTGGGGGATGCCAATGCATCCAGCTGTGTGTATAGCATCCCCTGGGGGAGCTGCTCTGTAAAGTGTTATGTGTGCAGTGAGGGAAGCGAGGGAGATGGGCCCAGTAAAGGTGATCCAGGAGTTTCAGCTGCAAAACTCTGCAGTGAAATAGAAAGGTATGTCCTCGCTGTATCATTTCTCAAACGTCTTCACCCAAGACATGTACGAAATTGGGAATGAAGCTAGAGTCCTGGATGGCTCCTGACAATTGAAATGTGCCCAGTGTGTGGCTGCAGAGGCCCTCTTTCTGGTGGGTTCTGGGTGTCTGAGTAAGGTGACAGCTCATCCACCTTCTCCCATCACAGAAGATGTATCATGGGAGGGAATGAAGATGAGGGAGACAGACTCTTTTCAGTTGTTCCCACTGTCAGGGCAAAAGGCAATAGGCACAAATTAAACCACAAGAAATTTCATCTGAGCACAGACAAAATATTTTATAACGTGAAGATCATCAAACACTGAAAAAGGGTGCCCAGAGAGGTAGAAGGGTCTCCTTTTGTGGCTATTCAACATTCAACTGGGCATGGACCTTGGCAATCATCTTTAGGTAATTCCTCTGAGCCAGGAATTGGACTAGACAGTCTCCAGCGATGCAATCCCAGCTCACTGCACTGTGACGCTGTGTGATCATGTGGTGCTGCAGAAAGAGGTGGGCAAAAGAATACCTAATCTCAGGTCGTGTGCAATCCCAGGCAGTGTGCAAGCCTTTGCTCATTCAAATTGTTACAATTTTTGCAGAGGTAAGTATGTTCAGACTTTATCTGTGCAGTTTTTAATTTAGGAGTACCATGTTTTTGATTTTGCAGGAATATTCTCCTATCTAGCTGCTTTTTTTGGGTTAAGCCTGTTCAGCATTATGTAGCAACTTTCTTCTTAAGCCATTTCTCCATTAACTGTAAGTGCTGATTTGGTCCCGTGGTTAAAAAATTGTATAAAGCCATGGAATGGTGTCCTGTCTTGACTCAGCATTGCAAATTAGTTTTTTTAGTTTGAGCACATGTGCATGTGCAATTAGTTTCTATTGCTCTGACCCACCCTTCGTGGCCAAAGATGGAACTTTCAGTCAAGTTCTTTGTCATGGAAGCATATTGCAAAACAATCACATTATTTGGAACCCTTGTTCAGTTCTACTCAGCACTTAGAAATCCCAGTAGTCCCCAGCTTTCTTTTGGAGTCTGAATAGGCTGTTTGCTTTCAGATTTGACAAACTGTGAGGTGAGGTTTCACATGAACAAAGTATATTGCCTATTTTGTCTTCATCATTGAGATGATAGAATTTAGGTAATAATCTTACAATTTTTTCCTTGTAAGTTAAGTACAGTGAAACATCCTATAAAAACAAACAGCTTTTACATATATATTCAAATAAGAAAAGAACCTGTGAGCCAGTAGTCCCATGTTGAACCAGCATGGCACAGAAAATAGATGGAAAAAAAATCAATATAGGGACCATATTCTCTCTGTTACTGATAAATATACATGCTATAAGTATTGAAATACCTACACATGTATGCAAATGTTATAGATTACTGGTTTGATTCTTTGCAAACACCAAATATGATTTTGAGATTATTTTACAGAATAGAGTTGAGTTCAAAGTGGTCTTATGTCAATAAAACTATCTTTCATTTCTTTTCATCCCTTCCTGATGGCTTAGTCAAGACAATTTTTTTTCCTGAGGACTAGTTTGACTTGGGAATGGAGTCCTATTTGCCTTGATATAAGCTAGCTCATGGTAAGTGGCAGCCAGCTACAGAAGGCTAAATTCACACAATTTACCTCTTCTGCATTAATCTATTTCATAACCCAAAATAAGGAATGTAAAGCAAAATACTAAGAACATTAAAGCACATAAAGTGCTGGGTACTTAGGTTACTTCCCTGCTGTCATTAGGATTACTAGAGACTACACCTAGCTTGTTGTTGACTCTAGATATGGTCACTCTCTGATGCTTTTCAGGGAAAGTGAAGAAACTAATAAACAGTTTTCACTTTAACTTAGATGCACAGAAACAGACGTATTCTGATTCTTTCAAAAACAGTGTACCATTTTGCTGTCTACTGGAAAACAATAGCAGAGAAGCATATTTTTAAAACGTGCAAAAGATAAGAAATGAAACAATGTGTTCTGATTAATTCTTTATTTTCAACATCAAATACATTGATAAAAATCTTGCACCAATCAGGTAGCCTACCAGATTTTTTATTTAGACTTTTTTAGAACTTTTTTAGGTGCAAAACAAAGAAAAAAATACCTCACCAAAACCAAAGACGTCAATAATTTCATATGCATCAGTGAAAGAACAGAATACTTTGACAAATACATTATGACAGCTGAGCCTATGCCAAAGAAAGGACTTTGCATTGACAGACTACATAGTGCACACAAAAGCATTGGTTTCATAGTACATACAATAAGGTAATACATAAAGTGGCTTGATAATGCAAGTCTCGTGACCAGCAGTCTATCCCTTCCTTTTTCAATGGGCACTTTCTGAAGAAACAGACTTCTAATCGTAGGCACACAGGATTACAGAGTTTACTAATTTGCAAGATGGCAGCATATAATTTTTTTTAAATTTTTGTTTATTTCTTTAGGCACATTTGAATGCAAAAGAATTTAATTTATTTTTAACACAGTGCAAAACCAAATACCCTTTATGGGCAACAATCACTTTGAAAACAACTTTCAGGATATAAGGCTACCTACATTTGAAGGATGAAGGGAAGTGTGAGTAGAAAGGATAGGACATTAATATTGGGAAAACATTAATTTTAAACTCTCAGATCAATTTGAGATTATGCTACAGGTGCAGGTGACAGTAAAGATTGGTTTGTATTATGACACCATCATTAACATCCCCCTTCTATTACATGTGCTGACATCCTATCTGTAAAGCCGTATCACGGTTGTAGATAGCATTGAAAACATCCATCTCTTTATTCAAAGTAAGAAATGCACTTCACACACGTTCAGCTGAGAATGCCTTATATACAAAATCCCATTATCTGTAGGTTGAGTTGCACTCTGATTTTAAAGCAGGATATTATATACACAAGAGGGGCTTGCCATGTTCTTACCTAAGCCTGTAATGAGACTAAGGACCTACTGAGGCAGAATTTTTACTTTGTTGGTAATTTGCTTATTTTTAAACATTTGGCACAGCTTTTAAGGAATCAGTTGGCATCAACTGAAATGGATGGAGGCTCCAATACAAATCCTGGCTCTTATGAAGGGGATGGTTTGAGGGTTTTTTGTTTTCTTTTTTTCAACTTAAGGTCCAGTGATCTGCTGACAGTCCTTGCAATATCCTTGGGAGCTCAGTTCAGATTATTTCTTTATTACATTTTTAAACCCCTCAGTGTAGAGAAGGAGAAAAATCATCAAGTGATGTCACTGAAATATAATAGTAAATTTACCACAACACACACCAAGAAACTTTCATTAAACTATTTTACCCCAGTACAAATCTTAGTACCCTAACTGGGAGTTTTACCTGAGACAAAGTCTGCAACATTGAGACATGGCTCAAACCACTATAAACCAGAGTAGCTTTCACATATTCACACACCACATATTCTGACACCACTAAGTGCTACACATCCCCCTATCTCCTCTTCTACCTCCCAAGCTTTTTGCAATATTTCAATTGCAATACTGCAATACTTCAGTAACAACCATGTTCTCAAACAAAGCAAATTCATCTGTCTATTTATGTTTGCCTTGTGCTGGTATTACATTGCCTATGTATCTAGAGGGTTTTTTTTGGTTTTTGATGTTTTTGGTTTTTTTAAAAAATCCATGTATAAATGTTATAAAATAATTCTTTTGTTAGCTGTCCAGAGACATCACTATGAATGTTTTGGTAAAAGCATAATTAGCTGCCTTGAAAAGTTTTCTTTCAACTTTTTTTTTTTACATGCTATATATTTTTATGTAATATCCAGCACCAGATATTCAGGTAGCACTGGTTTGTCAGCTGCAAATATAAAGTATATATGTATATATATATACACACATAAAATAGCATCTTGTGAAATAACAATTACCAATAGTCAGGCACAATTTTTTGCATACATGAGAGCATAATTCAAAATTACATATGAAAAAAGTTGCCATTTTTGTATCATAGACTTTATTTAATCAATTGAATAGCTACATTCAGCTGTCTGATATGGGGGCTATCTTTATAGATAACTCTGGGAAGGTTACTATATTCATTAAGGTGCTGCTTCAATTAAAATCTCATTAAAAAGTTAATGACATGGATCTTGAATCTGCCCCGAGGTAAATGAATGCATTACTGGGAATCACTCTTACTCTTTCTATGTTGCCCTTCACTGTTGTCACCACAAACATGGGAGGACTGGTTGAAAGCTAAATTGCTTCCTTGCAAGGGCTGAGCCTAAGAAAGTATTCATAATTATCGCAAGCTGACTGATATTATTCTGTATATTCCAAGACACATTATGATACCCTCCTGCCTGCTGCATACCACTTCAAATCATGCTTTTCCATCTTCACTGGGAAAACCTGCTGAGTGTAAAGGTCCCTGCCCTATATAGGTATGATCCAAATCTGACCCCCTGTTGCAAATTGCTCTCTGTGAACTACCTTTTATCCTCTAGGTCAAATTTACACTTGAATTGATGTAACGACCTATTTGGGGATGTAGGAAGGGAGGCATTCATTTAAACCAATTTGCCTTCCAGCTTATGAGCTTGATCTGTGTGTTCTGTCCTAGAGAACACCAAGTTGCATGTACAGTATTTAAAGAGCAGCTCTAATGCACACTGGGCTACAAGTGAACAATGATGGTGTAAGCACGTAAATTTAACTACAGGGATTCCTGTGCTCCATTCAGATCTTAGCCTGCACTCATTTCAGTGAACTCATGGTTTTTCTAATGCATCTGAAAACCAGCTACCAAAAAAACCCCAAAATGTCCATTTTATTTCATTACATTTAGGAGCCCTCAAAAAGCCCTTAGGTACCAAATTAGCGTGCGCACACGCACACACACACATGCACACACATGCTTTTACTGAATACACAAAAAGACAAAATCTTCAGCAAATTCAGAAAAAAATTACACTACAATATGCATCAAGAAAAGGTCTATGAGCTTACAGTGACTGCTTCACATGTTTAGGCTTGAACAGTTTTCAAGGAATCTTCTCAAACGTAGGTAGCATCTAGCTTTAGACTTTCAAACTGCTCATATCCTCAGATACGTACATGAAACTATTATAGACACCATTATGTACATTCACTAAAGAATTGAATTCTTGACTTGAAGCACAAACCTGTCCTATGCCTTGCTGCCTTCACAATTGCTGTGAAATTTGATCTCACTGCACACAGACTCTGCCTGCGTGACAGGGAGTATAATTAGACATAGGCACTCCTGTATGGCATTACTTGCACTGTTTCCTATATTTAGTTTCTACAGGATATTCCAATCAACATAAAGATTTCAACTATAGTAAAAGAAGCATCCCTGAACCTTTTCACTAGCGCTGTGGCCAGCTGCTATGGAGCAGCCTACACACATGCTAGGAAACGTCCTCACTGGCAGGGTGGTTGCTTCCAACCAGCTATTGGAATAGTCCCTGGTCCGTGCTAACTCCCAATCTGCACCTGTCAACCAGAAGTGCAGATAGCACAGGCAAAGTTTATAATTAGATTAGTAAAATATCCCTGGCATATGTAATAATCTCATTCCAGTACCCAGCGAAGTTCCCTGACATTTAATTTTCTAGCATAGAGGCAGTCAAACAGCAGCATCAACTCCTACTTTGGATAGCCTATCATGTGCATTTCTTCTGTCTCTTTAATGTCATGTTGAAACTCTTGATGTCAGTGGACCTTTTGTATACTTACAGTCGGTCTGAAGAATCAGACGGATCCTTATGAATATCCTTAGGAGCTACAGACATGCACAGAGAAAGATAGATTTATCTTTCTGGACATGCAGTCCCAGAGTCTACACCATGTCTGAGGCTCATTGCCCAGTTTTAGTGTCACAGGTGAGCTGGCTCTTAACAGTGATTTTGAAACCTGTCACAAGAGCCATAGAGAGCCAAGGCAAGGAAAAGCCTACTCTCTGACTGTGATGCCCGCCCTCCCACACACAGCTAGACCACACTCTGCTGAGTGGGATGTGACCATCCCACCCTTCTGTGCCAGTCTTGCACTGGCATCCTCACTCCTTGCTTTGCAGCACAACAAAGCACAGGACAGGGGGAGGGATTTTTTGTAAATAGTGCTGGATCCTGTATGTGTGTGAAGACCTTTCTTTAAGACCTGATGATTTTTGTAATCATCTGGTCTGATTCAAAAGTATTTCTCTATGTTATCACTTTATGCCATGTTGCCCTGGATTTACACTCTTGGGCAACACAACAATTTAGCTTTCTAGGATGAGACGAGATAGCATGCACGCAAAGCAATTCATCTAGAGGATACAGTAAGGGTACCTAAAAGTTTGGTCAGAATGAGCTTGAGAGGGAGTTGTCTGATGATGTAAGCCAGCAAGGTAAAACAGTGTAATTCTCAGACAGTAGTTCCTTTATACTGTAGGAAGAAAAGAGGCAGGAATCTTAACTAAACCACTAAGGCAGTCCCTCACAGTGCAGCTTCAATATGGCACACTAAGATGCCAGTCAACTTTCTGTTTACACTGCCCAAAAAGTCATCCAGAAGCTCTACCAAACTGCTTCGAAGTTTCAAGCAAGTAAAGGATTAAGTGATCTCAGGATTTTGGGTGGATATTAACAAAGACTACCACTCATGAAGACACCAAAATTCACGGGTGGTATGGCCTATCAATTCATAGTAAAATGAATGTATGGTTTAGATTAGGACTTAGTTACCCAAATAACATGCAAAATTAAATAAAAACACTGCAGATTTTAAATCAAGTTAGCCTGACAATCCTTGCTGGCTGTCCGTGGCAATGAAAAGTCTTCCATTTAGGATAAGCAATCAATTTAGGCAAGCGCTTGACAAACACTCATATGGAAAATGCTGGTGTCTGTTGTCACTGGAGTGTTTTCAAAGGTGGCACTATAGATGAAATGAAGCATGAGCTAGGTAGTACACTGCTGGGTCTCTCATACCATTGGATATGCTGACTTCTGTTTATATTGTATTCTGCATATTCTCCTCTTCTTTGCTGTTTACATAAAAAGACTGCAAGGAATGAGATGAAGCTGATGCCGTGGTCAGCTGGCTTCGGTTCTCCTCCTCCACAGGTGCAGCACTCCTGGCTGCTGGAGCGTGCAGTCGGTGAGCGTCCAGCATCTCCAGCAAGAGATCGTAGAGTGGAACTACGTTCTTACACTTCATATTGTACAGGTGCTCCATTCCTTTGTTGCTGTATGTTGTGAGGAAACAACAGTTACTTTCCAAATATGCTATGGGGAAAAAAAAAAAGCTACCAGCTAATAATATTTGCTGGGTTCATATAAACCCTGTCTTGTACTAAACAACTAACTTAGCAGTGCATTTGCTGTACACGTCTGCTACAGTATAAGCAGAAGGTGGCACCTTCAAAGAATGTTGCAGACTGCCCATGGTCAAGTTGCCTTCTAAAGGTGTCTCTTTTGCTCTTCCTTTCCTAAAAGGTAGCCTAGAGCACACAGACTCTTAACTTAGCCACTGTGAGTTAAGTGGATGAATTTTGCCTTTTCCATAATAAAAAAATAGCAGTTTTCTTTCCTGGAAAATAAGCTCAACCCATTTCTTAGCAAAAGCTCACGTATAATAGTATCCATTTACAAAACTATGAAGCAAAAATTAACTTTACTATACATCTGGAATTTCCTTAATTGTACATATTCTTCTTAGAGGGAGGAAAAAAAAGGATCATTAACACAAGGACAAAGAAACTCTATAAAATGACACAAGTGAAAAAAACCACATGCACACAACCCTTGACTTTTTCCCAAAGATCTGTGTATCAGTCCAGGAGGTAAAATCTGCATGTTTCAGCTTTAGTAGCTATGATGTGTTGTTTACTCTAATTTAAATTTTATTAGCTGAAATAATGAGAATTTAAATCTGTGTAACAACATCTCCTGTGCTTTCATAATTGTAAAATCTATAGCATATCTTTGTAGAAATTTATCATGTTAACACCTCATCCACTGAGCAGCTCCCTTAAGAGGTAATTTGGGAGAATCATTTGTTGCAATTACTAACAGTGTGTCAGGCAGCTCACCTCTGATTAGCAAAGGGCATGGTCCTCTACATTGGAATTTAGTAGCTCTGCATTTATCCTCATCCATACAATTCACATAATGATCCTAATCTTGTTTTCTAAAGTGATTTGCAATCATGACACTTGTGAAAAGTGGCTACATAAAAGTGATAGTTTTATTAAATCGTATCTTATAAGAGACTAAAGTTTGCAGAGCTAGGCTACTTCAACATTAATATTCTACTCAGTACTTTTCAAACACCTGTGTCCAGGTCTGGGGTCCTCACCCTGAGAAAAACTTAGACCTGTTAGAACAGGTTCAGAGCAGGGCCATGAAGATGATCCAAGGGCTGGAGCACCTCTCCTGTGAGGAAAGGCTGAGAGAATTTGGGTTGTTCAGCCTGGAGAAGAGAAGGCTCTGAGACCTTACAGTAGCCTTCCAGTACTTGAAGGGGGCCAGAGAGAGAGCTGGAGAGGGACTTTTCAGAAGGGCATGTAGTGATAGGACAAGGGAGAATGTCTTCAAACTGAAAGAGTGCAGGTTTAGATTAGGTACTAGGAAGAAATTCATTACTGTGGGTAATGAAGCACTAGAACAGGTTGTCCAGAGAAACTGTGGGTCTCCCATCCCTGGAAGTGTTCAAGGCCAGGTTGGATGGGGCTCTGAGCAACCTGGTCTAAGTGGAAGGCGTCCCTGACCATATCAGGAGGGTTGGAGCTACATAATCTTTAAGGTCCCTTCCAACCCAGGCCATGCTATGATTCTAAGACACACATAAGATTAAAAGCAGGTATTTCTTACCCTCAAACTATCAGCACTATCAAAACAAAAAGCAGAGGAAATGACATACAGAAGAAACAAATCGGGTAAATATTTTCGTGAGGAAAGCTTTTTTTTTTTTGTAACAGCCCTTCACACAGTTTGCACTCCCACCCATGAAGGAAAAGTGTGCATGTGCATTTGTGACACCTCTCTTGCATGGGCCCAGCACAGAAGTGCTGCTATGTGCTTGCTCTCACCTCATGTGTCTGATGTGAGAGAGGATGAGGAGGAGCTGAGCCAGTCGTCTGTGTTGCTGCTGCAGAGAAAGGCCTGACTTAGCCATTAAGTGTATCAGAGTGTCTGTGATTTTATCCAGGACACGGTGAATATAGTCTTTCTCTTCCAGAGATTTCAAGGTGCTGGAAAGAAAAGTGTACACACCTAGAGTAGGAGGGAGAAAGAAAACAAACAAACCACAGACAAAAATTACTTTGGTGGACACAGAGTTGCCCAAGATATGCCTTGTGGTGCCTCTTAAGCTGTGTTAAACCATGGGATCTGAATGTGAGCCAGCTCTCCTGCTTGGCAGCCAGGTCACGGCTTTGAATGACCCTGGAGCATGGATTTGGTCACTGTGGGCAAAGCAGGAGGAGGAAGACAAAGTCTCTTCCCTGCCTGGGTCCCACCAACGTCTGTAGCAGGTGCTGGGTGAGACCTGCAGCTAAACCTGTCTGGGTTTGTGTTCTTCTCTCGGTGACCTGGCTCTGAAACCTTGAGGAGATGCTGTTCCCCTTGAGAGCTCTGCAATACTTACAATCAACCCAAGCTTTCAGCAGCTTTTGTCCTTTTTCCTGCTGTATAATATTTGATTTTCTAGTCAATCTAGAACTGAATAAAGTTACTGCAAAACATGTAAACAAAACCAGAGTTTGTTTATGGACGTTTGCCTCAACAAAATCCTCACAACCAAGCAAGAGCCTTGAAAGGTGTGCTCCTTCACCTGCAAACCTGACTCTCCTTCAAAAACTGTGTCCAAATCAACTTGTGCAAATTTAGCTGTCTTGAATTGCTTACTGCTGAAAGTGAGCAGCCTGAAGGTTTGGACCAGATAGAATTTTTTCCAGAGGACAAAGCACCTTAAAACTCCCCCTCCAACAGCCCCTCTACATCACCTGTGAGAATCTCTAATCCAGGCATAAGAGCTTTTGCCAATGCTAAATCTTGAGAGCATGGAGCACATCAGCTTTCAAATGGGAAAGTCTAAACTATTTTGGGCTGTTTTATCTTGATTTTTTTCTGGACACCAACACACAGCCAATGTGAATCAGGTCACAACAACATTGTGCTACCAAAAGAGAGCTGTTGCATTCAACATCAGTTTTTAAATCTTTTGGACTGAACCAATAATTCTAAACAGGTCATATTGCCATAATCCAGTCTCGAGGCACCAGAAGTTTAAGACGTGCATATGGTAATATAATCAAACTGGCTTCATTGTCCTGTGTCTGAAACAGAGTTGACAAATCCTGTGCTTTGGCCCTTCTGCCTCAGCTCATAGAGCCAAGAAGAGATCTGGATTTTGTCCTTGGAAAAAAAACGGTTTCCGGAATTATGTTTCATTCTGCTTTTCTTTAAAGCATCATATATAGCAGAATATGGAATGCAATTAGTGTTATTAAGAATAAAAGACACACAGACACTAGCATGCATACACAGACAGACATATATGCTCTAGCTTGTTTGCTCTATTTGCAGCCTTGGGGCCACTGGATTTGAAGATAACAATACTTTGTTGTGTATCTGAGCGGTCGGGGAGGTGGGATTTTTTTAACATCTTCTTGGCCTACCTCACCTCCTCACATCATCTGGGTACTTTAAGGACTTGACACCTAGAACTACTGTAACCTGCAAGTAGCTTTTATGATTTTGAGTCTTCTGTATTAAAAAGAAATGTAAATGTGTTTGTGAATTTGAGTCTCTCTGGGAAAAAGTAAGAAACTGCTTTAAAAAACCAAAAGGATAACTCAAACACAGCACAACTTCTGAAAATCATCAGTCAGAGTTCTTAATTTTGGTAATGAATATTTCTTCAAATTTTTTATAGATATTATAGTGGCCTCTTTTCTCACAGAGATTTCATAGCTATTATTATTTTCACTGAAATTAACTCACAAAACAGAAACTGGTCCTGGGGCTTTTCTCAGCTGAACCTTTCCCAGCTGACTCTGAACCACCCTCACATGTGCCCATTGACAATACAAGGCTTGATAGTTTAACAGGTACCTGTAGGGGCAAGATTCTTAAATATTATTGACAAAACACAATCCACTAGAAGGAAATATTAATCTCATAAATGCACAGTGCCTCCAGAGCAGTTTACTTCAGCCACAGAAACCTATTGTGCTCTTGCAGCAATACCCCATAATTTCATATTATTGAAACTAGTAAAAGAAAATAAGCTTTTAGGAGGAATTTTTTCCCACCTAGGTCTAGTCTAGAAGCTATTAAAAACTGTAAATCAAAAAAGCACTGCCCAACAACTGTAGAGAATTCAAGCAACTGCCAATCAATAAGTGCCAAGGAAAATTATGTTAGGTTTTCCTTTCTACACCCTCATGGTGATGGCTCCTGCCCCAGGCCACTGACCAGAGATTTCCCAAAAAGAAATGCTGGCTACCACATATTCATACACATCCAAGTAGAGTTTTCAAATGAGGGGGCAGAAAACTGCCTTAGCAAAGTGAAATTTAACAGTCTCAAAGGCCTTTCCAAGCCTAAATTCAATAGCTGCCAGGTTGTTTTCCAGCTCTTTCTGTAGGTCAGTATTGTAAAACCTAACAAGTGCAAGAACAGAGAAAGCACCACCCTACAACCAAGGAAGGCCTGTTGGTCCATGCCCATAACACACACCAGAACAGGATACCCTGGGGACTGCAGTGCTACCATTCCAGCCCTTGGCAAACATTGATATAATTTTATATCTTTCACCATATATAAGTACTTATTTGTTGCATCTTACTGTAGAAGAGAATGCCCTAAACATCTTTTCCGTCACAATAAACCGCAGCTTAAAATATTTTTAGAGTTCAGGCTCACAAAACAACACCCAAGGCTCTTCTTCCACTATGCCCCATTGCTCTGAAGCAATACAGGTTGAGATATGAGGAAACACGTCTCTGTACCATGCACTCCTGGAATCATCCAGCCCCCAAAATAAATAAATAAATAAGAAGGACAATTTAACAGGAACTGAAAAACATCAGGAGAAAAGAATAACAAGCAGTCATGTGGAACAATGTATCAGGAGGTCTGCACTATGCATCAAATCAGCTAAATCTTTCCATCGCTATGGACTAACCAGCTAACCAATTAGGTAAATCAGCTGCTAAGGCAGATGTGACCTACATCTTTAAGTCCAAAATGAAAGCCTGTTGCTTTGCCAGATAGCACCACTCCTCTCCTCTGATACACTTAAAAGTAAAACATCTGGCATCATGTCACCTTTTCATGTTTTTAATACTTATTTTCCAATGCTAAGTAACAGCCCTTTAATATTGAGCTGAATGTAATTTTCAAAAATACAACTTTTCTTTTTTAGTCAAAAGATTTATTGCTGCAGCTGTAGAGGGGCACCTTCAGGTTTGTTATTTAGCTGGACACAATGATGTCCTTGTTACAGATATGCTGTCACCTTAATACCTCAGGAAAAATGTGGAAGTAACGTAAGAATATACCTTGGTTTATAAACAAAACTTTCCATCCTTTCCACATGCACTGAGCAGAACTAAAAAAAAAATTGCATTTTGTCCAAAACCACATGGAAAAGGAGTGTAAAGATATTAAACCGCCTTGAAAGATGTTGCAAAAACAGAAATGTCCAACAAATGTAATAAACAACACTACTGCATGTGAAGAGACTACTAGATGTCCAAGGATTTAATAAAGAAATGTTTGTGTACACTCAGTGAATTAAAACCACACAAAGCTTTAGAATGAAAATGAAGACTGCTTTTAAACATGACATGTAGCATAATTAGTCCTATTTGTTTAATTAATCCACTTGTTTATTCCACATTTTGAGATCTGCTGGTTTAATCACATGCATATATAATACAGACAGCATAATAAGCCAAAAATTCATTGTATGTTTTTCTGCTGTTTCTTTAGTAGAAGATTTGTGAACATTTACACATGCACTCACAGAAAGAAATCAGGTTAAGGTAAACTTGGAGGTCCTCTAGTTCATCCTCTTGCTCAAATAGTAGTAACTTCAGGGTTAGATCAAGCTGCCCAGAGCTTTGTCCAGCTGAATCCTAAGGATTCAAGGACTGAGATCCTACCATTTTTCTGGCCAACCTGTTCCAGTGCTAAACCTCTCACTGGGTAGAGTTTTTGTTCTGTTTATCTGGTCAGGATCTGCCTTGCTGTGGTTTGTCTCCATTGCAGATTGTCCTTTCCGCTTGCACCTCTTAGAAGGGTCTGGCCCTGGCTTCTCCATAACCTGTTCATCAGCTGTCTGAGGGCTGCAGAAAGACCCTTCTTTAGCCTTCTCTTTCCCAGGATGAACAAACTTGGGTCTCTCAGCCATGTGCTTCAGAGCACATCACGTTTCGTATCTGTCCAACACTTATGTAAGGAAGCTGGCTACATTCTGTGAAGTAAAGCATCTCCAGAAGACATTTTAGAGCATCTATGCCAAACACTTACACAACTCTTACACATACCCCAAATTATGCTACTTATCTCTGTATTGCAGCCTCTTAATCTGAGCATCTAGAGGGCCTGACAGTGAAAAACTTGTATCCACATTCCCACTACATAGTTATAAAATTAGTTTGTTATAGGAATACAAATACTGAAATGTACCTTTATGCATAAAGGTAATGACATGGAATACAGACATGCATTCTGTGACCATATATACAGAGTTTACAGTGTACTCAGAAATACTGCAATGAGGGCAGTCTCTAAAGCAGACTAACACGTGATGATCTGTGTAACAATGGTATAGGTTGCTTTCATTATGATCCTGTAGCAGCTCAGCTGAACCACATCCTCTGATCTACCCCTGTCAAGACTCTTGTAAAAACGCCAGACTTCTGAGCAGCTAGAAACTTCAATTTAGTGTAAAGAAAAGAAGCCACAGCCAAAATCAGATCAGTCATCAGATCATGAGATCAACTCTGATGTTCAGCCATGAAGAGCACCACTGATTTGAACTTGCTGAATATGAACCTTGAAGGAATGAAGATCTAATATCTACTAGCTGCACTCAGTGGTCCCATCTCTCTTACATGCAGAAGGAAATTTGCCTCTGATTATCACTGACTTCATTTGTGGGTTTTTTTGGGGTTTTTTTACAATTTTTCCTTAGGAGAATCTTGTAACAAAAAAATCCCATTAACGCAGTGAGATGTGCTTATGAAGGACAGCTGGTGATGCCTGGCAGAGCTTCATCTACACAACAAATTTAGTTCTGTGGATCAATACTAAATACAACAGTGGCACAAAATTTCTCTACACCATGACTTAAATTCTTCATGTTGTTTTATTCAAACTTCCAGTTCTACTTTTTGTAACTGAAATTCAAAATTTTTACAAATCAATTACATATTCTAGATTTATTTAAGAAGTTAATTACCTTTGAATATATTAGCTAAAATTCTGGAGGAGCATCACTTTCCAGGAAGAATATTTAACTCTAGGAAATATTCTGTTATAATTATGAGTTCAATAAAAGGAAATAAAATGTCAAACAGTAATTACAATTGCCACATCCAGGCAACTAAGGTAAGAACAATAGCCCTTCATTCCTAATATACCATGTTTGGTTATTTTTATTAAAGTTACATTTGCTTGCCTCAAATGTAACTTTCTGGCAATTGATTACAACCACAACAAAACCTGAACTACATTCATATCTCATAGAACATACATAAAGAATTTTATATTAGATTGTATGAATACATAATTTTGCTTGAACTTTGAGGAGACCACATCCAAGCTTCCATAAAGAAAGGTGCCTGAACAGTAAAGCAAAGTCTGCTGCGTTTACAGTTAGCCTTTGATGTGAATATCCTAAATTTGTTTTTCCTGCAATTTGGGCAAGTGATCTGTTAGACAACTGGATAAAAAGGACATAGAGCCTTCCACGTCTGTTTTCTCTAGAGGGTGGTACCATCTACAAATTCAAATGCAACAGAAAAGGAGAGAACAAGTGGGTAAATCCACAGCTTTGGGAAACTCTGGCATCTTTAGTCACCAGGTAACAGCTTAGCAGAGGATTGCATCTAAAATTTTTACCTTGCTGCCTACATTATCATTTTAGATGTCTATCATTTCCATGAGAACACCATGGGTGTCATTTCTGCATATACAAAATAAATTGTCTGGAGTTTTTTTCTCATTTCAAATAGAAAAGAGTCCTCTGGTGTGCAACAGACGTTTTCTGTCACATGCTTCAAGTTAAATATGCTTGTTTCAATCATCTCATGTAAAATTCAAATCATCTAACCTTACATATTGATATCTTTATCTATACTTACACTTGTTATCTAGTCATCTATTTTTGAAGTGTACTTCAGGATGAGATTTACAGCTAAAAACTATAAAGGAAGTGGAAAGTGAGTATATCAGTTTGAGATACCTATAATTTAATATAAACTAAACCATGATAAACTCAATCAGATTTTTGACCTTATTTCCTTTTATTTTGCCATGACCTAAGCATTGCAGTTTGGCATTGCCTTTGGGTGTCCTATGTGTGGTTCCAGCTACTTCAGTGTCTTGTAAGTAGAGTTTTAAGACCCACCATTATCTGGTTCAAAGCACTGCTCTGATCACCCTCCACATCAGCTGCACACAGCATGTCAGCTACCCACTGCTTCCATTTGCTGGGTCCCATCTACATCACTGGACAGCTTCGACCACTTCCACCCCTGCCTGGTGGTCCTGCCTGTGTCTGTGTTGAAAACCCATTTCCATTGCTGCTGTCTCAAAATGAAGATGCCACTAAGGACAGCATGCAGTGTTCAACCACATGCAGAAGCAGCCACAATTACCCAAGTGACAGCAAAGCACACGACTTACCCGAATTGAGCAGGATGATGGACTTAAGGCACACAAATTCTTCCCCTTGAAGGTTCATCATGCGAAACCGAGCAGCAGTAGCCAACAGCATGTCAAAGATTTCCACCATCCCCTCCACACACTTCCCTTGATTCCTGTGTGAATACCATCAATGGGGAGACATTAACAGTTTTAACCTGGTGGTACCATGAGTTTTTCATCCACTTGGATCAATACCCCCCAATTTGATTTCATGAGCTCATGAGCAAGCATGTGACACAGACTCCTACTCTGTGCACATTTGATATATGAATGATTATAAAAGCACTGTTCTTGGTATCTCAAGTAAAATAAATGAACAATTAAGTACCATATTACAAAAATAAATATCAATTTCAGGAACTCATCACAAAGGCATTACTGTGGTGGAACATTTGAACTTGACTCAACCAAATCTTTATATTGAGGAAAAGATGTGATTAAAAGTACATTTTGATTTATTTGTGTGTATGTGTTCTGCTTCTGTTACTTTGCTTCCTCTTTCTTTTCCTTTTTTCCCTTTAACTGAAATAGTCCCAATTCTTTACATTCTCATCCCTTAACCATGTGCACTTGTTTCTAGCTGGCCATGCAACCTTTAATGTTCCAACACATTTTTCTCAATGTCTAATGTCAACATAATGCCTCCTTAAAGAATAAGCTTATTCATAAGCTCAAGAAGGACCTAGGAGGCCAAAATCTTGTCTGTATGACTAATTAAAACTATCACTTCACTCCACAAATCAAGCAACTTTTTAAATTGCAGCATTAAACAAAGCTGAAGTTTGAGAAATCTCAAAGTGTTCATTAGTACTGGCAATTAACCACCTCCTGCTTACAATACCAGGCATTCCCACTCACCAATTTTCATCTTGCCCACCCAACCTGCAGTTGAAGAATTAATGCAGATTGTAATTTTTTTTGGTGAAAATTTAGTCTGCAGATCTTCTGGTCATTTCCATTACTACCTATTACAAGAACTACCAAATTTTACTTTTATTAGTCCTTCCTGAGTGAAAATTTAACATATAAGACTTAATGAGCGATCAGATATGCTGTTTAGAAATATAATAGTTTTTAAATATGGCTTTCATGAACAAAATTATGAAGATCATTGCTATAGGAAAATGCAAAAGAAATTTCAAATTAACAGACTGTAATTTAGAACATGAAACAGACTGAGCATGTCCTAATTTCATTGTGGCAAGAAACCTATCAGCTCAGAGACATCTGCCTCAAGTCTTAATACGGACGTGCTGTTGAGAACCTGCTGATGTCTGAAGCCACACGAGACCCTCAGGCAAAGCAGACATCTTCCCTGCTGACTGCAGACTGAGAAACTTCTTTGCCCCTCTCAATCATGTCTAGACCAAAAACTGAGTCAAAGAAGGAGTGGAAGTATCTGTGAACACTTGTGCACCCATTTTCTTTGAAGTTCAAATCCCTTTTAAGTTTAATCTGGTGCTTGAACTAAAATCTACATCTCCCTTATCCAGAGCAGTGTCTACAAGTCAGATTATGTGGAATATGAAAGAAGTTATTTCAGCTGCTTTCAAAGCAGGACAATATGGAGAAAACAAAGTGAGAGATACTTCCTTAAAACACTCACTAGGTTCAACTACAGCAATATTTGAAAACCTGGGGTCTCAAGCAAGTTTTCCAGTAACCGTTACAACATCATGCATTAGCTGATTTTTATGTCAGAAAGACATGATCCAGCCTTGGGAATGGAAGTAGTAGAAATGTATGTTTAATAAGGAGGATGGGTTGCCCCTTCTCACTTCCGGTCCCTACAGACTACCAGGGAGTCTCATGCTGAGCACTCCTGAGAATTGCTTAATTTTTCCTAATCCTTTCACTAGCACTTAGCTCAGAGCTGGACTTCCATTGTGCGGCAGGCACCTGGTCACTGCAACATTTGGCAATGCAACTTTTATGGGCTTTTCCTTCTTCAAAAAATTTTGATGAAGAAATTGTGGTTTAAACTATTGTAGCATTTTGTGTACAAGCAGCAACTTAGACAATTTCACATATTAAGTTACCACAAATGATGGTAACAAGTGCAGTGTAAAATGTAAAACCTGAAAAACTGAACTGGGTGTATTCAAGTATATTCCTCCTCTGTTTGGACATCAATAAAATTAACAAAGTTAAAATAGTATTTAATAGCATCACTGTCAAATAAAAAACTCAAAATCAGACAGGAGAACATGAACAATTGTTATTACCTCAAAATATTTTTATGTGCTAGAATTTTAATCCTATGGCAGTAAAACACACATGAATTTTTACATCGAGACAAGTTCCAATACTTCTGATATAATATATTTGCCTACAACTAGAGAAAGATTAATTTCCTGTCTATGGAGTTTATCACAGAGGACTAGAATCCTTTAATAGTTTTGCATTAACTTAAATAATACCCCAATAAAGGTTAGCTTAAGAATTTAGTATTTCAGGATTCTGCAGAAATAAAAAGTTTCCATGGATCATAAGACAAATTACTCCTATTAAAAAAAAACCCACATCTTCGTGTCTGACAAAGATTTTTTTTTTGGTTCCTACAACCCACAAAACTCCTGCAGCCAGCTTTCAGAACAGTTCAAAATATTACACAGTCTGAACAAACTGAAAAATTTGCATGTCTAAGTTAAATAATTTGAATCAAAGGTCTTATGTGACTGCATAAAAGTACTACGTGCATTATTAACTTTAGTAGGTCTATAGAATCACAGTATCATCCAGGCCAGAGGGCAATTCAGGATGACTTTAGTCCAGCCTCCCACTCAAAGTGGGGTCAGCTCACTCAAGGCTTTAAGCAAGGCTGGTCTTGAAAATCTCCAAGGATGGAGACTGCACAACCTCTCTCAGCTTAATTATTTTCATCATCATGCTTTTTTCCTCCTCTATATCCAGTCAAAACCTCCTCTGCTTCAATTGATCACTCCTGTTTCTCAGACTCCCATCAGGCATTTTAACAAAGAGCCTTGATAACCTCCTTGAATATTGTAGGTTAGGCAGACTTAAAAGCCCGTTCTCCTCCAGGCAGAACAAATCCACTTCTCCCAGTCACAAGGCATGGGGTCTGGCCTTGGTGGCTCTCCACTATGTCTACTGAAGTTTATTAACATGTTTCCTGTAATAAGCAGCACAAAGATGGATGTGGTATTCCAGATAATGAGTGCCAAATAAAAGCAGAATAATGGCTTTCCTCCCTCTAATGCCTCCGCTACCACTGATAGTGGTAGCAGTACCAGGGCTATTCCACCCTATGCAGGAATAAAAATCTAGATTTTATTTAAGTCTTGGGCAAAACTTAGACACCAGGAATGCCTTTTACAGAAGAACAGGATCAAGTAAAAATTAATAGTGAAGGGTGTTTCGGTGAAGGGAACAGGGACTCAAGGACTCAATGGATGTTCTCATCAAACTTTTCATTCAAAGGGAAACGCTAAAGTAAGACAGATGCACCCATCAAAACAAAGTCTGACTGTGTATTTATCTCTTCTTTTACCGTGGTACTTCATTTGATGAAAAGGGACTGCCAAGAATGGATGGGATCCACAAGGCTAGGAGAGGGAATATCACCTTCACAAATGAACTTAGCAACTTGGTGACGAAGCCTCTAACCAAGGCTTGGCACAGGATGTGTTTCCTTAGGAAATGGGGGATGTATTGCTGAGAGAAAACTGCAAGGACAATATTCACACCCCTAGTCAGGAAGGAGGATCTTCACAGACCTAACTCAAATGCCTGTGCTCTGACACAGGAGGAGAGTAGTAAGTCTGTACACAGACTTCCAAACAATAGATGATCTTTATATACATTAATGTATTCTATATAAACAAGTTCTATCAACATTGATAAAAGCTTTCTTCTCCAATGTAAAGCAATGCACTGAAACAGCTTAAGGAAGTGGGATGTCAGGAAAGCTCCATCTGCAAAGTTTAAAGACCAAATCAACAACATCTATTGGGATGCTTTAAATACTGCCGGACAGTCTTTATAGGGCTATTTAACTAACAGAGGAATCCACCTTTCCTTAATGATCTGCTTTATCAGTCATTAAAAAATGAGGAAATTGTTATCAGCAGAGAAATTTTACTTCAGACCATCCTGCATTTAACTAGTAATACCAAGGAATTCTGGAAAAGGCTAGGGGAAAAGCAAGCAGGAAAATATAAAAATCTGAAAAAAATTAACCCCAAAGCTCTAGAACAAAACAGTAATCTGCAAAGAACAGCAGTCAAAGAGAAAAGCAGAAGCTACCAAGTGTAAAGTAAATCACAGTATCAGATGCAAATCCTGCTGATAAAGAGAAATGCTTACTGTTCTGTCAGTGTCCAGGAGGTTAAATAGCATTTTGCTTTGGAAAAAAATGTTGTTTTAAGCACAGCAATCAAGCTTGTAGCTTCACACAAATCAACCATTAAGTGGTAGGTGGTCATGAAGTTGTGAGCTTCAGAAAGGGACAAATTAATTGTATACAGGGCTTGTTCTGTAATTCTGTTGTGTTGCTTTCTGTGTGGTTTTTGGTTTGGGGTTTTTTTAATGGACTTGTTCATAAGTCTTTAGAGGTAGCAACATCTTCTGCTCATCCCATTTCTCCCTGAATACTGGCTTTCAATCAACACACCCTGGGGAACTTTACAGTCAATGGCTGGTATTACATCCTGCTCTTCCTGGCGTGTACTGGTAAGAGCCCTTCGTTTCTTATTCAATATAAGCTTAAGAAAAAAGATTTGGGTCAATTGCTGGTGAAAATGTATTCAAAAGTTATAAAATTAGGCCAAAATTTAGAAGTCATCATTGACAAATATTGGCAATAAATATGAAGTAGCACATTTTTAATAAAATATAAATAAATAAAAATCTATTTTAAAGTTTTTTTTCACCTAGAGTTAGTCACAGAATACCAGAGCTTCTGATATTGCATAAATTGTCTGGAAATCATCTAGTTCAGTGGCCATGCTCAGACCTGTATCTTGTTGGGTTTTCAGTATCTCTGAGGATTAAGACTCCAAAACCTCCTGTCCTGTCACTGAGAAGAATCTTTCACTGCCTTCTTTTTACCCTCCTCCATCAGATATTTATCAGATCTGAGTCTTCTCAGATTCTCCTTGTATGAGAGTTGTTCCAGTCCATTCTTTGTGGCCCTTCACTGGCCTCAGTCCAGTATGTACATGTCTGTCTTGTATGGGGTAGCTCAGAACTGGACACAGCACTCCAGACTTGCCACAGCATGTCTGAGCAGTGAGAGATCATCACCTACCTCTAGATGCTGCTAAAGCTTTTCCTAATGCAGTCTGGGAGCAGAGAACTGATGGCTCAGAAGGCACCCAGTTGTGCTCAATTCCCAGAAAATGTATGGAGTTTCCCCCACCACGGTGTCCTGGAGGCAATTCTGTATTTATATGCATGCACATGCATAGGGAGGTTTCCCACTAATAAGTTTTGTTGATTATGTCTTTCCTGTCCACATCATCCTGGTTTAAAGTTTCCTCACCAGGTTGGCCAGTCTGTGGAAACAATGCTTTTGCCCCACTTTATGGTATTGGTTTCATCTCTTCCTAGACATCCTTGATCCTCACAGCAGGTTCCGTGATAAAAAAGCTGAATCCCTGTTGCTGACACCAGCTATACAACCAGCTGTTGCCCTGCAGGATCCGTCCATTCTGTCTCAAGCCCTTTCTCCTCAGCAGCCCTCATGGACTGGACCACCTGGGCTTCCACATACTTGGCACTTGTCCTCAGAGCCAGGTAGCCAACCAAGTGTCTTTCCTGACTGGATGACCAGAGGATCATCCACCTAGGCAGACAGGGTAAGAGTAGTACACTATCCATTTGAGCTGTGGTCAATCAGGTCTGAAACACAGAGACAATGAGCTACTAAGCACCTTCAAAAGAGTTTTCTCTTTGTAAAATATAATGTGAAATGGATCCACAAATATACCGGATAGGAAAAAATCCCTAAAATGCCACTATTATAGTTCTAAGAAAACTGATTATTTTTTGGTCACATTTAAGGCATTTAGATTAGAAAATTATTATGAAGGCTCTCCATTTGGGAATAATTAAGCTACAATAATTGGCCAAATAAAATTTATTCTGATTTACAGGAGAACCTTTTTTACTTTAGTTCATATTCAGTATGAGTCACCATAAAGCCAAAAAGCATTTCAAAATTCTCTTCATATCAGAAATGCAAAGAAAGTTTGATTTTGGAATTAAACAGCATCATAATACAATGTGACCTAGAACCGGGGCCTGAGCTTCCAAGGTCAGGGTTCTTAGATGAATAAGTAATCTCATAATTTGTATAGGGACTATATTGAATCCAGAATTATTTCATTTTCTCTGAAAACTTCTTTCCTTTGCCTATAAATCCCCCAGTGATTCCAGCAGCTGAAAACTGTGAAGATGTGAAGATCATAGTGAGAGGTGGTTTTCTTTTTTTTATTTTTTGTTTTTAAGAATTCATCACTTTGAGCATTACCCAGCACTTCCCCAGACTCTGGAAAGATCTTCCTGATTTTACATTTAAGTTGTCCGAGTTACAGAATTGCGTAGTCTCTAAATTTTGCTCAAAGAGACAGTAAAGACTGATTCCCAATAAATAGACATTCATTTTTCATTAAGTTTTATAATTCTGTCTCTTGTAACAGTTTTTATTTTTCATTCTACAGGGTCTACAGCATAATAATACATCTTAAAATCCAACCATGAAGTGAAAGATGAAAGAGAAATTTAATTATTTTAAGAGATTCCTTAACTCCCTAAAAGTTAATCCATTCAGCTCTATCAAGTCAGTAGCCTAATGACAAGATGATTTTTTGAGCTGGGTTTTCTGGATGGAATCTATTTCTATTAAAGACATGATGAAAAGTAAATGTACAATTGCTTTTCAAATCCATTTGGAAGGGCAAATTTGGATATATTTTTTGCCTATGGACTTTTCTCATTTGAAATAAATACAAGCAGAAGGTCACTAAGGAAGCATTCTGAATCAAGCACGTGTGATCACTTTGTTTCAATTTTTCTAATAAATCAATGCTAATTAATGCATCCACAATTACACAGTGCCAAATGAAATGTAGTGCATTTACTCAAGTGACAGACAAGCGTGGTGTCCTCATACATTTGGAACATTTTAAAAGTTGAGGGACTAGAAAAACATACTCAGATTTCATCTTGATGGTCTTTATTGTATCTAATTTTCTGTCTATCAAAATATCTGCATAAATAACTTAAAATATTCATTTCAGATACAGTGAGAAAAGTTCAGAAAAAGAGTCACGAAAGCAGTAAATTATTCAGCTACCCTGTCACACAGTGAATGCTGTAAGTCTTTTTGCTATTTGTGTTAGTTGCAGTTTAAAGGGATCCACGGCCTCCTGCCATTGCACAATACAAAAGTCAGCAAAAGAAAAAGTCTTCAATTTATTTAGAGAGAATGAAAAATCTTCATCAAGCACTGGAAGTGGAAGTGAGTAAGTTTCCAAATTAAAACCAACCCTGAAAAACAGACCACCTTTCTCCATAAAAACAAGGAAAAAACCTGATAGAAACACAGAAATACTGACTACATTGAACTGAGATTTTGTAAGTCCCTAGACAGATTTTTTTGCTGCAAGAGATTTTTTACAATCATGATAAGAAAATAACAGTAGAAAATAACATGAAGACAGCCATACTGTCTCATATCAAAGGTATATTTAGCTGTGGGCTAAGCACACAGGCATTTGGATATGCGGGTTTCAAGTGACTACCTCTAGTGCTGGGCTGGAAGAGATAATAACTTGTGGATTATCACATATCTTCTCAATGTTCTCATGACTTTATAGAACTCCTATCATCTTTACTTTGTTCCTCTTCTTCTAATGAGCATCACAGGCAAAGAAGTCAGCCTATTTAGTTATTCTTTGTACCAAAGCTCATATCTCTATTTAATTGCCTGTGCAACACCTCTGGGTACCTCTTCTATTCTTTCAATATTACTGTCAAGATGAAGAAAATCAGAAAGGCACAGTTTTCCAAGCACAGATGAAGCACAGAATTAAACAGAGGAATGACAATGATCTGTATTATTTCTATTTCCTGTTGTAAAGATGCTTGGGGGGAAGGAATTGTAACTTTTTGACTGCTGGCAATGAAAGAACTGCTGGTTCTATAGAACTAATTGCTGGTAACAGTGAGATGGAAAGATCAACTCAGAATGCAGTTTAGGAAGATGAGAATTATTATTCTTCTATATACATTAGTTCACTTTTGTCTACATAAAATTTGGAACTTGTTTAACACTTTTTGGAAGTCCAACAAGATGTCCCTCATCTACTTGCTTGTTAATTTCTTAAAGGACTTCAATGTATTCATGGCTTCCTCTAACAAAATGCACAGTGACTCTTTATCTCTACATCATATTCATTCAGCTCCAGCCAGTTCTCTTCTTTAGATGGCATCCCATCAGTTTCTTTACTGTGGTCAACAGGTTTCCTTTTTAAAATGCAGCACTGCATTTCCCATTCTGCTGAGAATATTTAAAGTGAGATTCAGCAATCCAGCTACTTCTATCATGAGTTTCTTTATAATTATGTTTCAAGACTTTGAATAACCTGGGATCAGCACGATATGTGAATGCAACAAATCCTGTAAAAATATAGTAAAATATTACTTTCTTATTCCTGAAGAAACATTACATTTTCTTCAAAATTATAAACAGCCTACTGTCGGGCCTGACAAATTTCAACCCTGGTCTAATGACATTTTTAAAGCCTAGTTTCTTGGGAACCCTCCAGACAAGAAACATCTGGTTTGTCCCACTAGAAACCCAAGCCTTTACTTTTAAATTTGCCTTATACAATATACTAATTTTCAAAACCAGAATATAAAAGACTTGAATTTATTCTTTGATTTTATTAGGTACTGTACATTAATTGCAAGCATTGTGAGTGTGCCATTGTATTTCCTGATTGAGCCTGTTTTTCTAATCTATAATTATTGTCATTTGAGTTTTTTTAATAGAAGCAGTTGTACACTGTAAAAATCTACTAGTTCTATGTAACTGTTTTAAGGCTCTTAAAATTCCTGATTTTGAACCAAGACTCAAGTGTTTGGGTAATGCATTAACAGAATAAGAAAGGGTGCATTACCTCATGAAATACATTGTCTAATTACAATGCAGACTGGGAACAAAAAGAGATAATGTGATGATATTCATCCATACAGAAGACAGCAGTCTACACATACTGGCAACATAATTGTTGTGTAATTATTTTCTTATAGGCAAAGAAAAATTTTAAAAGGGAACATACAATTAATAACTAAGGGCTGCTTTACAGATATTTTCAAGGAGTCTTTCAAGTGTGAATTGTTGCAAAGGAAAGTTAAAGTGTTTATTTGAAAATGTAACTGGTTGACTCTCATGGAATTAGAAAAGACAGTTTCTAAAATATCTTCAGAGACAAGACAAGCATATGTGTAATATGACCCAAGTAGGAGGAGTGAGTCGAGAGAAGAAAGATCACTTTTTTTCAAAATGGCCAGCAAAGCGGAAATGTTATTTTTATGACATTTCAGATAGATGTTAACAAGACAAGACTGTATTTATCTAGCCAAAAGGCAAAAAAGTTATATAATAAAATTTGGCGTGACCTAAGCTTTATAAACAGATGTATACAAATGACTACCTATATCCAAGATCCTTGACAGAAAGAACCTGTTAGGATAAGCCTGAATGCAAAAAAGGAAAGGGATGTTCAAAGCAGAGAGGATGTCTGCAACAGAATGATCAGAGAGATCTAGAGGCATACACAAAATGTGGTAAAGCTCTGTATTAACAATACTGAATTTTCACTAAATACAGAAGTGTTGGATGGAACTCTGAGCAACCTGGTCTAGTGAAAGGTGTCCCTGCCTACGGAAGGGAGGCTGGAAATAGTGATTTTTAAGGTCCCTTACAACCCAAACCACTGTATATTCTGTGAATGTTGGAACTATTGTGGTATTTGCCCAAACACTCGATGCAGTGGAAGGACTTCATTGAGTTAAACAGTCTTTGAATCAGTGTCTGTCCTGCCCTCTCAAACCCGACAAACAATGTATTTTTGCTCTGGAATGTTCTCAAAAGGCAATTTGCCTAAATCAAATTAACACATCAAAATATTGTTAGTATTAATTAACTAGTAAATTAAGAGTTATTTAACTGATTAGCATATCACTGCTTCCCAGAGTCAAGTAATTTAATATTTTACTTTCTGCAAATATCCCTACCAAGCGGAGTGAGGCAAGTATATGATGACTTAGAAACATGTTTATTCTTTGAAAATTAGAAAATGTAATAGATCTACATTTTTAAAGTCTTGATTAAAACTCAGAGAAGAGCCCTAAAGTAATACATGATTCTAGTCACATGCAATTTTATTTTTTAATCCAACAGTCAGCTTAAAACTGTGTGAATCAATTGCTCAAACTCCATTTTACTCAGAGCTTGGGGATTTTAAGTTGAGGAAGACTAAAATTTCAAGTGTTTCCCTAGCTGGGTTTTTTTTTAGCTAAGATCAAGAAAAAATATCATCTGGCTACCTCTGCTCTTCAGTTTTCATTTTTTTCTCACAACCTGAATTATGTAATACGGAACAGGTGTCTTGGTCTTTAGAAGCTATATTGCAATTTATAGCAGTTTTCAAAAAAACACTATACTTACTTTCCTAGCATAGTAAATTTTAGTTCTTCTGTTCACTTAAAATTATTTTAAAATTGTTGTGGGTTTTTATGAAGACTATACTTACATTCAGACAAGCAGATATTTTCTGTACATAAAATGAGAATGTATTTTATATTTATCTAGTTCCGCAGTTCACAGATTATGTGCTTACACAAGTGGAATAGGGTTTTTCCTAAGGCAAGAAATATTTCTCTATTATTATGAAATATTATATTTTACCCTGTTAGGTATTATCATTTGTATTTTACTAAAATGCTAGAAGTAAATCCTGGGGGTTTCTTTTTCCAAGTAGAGGGCAGGGAATCAAAGGATTAACACTGCACAAGTGCAACCATGAAAACTCAGTACCCCACAGTCAACAGAGCAAGTTGATCATAGGACATTTTTCTGCTAATAAGAATTTTGATTAATTTACACAGCTGGTGGCTGCAGTAGCTGAAGGCACTGCCCTTGGCTTTCCATTGCCATCCCTCTGCCCCTGCAGACATGTGACGAGGTCAGGAGCTTGCCCAGCTCTGAGCTGCCTCCCTGTATATTCCATCTCAGCTCGGCTCTTCTGCCACTTCCAGTTTAGACCAAGATGCCAAACTCTGCCCTGGAGTGACCGGTCTGCACCCAGCAGCTCTCCCCTGACAACTCTGCTCTGTGGACAATAGTCTTCAACTAAGAGGACCACCAATAGCTGAGATGACTCTATTCTAAGCAACTTTTTCTGAAAATTTTAACTGAAAGTTTTCATGAAATTTCTTCCCATGACTAGGAAAAAGAGAGCTTGAGTTTACATTAAGATAGTAGAAAATATGTCTTAAATTATCAGTCTTCCTGCTTTTATTGTGAAGACTGCCACCTGAAACCCAGGAAGGATACTGTTGTATGGCAGAGATGCATATTTTTCTTTCTCAGAAATACTTAGCATATTAGCAAGACTGGCTAAAAAAAAGGCTTAGTGAAGGAAGAAAGTATGTGTTTGACATATTTGTCTCCACTTTTCACAAGGAAAAGAAAACCCCCAAACTTAATATATTCTCTATAAATAAGTAAGATTGTGATTGAGATTCTATGAGGATTTTCTTCCAAAATTTTGGCTGGCTGCTTGGATAAATTCATTCTAACTAAGAAAAAATAGGAGGATTTTAAATAAACAAAAATAACTCTCTGAATTAAATGGTGTTCAGCTTTTAATTTAAATAACTTCTGCAACAAACTACAGATTATAAGGCAAATTTACTTCTGCCTTTGAAAGAAAGTACTTCAAGCAGCAGATTAATTTCAGATGTATTATTTGTCTAATAAATGACCAGTATCACATTCCTGAGCATTTCTAGGTTTTTTAGAGTTTGTTTTCCAGTCTCACCTACTATAAGCCTGCTTGACGTACGAAGAATCAAATTTTAGTATCAGTGAGATGACATCATGAGCTAGAAATTAATCTGGTTGCAGCAGAAATAAATTAACTTAAATAATTCACAGCAACATACAGACTGACCTGTCCAGTAACAGGTTAGGTGCAAACAAAAGCTTTCCTGGGTGTTCCATGGAGCGCCAGACTAAGCCGATCATCAGTATCTCTAACCAGGCACATTCCAGTAGATGAACCTGATCATGGAGTGTTAAATCCACAAATCCTGAAAGAATAAATAGGAGACAGTAAAAACACTCCAGTTTTGTAAGTGGAACAACATTATTCAGAGAACTAGGTTAAAAAGTGAATTGGAGCTGGATAACCAAAAAGAGCAATAAAACAGACATTTGTTCTCTTTGTATCTTGGGCTGAGTTTTGTCCACTGGGGTTCCATGCTAAAGAACAGTCAGAACTTTCCAGCCTACTGTTTTTGTGCTGGCTGCACTCTTCCCAAAAATCACGGCAAGAGCCTGGACAGCACCTCCAACCCCACACCTGTTGCCAGGGGCCTGGGAATCCATGTGCACACTGCAGAAAGGGGTCTGTCTGCTCCAGCGCCACGCTGCCCGGGACATGCTAGAGGCAAAATGGAAAAATGCCTGCTATAAAATGAAGTAACAGCTCTAATCAGCTAACCCCAAGAAGAAGAGCAATTCTCTTGGTAGCATGCTGTTTTGCAGACTCAGGGACAATTCACCATACTGCAAGTGCGCTGCCTGTGTGGAAGAGGGACCAACAGAGCATTTCAAATAAACTAGGGAACAAATGCTCATCTTTCCACCATCAGAATTCACTGATGAAACCCCTGTTTATATTCCTACTGGACTACAGAACATGGAGGAAGGAACTACTTTGTATTTAAACACTAGAAACAACGAATGCAAAATAAGAGATGGCTTATAACAATACTACAAAAAATTAAAAAGAAAGAATAATGATGAAGGTAGATATGAAACCATAATCACAGTGGTCCTCCCTGTGTTCATTTCACACAACAGATTGAATTATTCTCTGTTTTGAATTCTCACTTTTCATTAATGTTATTTTCAATCCAAAAATATAACCAAAGTGGAGATTGCATAATACAATTTATTAGATCTCTCGTAAGTTATTCCTTGAAATTAGAATGAACTTTTTAAAATAAAATGTGAAGAAGACACCTTAAAACCGATCTTATTTATCTTTTGCTCAGTGTTACAAGTGGAACACATTATTGAACCTTGCCATAATTTTTTTTTGGTAATTGTAATGATTTCTACTAATCTTCAGAATACAGGTTATATGGTAAACTACCTTACCAGCCCTAAAATGACAGGGATTTTCCTTCTGTGTTGTGTCCTCTCTATAGATATATACTGAGTCAGTTTTGAGGAATATACGTGACATACACTTGAGTATTATCTTGAGAAAAAGGAAGAAAAAAGGCACATATTTTAAAAGTTAAATGTTGTGCTAGGAAATATATTTTTCAAATACAAAAGAGGCAGAGAATAAACAAAATACAGTTCACAATAACTTAGAAAATATTGTTCAGTTTGGTAAAACAGTTGTTGATGTAATTATTTTTAATGAAAATATCTGAGAGACCTAATCAATCTGGAAAGATTGATTAAGATTGGTAAGAAATCATCCAATAAAAGGAAATGGCTTTGACAAGTTTGAAATAAAGCCCACCTATCAATCACTGGAAGTGAATTTAGGCAGTTGCAATACCTGCTGTTTTTATGGAAGTGGTAATAATAAAGAAATAATTGCTTTTTCCTGTATTTTGCCTTTATTACCAAATACGAAAAATTATTTTCAGACTTCAAAGACTGATGAAATGGCCCTTGCCTGAGTCACAAGCAGCTTGAACAATAGAGCTGAAACTTTAAAAAGCAACATTCTTAACTACAAAGCATTGGTTACAGCACTCAAGAACAAAATTGGCAGAAAGAAAATATAGAGAACAAATAATAAATACCAGGTTTCCTATTAAGTATTGCCTCAAAATGATAATACATAATAATTGTCTTGATGGCTTTTTATGAAACATTGTAAATGTAATATCTTGCTGTTGAGAAAACTAGCTTGTTAGTTTAGTTGGTAAAACTAAATGTCCACGGAGAAGCTGTGGATCCCCATCCCTGGAAGTGTTCAGCGCCAGGATGGAAGGGATTTTGAACAAGCTGGTCTAGTGAAAGGTGTCTCTGTCCATGGCAAGGGGGTTGGAACTAGGTGATCTCTAAGGTCCCTTCCAACACAAATCATTTGATGATTCTATAAAATAATAGATTTGATGAAACAAAGTTCTATAAGATATTTGATGCTGTAAAAGCATGCAACACGTTAACTGCATGAAAATATTTTAAATTTCATATTTCAGTATGGGAAAAGGGTAATGAACTGAAGTATTTCTAAGGAAGGACATACAGTTTACTTCTTTACCATAGACAATTTTTAATGATGACAAAGAAAAAACAGAAGTCATAGTTCAGCTGTCCTGTTGGCATGTGGGAAACATCGAATGAAGAGAATGAACTTTATAAAAAGTCAGGGAAACTCTGAGAGCGTAAGAAAGTTGAGTTACCTCGGTGTTATGTGAATCTGATAATCATCCTGCAAGTGGAATGAGAAGTTAGACTGAATGGTAGAGAGAGGTCAAAATGAATAAAGCATTGAAAAATATGCCCTCTGGTGAGGAGTAAGAGGAATTTAGTTACTCTTTGGGAAGCTAAATAGTCTAGAGGGGTTAAAGGACTGCAATGGATAAACATCCAAAGAAAAAGAGAATAGCATTACAAAAGATAATGGCATAACAGAGAGAAGCCCATGCTGGAAGCTAAACCAGCTCCAAGTCAGACTGCAAATTAGGGGACATTGTTAACAACAAAAGTAGTTATTATCTAAGCATCACATTAAAATTCCTTGAATTTGCTCTCATTTGAAACATTAATCAAGATTTAATGATTTTTTTTAAGATATATGCTTCTCCAAGAGCAAGTTAATTCAGAATAATGTTACAGAAGGTTAAATTAAATTATGAGTAAATCATTAGTCAGTCCATCACGTAGAGCATGCTGCACTTTAGTGTTGCTGAAATTATGTGTAGATGTGCACATAATTCTCAAATTCAGTACTCTTTTAATATTGGAAAGTTTTGAAAATTATTCACAAAGTATTTTTTAATTCTAAATTTTTGATTACTGTGCTTCAAGGAAGAAGAAAGACATTCACTTCACTGTTGATAAATTAATTAATTACCATTTGGATGTAACCTACATCTCACTCCATATACCAGACTGACCAATTTCATGACCTTAAATCAACCAGCATCAATAACCTAGATTGCCACTAGTCCATTCTATCCAACATATATCATATGTTCAGCAGGAGAAAGATGCTTAGAGAATAAAAGCCATGCCTAGACCATTCCTTTTTTTTCAAATATAGATAAATTAACAGCGTTTCCAAGTGATTGCCAACAACGAACACATCGAATGTTCCACAAATTCTTGTATGAATAAGGATATCTGAACTTCTGAAAAGCCAGAATGATCTTCAAAGTAAATCTCTTTGTAACCCGGGAGTTTGGGCAACACAAGAACTACTGAAAATAGTATTCAGTAAAGCATACACGCTTGAGAAAAATGGTTTATGCACTAAGTTGTTTGATTGCAGTAAGGAACAACATAAAGATCAGATGATTTTCATTCATTGCTAATTTAACATACATTGTGCACCCTTCGGTTCTCTGAAATAACCGCTACCAACACATGTATATGTATATATGTGCGTCAAATTCTACCAATCATTTTGAAACTAATAAATTCATCATTTGCCTTAGTGACTTTTGACCAAATTAGTAGCTACCTTTTTTATGAGAAACAATTTCCATACAAGTAGCCATTCTCTGAGACCCAATATCCAGTGTCATTGCAGATTCAATCCTTCAACAGTAAGTCCTCCACTGGGCACTTAATAACATCTGAGGATCATTATCATATTTTTGCAGTTTCTCCTAATAAGTCACAATTACAGGGTTTCCAGACTGCTCAAAATCAGTTAAGTAAATGTGAAAACAAATTATAAAGAAACGCTTCTTTTTACATCTGATCCAACTCTAATCCAACCTATATGTTTATACTATATCTCCTAATTACCATGATGTGTACCTAAAAGATCAATGTCAGCCAATTTCTGCAAGAAATTAAACATTATCATGTTGTAAAGAATTACTCTGTCTCCAGATGCTTTGAAGGAAAGTAAAGTAAAAGCAATAAATAGTTTTAAAAGCAATAGCAAAGCTCCATCTATCAAAGTATCCCATTTACAACAGCAATTGATACCAGATGTTTATGGCAAAACACAGCAGGAGAAACATGCTTCTACGGGAAGTTTCCTCATGTTCCAGAGATGTGCAGCTCGGATTTGCAGAGCTGGAAATGGTCTTTTTGTGATTGATGTCCCTTACCATTTTTCCCTCCAAATTTTTCCAGGTGCTTTCTGAACTGACTTAGGCATTTAATGCACTTCAGATATGTTTTATGTACTCTGAAGCAGTACTCTCCAGTAAGAAGTTTCACACTCTCAGTTAACACTGGGTAAATAACAATCTCCTGTTGTTCTGAAAAAAAAATCTCTCTCTGACTTTCACTTGATACATCTAATTATTTTATTGGAAGATTCCATCATTCCCTAGGTCATCATCTCACTTCTCTTTTCCAAACGTTTTTAGTATATTCAGTTACTTCTGAGATGAAATTTATTCTGTTCACCTTTGAAACAGTGTTGTCCTTCTTGGATCATTTTCCCATTCAACTATATTCTTTTAGAGACAGTGAGACCAGGACTTCAGACTGTTTCAGTCTGCCCTTATCCTCATCACATTATTCAACTTAATAATATCCCTAATTTTTAACACTATTATTCACACCCTTTTTTCCCAGCAAACTTATGAATATGTTGAACACTAAAGTCTTAAACATACTGCCAGCTTGTCTGCTATGTATTTAACTTCATAGCAACAGAAGTTTTTATAATACCTCCTACGGCAAAAAACCATGATCTTAAACAACACCAAAAAGTTGTGGGAAATCAGAACGTTCTTACATTTTCTGTCTTAAATGTGTGCAGACACACAACTGGTTTTTTCTGTCTTAATGCAGTGTTTTGAAAAGTGGCAATAACCACTGAAAAAAGCTTTTGTTTACAACTCAATACAATATCTCAGTCACGTGACAGTCATGTAATAGACCACATTTGAAACAGAATGCTAATTAGGTTGCAGCACCCACCACTACTTTCCTGCTGTCTTTGCTAACCTAACTGCTAGCAACCATCCAACAAAGCAACAAAATAAAGAGAGTCTTGTATAGGGAAAAATATCCAGGTAGATGAAAGGCAAACAGAAAAATAATTCCTATGGCAAGTTCTGTTCTCAAAAAACCAGCCATAGAGAGGAAAAACATCTGTTCCTCCTAATGTAAAGCACATTGAAGGACCAATACCTCAGTCACCACTGTTCCATCAAGTGGTGAAATCTGTGCCTGTTTTAATGCCATGAGCTTGGTACCCAATCTCTCCACTTTAAACAGAGTGGTGAGACTGCATCTATGCATTTATCTAGCACATAAGATGACATTCTGTTCTGAAATTGCACGGATCACTCAGCCTCTTCAACCTTTAAGGCTGAGCACTGAAACCTCTTAGTTAAGAGGTGGCTAAAACCCACACTTTGACTATAGCCTTGTCTGTATACAACAGCAGAGCAAAACAAATTCTGAGGCCAAGTGAATCAGAGTACCACAAACACTGTTTTCCTTGAGCCTCAGTATTCACACAGCTATTTCTATAATGCTACTTATTCCTAATTCTTTCCACAGATCTTCAGACCAAAATTATAAGACACTTTTATTAAGTTGTCCCTCCTAAGGGCACTTAAAGTATGACATGGACATATTGGTTTAATTGTTTACACAACACCAGTGTTTTAAATCAAGACTTATTTTGAAAACCAAAGATCAAAGATCTCTAAACCTCAACATTTTCAATCCAAATATTTTGCTAGAAGAGTAGTCTTGTTATTACATTTTTTTTAAAAGGACATTGCTTTTGTTTCTGTAAGTGTGGCCAGAAAAAAATTGACTACAATTTACTGAGTCCCTGGGAGGAAATCTGAAAGGCAAACACAAAGCAAGTGGCACAGTTTTAAGATCCTCTAACTACTTTGTCTGCTCTTTCACAATTCTCTATTTTTGCTGCCTGTATAATTATAATATAGCAGCACACCAATCCAAGCTTACACACTGTCTCGTCTGAGTGTAAACAGTCTGTCAGAAATTAAATTTCTGGAGATCAAAGAGAACAGCATCTGCTCTTAATTACTGTTAATTCCTTTTGAAAATCATACTTCTCATTTTGCCATTTTCAGCTCTAATGGTTTTAAACTTCTTTCTGAAAAAATAAAAATTACAATTTACAGGCATAAACTTAATATAGGTTAGAAATGTTTGGGATTTCGGGCAAAAACGCTAGAAGTCAGATGGATGATGAGGCCCTGCTTACACAGTCCATATTCATACTGAAAGCCAAGATCAAGCAAGCTTTTGCTCTTCACCTCTAGTGGAGCTTTCCATCCTCCCTGAGCTGCCCTTAGGAAAACTACCTAACAGTTTGGCAGGTAGACCATCCAGCCAAACTCCCCACCTGACACTGTCCCCAGAACAGGATGCCGCAGGGATGTCACATTTGTCACTTTTATTTCAGATCTCATTTCTAAGAGCTGGTCTGTTCTGCCTCCACTTAAAAGTTGCACTGTGATGATTCTGAAATGCCTTTCTCAGGTAAATGAGAACCGTTTCAGCTCCTTTCCAGGAATACATAAAGTTGTCATGACTTCACTCAATGCTTTCTGCTTGGACAAAAAGTACATACTTTTTCAGACCTGTCCAGTCCATATCTTTTCAGAATGAGGAGTCTAAAAAGTTTCTGAGGCCATTCCTCGTCCAAGTAGCCAATTCCTTGTTCAGTACAGGAACCTCTCTTTCCCTCCTCAGGTACATACCAGTCTAAACTATGACCAAGTGTACCCTGCCTTCATCAGATATATTAAATACTGCCCTATTTCAAGTTTCCTATGCCACAGCGAGCCTGTAAATAAGTTAGGCAAGTTAAAGTTAATCTACTCAAAGTAATAGTTCGCACCAAGCACAATTAGAATTTAGGGCCATGGAAACACTTCAGAGGTAGTCACAGACAATTGCCGCTGGTCAGACATACATTCTCTTCTCCTGACAAACTCTTGCCACATTTTTGTGAAATACTGATGCCTTGCCTGAGAGAAACATGAGAATTCTCCAGCACAACACCAGCTTGGCTGGCAATGCTCCTAGGGAGATGGAGTGCCCTGGGGTCTGCAGGAACACCCAGCATGAGAGCCAGCCCTTAGCTGTGAAGTACTCCTGTGAGTTTTAGGGACAGCAAGTTCTCTCTAAACAGCAGCACAAGCAAATTATTCTGTAGGATTTATTTGATTGCCTGAAGATCTGTCCTGTGCTGGTGGATGGTCAGGCTGTGTGTCTAAAGCTCAAGACTTCCTCCTTGGAGAGAAGACAGGCTGGGTAGTGTTGTGGCTCAAGCCCATCCCTGAGTCAGGACGTAAACGCACCCAGTGAAGCGAAGTGCTGCCAAGTCCTGACTTTCTCGCACCTGTCACTGTGTGAGCCTTGACTTAAACACGGGGTTTTTGCAACTCTTTCGCTTTGTTAACCAAAGATTATTCCAGAAAGTGCATTAGCAGTAACCATTTAACACAAATACGTTGAGGCCTTCCATCAGGGAACATAATAAAAGTAATTGGCACTCACATAGCACTTTACATTTTCAAAGGGCAGTAAAACCATTAAGTATTATTAAATGTATTTTATAGATGGAACACAGGGAGGTTAAGTACCTCATCCAGGAGGAGGCAGGATTAGGACAGAGGTGTCTCAGCACACTCTGTCATCCTTTCAACCACAAAAATCTTTGAGTTGAAGACTCCTTGAGCCCAAGTGAAAGTTCTGTTTCTTGCAAATCCGTAACGGTAAAAAAAAACCAGAAGCAACTAAACTTTTCTCGTAGAGAAAAAGGAAAAAAGGTTTGTGAAGTTAGATTTGGGGGGGAAATTGTTTAGAATGTGAGCAGAGAAGCAGGATGCAGGGAAGTACACAAGCATTAACTTTAATTGGTCTCACTAATCTAGGCAAGGTAACAACCTGTACAAAACAAATCCTAGGCCTAAGTTTTCCTCACCCTCTTAACAAGCAGTTTTAAAAGTTATTAAAATAAGAACAAATCTTGCTAGTAGTAATTATAACAACAACTACTATATAAGATTATTGTAAGTGAAGGCTGCCTGCCAGTTTGCAAGTGAAAGCTTATCATACTTGTATTGTAAAGCAAGAAGGGAGACGTACATATATTTTCTGTACAGAAAATAAGCTCTTCAACTAATCAATAAAAAGTGATGTTCATTAATACATGGAAAATTCTTGCAGCATTGTATAACAGTTATTTAAAGCATGTTAATGACAATTCCTTCCTGGACTGTAATCCAGATGTCTGAGACACTGGGTACACTTTGACAACACTAAGACGTTACTTTATGGTTCTTTTACCACTAGAGCTGTGCCATTTGTCAGGAAGTTCAGGTTTGCAAATAAAAACCACAGAACACTGTCTGTGCATTGAGAATGGAACAACAGCAGCTGTTCCCTGTGATTTTGAGTGTAGGAACAGCCCATCAGCTGCATGTGAAGGCTTTTCTTTGAAGTTTGTCCTCTGAATTTTTCCCCTGGACAGGTGAAGAAAGACACTACTCAAAATTTATTAGCTGCTGACTAACATAGATGGCATGAGGTAATACATCTTTTATTTATTGTCTCTGCAATAGTTAACTACATTATATTAAACTTATACCAGTACTCAGGCCAGTTGCAAGTAGTTTGGAGGGATTTTTGGGGGATTTGTCATTTTTTTAAGAGGTCACAGCTATGCAAAATGTTTTCCATCAAAAGCAGATGCAGCTAAAATAATTTCTGGGGCTGGTTATGCATTCTTAACTGACTTTTATGAACTCAAAAGACAGACTCATAAAATACAAGCTGTCCTTTCTACTTCATTCTTTCCCCCCCTCCCCTTCCCCACCCAACTAGGGCTGCCACACTGCTGGTCTCTTCTGCTGGTTTAACTGTTCAGATAATTGATGAAATAACCTGTCAAGAAGGAGGAGCATGAAAGAGACCGACAGGCAGTTAGGGAGCACCAACCACCTCAGAGAGTTTACACTTTGTGTAAATCTGCCCTAAGACTTGAGGTCACATCCAGCATGACTGGAATATTTTTTTGTCTGTTCAGTTGCATCCAAGACAGTATGAGGTTTTCAGCATTTGTTTGACCTTCTTACTAAAGTACCAGGCTACACTCCAATCACAACCTAAACCAAATGTAACTGATGGTTTTGCGGCTGTCAAAAAAAATCACTCGAGGCAAAAGGTCTCATTAAGCAATCACTCTTTGAGCAATCTCTTTAAGCAACCACAGTTTTCAAGCAAACATATAATCACTGGAGGGGGGAAAAGGAGGCAGACTGAGGTAGACTTTCAGAGGTTTTTAACTGACCCCAGCATGCCCCTGCAAGGTTTCAAATGGTTGTTTCAATACACAGTTACTGGAGGGGAATTTTAAAACCAAAGATCAAAGACTTCTCAGTTGTTTTCCTCTTTTGCAGAGTGCACCTACATGCTTTTACTACATCCTCTTACTACATTTATAAGCACTCTGGTTGGCAAAGGCACTTTGGATGGGGCAGTACCCCAATGGTGTCAGCGAGAGCAGCAAGCCAGGGGATGGTTCACACGGAGCCCTGACTGGAGATGGCTTGGGCAGCATCGCATGCCTGGCATTCACTGTGGCACCGGGAGACAGACCTTGCTAGAGGAAGAGGCTCTGGAAAACCTCAGGGTGGATAAAGGCAATGCAGATATGTCACATGGTCAAATGGTCGTAGAGGGGACAGGATAGGGATGGCAAGTGAAAAAACACTAGGTTAAAGGGAGGCTGGAGACCTACTGTACCACAGGCAGCTCACTTCTACTGCTCTGCATCTCAATTTTTCCACAAATGTTAGGGTGTAAAAATATCCCCATTGTTACATTTTTATCGTTTTTGTTCCTTTAATTATAAGAGCTATATGAAAGACTGAAAGGTCATCATAACACAATCAAGAACATTTTAAAAAAGAGATAAAATTAGATTTGCAAGATAACACAACCAATGGCCAGCTTCAGCCACTCTTCTAAACTAACATTAGTTATATAAGACAAAATTAAGGATTAACCCTATTCTTCCTGCTTTTCCCTAAAATACTGGTTTTATACTTTTATTTCCAATAATTCTGTTTAATTCTTTAAGAACTAAAGTTTCACTGTTTCAGTTTATATCACCCATGTCTGGAGGCTTTAAAAGTGTCACTTTTTAAATTTAACACTTTCTTTTACTGCAAAAACTTACACATGATGAAACTGGGAGGGCTGTGCTCTCCCCTTCTTCATTCATAAAATTCGGTGCACAAGGCACTAAGCTTTTTTTCTCCAGTCTCTCTCACTACTGTGGTCACCACTGAACCAATCAGCATTCATTGCAGCAGCATCTGGAATTAGCAGGAAAGAGGAATATTCTGCAACCCAACGAAAAGAGGGGAAAACTGTCAAGTTTGTAGTGAACTAGAAAATTAAAACTGCTTCAAGACTACATATAGAAGTAGCTCAGAACATAATATGCTGTACCCGAGAAATGAGGCATAACTTCAGAGTTCATGGTCTGGTCATTCTTTATAGTCACTAGGATATAAAACTAGCTTGACTAATGCACCTGCATCCATTTTATTCCTTCAGACTGTCCACTTCTGAAGAAGTACTATTCTGTCTATTGCACTTACATGTGAGTAACAGAAGCTATATATGTTTATATGTGTACTTCAGCATCCATTACATTGCCTGGTACCTACATCAAAACAGAAACACAAGTACACATAAATGAAGCATCAAATGTTTCTTTTTCCTCCTATTCCTTTCACCCCTACATGACTGGTTTTGAACAGAACCCAATCTCTGAAAAATTATCCAGGAAATTGCAGGGATACATCAAAGAGAAGAAAGACAGCAAAATTAATTACAGCAATTTCCTTTAAGCACTACAACAAGAAGAATATTTCAGCCGCTGTGTGGGAGTGTCATTATAAGACAGAGCAAAGGAATACTTTACAGGGAAAGCAAGACACTGGAATGCAGCGGGCAATTCATATTAATTTTCTTGTCCAGGGAGACCTAGTAAGTTATCAAGCAGCATGTTTCCACAAAACACATCATTGTCTTTTCTTGCACTCTCCTTCAATGGGTATGAAACCCAAGGCACCCTCAGGAAACTGTCACACATTTCATGGAGAGGGCTCAGGTGTGCACAAAAAACACGGGTATTGCATTTGGAGAACAGTGACCTTGACTCAAGCTCCCATACTGCCTGCTGAGACACATACTGAGGCCAGAGCTCAGGGGCTGAGGTTGGAAGCACTCTGACAGAGCATTTTACATTAGAAAGTGACAGGCTGACACCTTGAAAACACTCTGGGTAACGTCAGATTTCACGAAATGAAAACAAACAAATAAAAAGGCTGGTTTCTATCTGGAAACATGGCGTCCTTGTCAGCACCTCATCTTAGTTTTCAGCACTCTATCAGGCACCTATTCCTACTCAGCATTGAAAAAGATACCTAAACTTCTAGGAAATATATGACCCTTCTCCCCAAAACTGTCTTCTTTTTATTTTAAACGGGTGCCTGCAATATTTGAAATTTTATTGAAGTCTACTCTTTCACATTGAAAAAAATTTCATTTCACCCAAAAAGGTTATCTAGCAGACGGTTTCAAAAATTTCATTTTGTATGAAGTGAGAAAGTTTATTTTTTACTGTTTGTATCTGCCAAGAAGCAAAGAAACTAATTATTTACACAACTCTAATGGAGACATCTGGAAAAGCTTTGGAACAGTGTACAAGCTCATCCAAAATGACCGGACCTATAAACTCTATTTGTCATCCTTTGACAGGACTGGAAAATTGCATGGAATCCCACTACATTAAAAAAAAAAAAAAAATCTCTGTGATGTCTTGTAATAAGTACAATAGCAGAAATTAAAGATTAGAAGAAAAATATGTAACTTAAAATTCAGAAAGTTTTCCCTGGAGTTATAATTTGATATTTTTTTCTAACTTGTAAAAAAAGTGGTAGTTTTCATCTTTCTTATTTCAGACACATTTTGATTTATTTTGTTTTTCTTTTTTATTTCACCTGCATACAAAATGCAAATTTGACAGACTGCTTACAGATGAGACTAGAACTCTACCAGGAAATGGAGCCACTTCATACAGCTCAGACATAGTCTGGGAGACTGTTTTGTCAACAGCATCACCATACTGATCCTCAAAGCACAGTTTGGATCATATAAAGAAGATGTTTTCAGGCTGAAGGCTCCTATCCTGAGAGGCAGAAGAACTGTGTTTGGGGTAGGAGCCCTGAGGCAGCAAATATCACCTGACTGTTACCCAAATGGTGTTGCCCACTTTTGATGATATTCCAGAAGGTTATGGGTTCTTGTTACATACTTCTACAGCTCATACATGTTAATATGCTCCCAGGGCTACACTGCTGCCACGAGGAGAGTTACCAGGATGAGATGAAGTCACACAGTAACTGCAATATGGACACAACCAAAACAGATCACACAGAACTGATGTTGCACTATGATGGTAAAAGACAAACTTTTAAACAACTGAACAAGGAACAGAAAATATGAAGCAGCAATGTGGTGAAAACTTGTCAAGATGACACAGCATTCTAACTTTCATTTTCTTAAATATGTTTATTAATGATCTGACAGGCTGAGAAAGCAATGAGGCAGCAAAATATGAAGATAACAGAAAATAATTTAACTTAATCAGAAAAAATAAAACACGAATTTCAGAGATACTCAGAGAAGTGAGTCACCTCCTAACTGTTTGTGCTAAGTCTGGATTCATCCTAAATTTTAAGCATTTTCAGGCTGCATTTTTGCACAGATAGACAATCAAAATATGAACTGAGAAAGAGGGATGAACTTGAAAATTCTAAAAAAGAGGAAAAATATCTTAATATTGTCTTACACATCCACAAGAAAAAAAAAGGTAATTCTGAGTGTAAAATAAAGCATCTACAAACACATTTAAATATACTTCTATTAAACATCAAATATTAAGAAGCTGCTCAGAGACTCAGAAGCCAAGAGGGCTCAAGAGGCTGGCAACTTATTAAGAAGGGGGAAAACAGCTCATCATTATACCGAACTACTTCTGACATCCCATTAGTGAATAACTTCAGTCTTCCACCTACATGAAATCAGCACTTACAAGTTACTCCATATTATTTGTAAATAAAATAACTCATGGAAAGCTGGTAACAGTTATTCACTGTCAGCTGAAGAAAAGCAGATCTGGATTCATCAGACTGTAGTGATGGATTTTTACCAAAACCTCTCAGAAGCCCTATTTACTGATAAATAAGGTACAAAAAAGCTCATCTGGAGTCTAAAGAAAAGAGCACTCTGACTGCACTCTCTGCTAAAATAAGGCAGTAAAGGAAATGTGTTTGTATTGCCTGGCACTGTCTCATTCAAATATTCAAATGCGTGTCTATTTGAACACTCGATTAGAAGTGTCCCCTTAAAAAAATCCAAAAAAAAACAACTAAAAAAGCCCAAAAAACAACCAAACCAAGAGGATAAGAAAAAAAACAAACAAAAAACAGAACAAAAAAAACATTAAAAGACTTAAAGTAGCATGTAAAAATTCTTCAAAATAGCATTCTTTTTTGAGAAGAGAGGCTTACTGGCAAGGCATAAAACAGGAGCATAATGAGCAGTATAAAAGAAATAAAATATTTAATTCATTTTTTTGCCTGTAGGCTAAGAACTTTCAAATTGAGAGGTGGGAGGGGGGGAGGGGGGATGTTTCACAACAGGGATATTTAATGTGCTTCATATGTTTCCCATGAAGCAGATAAAATCCTGAGACACCAGTTTAGGAATGGATTCACTGTGGCACACTGTAAGAGAGTTCTCCGTAACTGACACAAGGAGGCTTTGGCACAGTCAGTGCTTTCCTGTGGTAAAGCAACTTTCTTCCCGAAAGTACAAAGGAACATAACCCTACATGTTTACCTGGAGGAAAAAAAGTGAATTTGGTATTCATATTGGAGCCAATAACTGTGGCTTCATAACTTCATAACTGTGTTTATATGACTACCAAGTGGGGAAAAAAATGAAGTCATAAGTTGATAATTGTGCTGGATTTTCATGGGCAGCTCTTCTGTGTCAGCTGAGAACTGCTCTGTATATACTGGTTTTGAAATGTGTGAGATGTTAACCAATTAGTACCAGTGTTTAATCCCACCATCACCAAATAAAGTATACTAGAGCTTTCCTTTTCCACAGACATTGCAAAATCCCACCCTGCAGAAGACTAAGAGTCAACTGCTGATTCCAAAAGGCTGCCACATGCTGCTGCCACATGCTTCTGTCACTTCAGGTCACTATTTACTAGCTGTACAGTGCAAACTTGGCCCAAAGAACTTCCAGAAGAATTTACTGCCTTCCTGGAAGAGAAAGACAGAAGAACAACTTTCAAAAAAATATGCACTAGAATTGGCAACCAACCAGACAGTCTTTGCCTCCTGGGAAGTGAAGCATCTTGTACCCCAGGGAGGGAAGCCAATGAAAGACCCTCTGTGAACAAGGATGCATCTTGAGTTAGGGGGTACTACCTCCTACCCATGAGTCTCCAACCCCTCACAGCTATGGCATAGCATTACAGAATATGTTGCAGATTAAGCAGGAACATGCAAAGTAGGAGCTAAACTTCTACTTAAGCGAACAGGATGAAGACTGTAAATGGTGCCAGGAACTAGAAGATTCTTGCCCTTTGTACAGGAGAGACTCGAAAAGCCCTCTCTGCATAAATATAAAGAGAAATTAAATTAGAAGAAGGCTTGCTCTAGAGCTGTATGTTATTATTGGCAGTATAGATAGATGAATATTTCTTTCCAGCACTATCTCATCAATACTTGCCTATTCATTCCTGGTAAACTGTCACTGTCACATTACAATTGTCTCAGCTATTTTGCCATGAACTGGACTGGGGAACTCACACAAGTTATTGGCAACACAAAACACACACCCAAAAGATTCATTTTTAACCCAGATAAATCCCTGTACTTGCACAGCTACCCCAAGACAGGGAGAAGCAGAAAGGTAATGCTGTTCTAGCCAGCACTGCAACTGGAATAAATACTTGTGAAATCACAAACTCACAAAGTACATCCTAAAAATATGCGTGATACTCATAAGAAATACTACCTTTGTAGCAATCAAAGGAGATTTCTGAAATAGGTCAGACATGCAATACTAATGTAATAGTTGATACTATATGGGAATATTGCAATTATGGCAGTTGATATTACATGGCAATATTGCAATTTTAGCGCTATTCCAGTCAGTTGTTTTTAATACAATGAACACACCCAGTTAGAGACTGTTCAGGGTTTTAGCAAACACCTGGCTCTCATGCCAGCAGCCTGTATAGCCACTTCTCTCTTTGCAGCCATGTTTTCTGAGGGACAGCAGCTGTTGCAGAAGATGCTTCATTAGACTATTGAAAAGATTTAATATTCTCTAGGAACATTTTAATTAGCCTACTCTACCACTTTCCCTATCTTTGTGAATCAAAGTAAAATTAGGTTTCTTGAATTTTGGTTTTCCAAATCAACCTAAACACTCTAGAATATAATTTCACAGGGAACACAACACATTTAGCCTATAAGCAAGATTTTGAATGGTACTTTTCCCCTTGTCTGTATATTAAACTTGATTACGGGTCTTAAGGCTTCCTGTTGAATTTGGTTCCAAACCAAAATGCCCAAGCTTCAGAGACAAAAATCACTGACGATTGTGATGACATGCATTTTCTTTTTCTTAGATCAGTCTGCTCGCAAGGAGTACCAGATACCCGTGAGAGTCACTGGGTGCCTCCGACAGTCTGAGCAGCGCCCCTCTCTGGTGGGCAAAGGGAACTAGACACTGAATCAGTCAAGATGTTGATTCCACCCTTCTGTTTCCAGGACTCCGCAAGAGGCTTAGGAAGCTTTAGGTCTAGACCTAGAGTCTAAGCACGGTGATAAATATTTCATCTCTATCTCCCTGCTCCAGGACTGTGGCAGACAGTGACATTTCTCACAAGGAACAGAACTTTACATAAGGAAGGGAAGGCAATAGTTCCTTCTGGACACTCTTAGCTGAGCACAAACTCCTGGAGGAACAAGGCAATTGCAGATTTCTCATCTCCCATTCCACTGTGGGATATTCTTTAACTTGCTTTCACTAGTTTAAATTCACAGCAGTCCGTAACTAGCACGCAGACAAAACAACATACTCTTTACACACATAGTTCATTTCCCAGAGAGATAATCAAAGAAAACAAATGAGCTGTGTAACAGATGTGTCATATAATGCACCACTGCAGCAATACAGACGGGATAAGAGCCCATCCAGAAGTCGTCTGCAATGAATCTTTCCTAATTATTTCTATGTAACTTAAAAACTCCTATATATCTAACATGAGGTTTTAGTGAGTGATTCACTTGAACAGAAAACTAATGCACATTATATTAAAATAACCTCTAAACTGGAATTACAGCTGATTGTACTCAGAGATGTAGTACTAGAGAGAATCTAAAAGAATTAGGCTGAAGTTATTAAGCATCAAGCAAAAAGGGCCAATTTGTGTGAATTATGTGAACAAGAAACAATGGATATGTGCACATGCACATACATATCGCATCAGTGCTTTCCAACAATCGCATATTCTTTTTGTAAATTATTTTAAGAAATAAATAAATCAGGAGGGATCATTACTTACTGTTTACTTAGAGTAGAAATTAACGAGCGTTTCTTGGAAAGCTCCAGGGTTCAGCATAGCTGAAGACTCTAAGACAGATATGTTCATCCAAGAGTGTAAATTACTTATCAGCTAAAGAAAAATAGCAGGAAATGTTTTTATAAAAGGATCATATCTTTAAGAAATAAAATATTACAGTTTAAATATTTAGTTTCCTAAAGTTTTGGCTAAAAAAATTTAAAGATTATTACTTTGGATGCTCATTTTTGTCTTTTCTATTGCCAAGACCAATAGAATTTCATCTTCAGACACTCATTATCAATTGAACTTGTATGCTATTGAATGCCCAATGAACTCCAATATATAAGTAGTTCTTGTTAAAAGAATGCTAGCTCCTTCTTACCTGTTTGGTGTCATTTTTCGTCTGTCAATATATGTCAAACAGGTAAAAAAGATTACTCATAGTTAGGTAAATTTTGGTTACTAAAGATATTTTTTTGAGACAGCTTGTTGGGAAGCCCCAAAATTCAAAGCTTTGAAATTCAAATATTTCTTCCTCTGAAAAGGTCTGAATAGGGTCAGCTTTGTAACAGCACTGTGGGTCTTGATTTTAAAACCACTGTGTACCAACAGAACTATGACTATATTATGTGGAGGAGAAATCTTAAAAACATTTCTTTGGCTATGCATAACATAATGCTATGCATATGGCATCAGCAGCTGATGCACTCTTCAGAATCTCTCTCTTCTTCTGGACAAAATAAAATCTGGAAAGCTACAGAATTAGCGTTAGGAATTTGCAAAAAAACTGGTAAGAATGAACAAAAAAATATGAAATGTTGCAAGGTAAGTATCAGAAAACTCCAAGGATATATTAATGAGCTCACCCAAACGTTCTCTAAAGAAATACTCGAAATGGTTCTCTAAAGAAATATTCTAAGTGGTTCTCTAACTACTTTTCCTTTCCTAACTCTGTTTCCCTTGATTGAAATTTTATGCAAATACAATGATGCAGTTTGAATACATTCTTTTAATGTCTACTGCCAGGAAACTCCTGGGGAAAGAGTGGGACATAAAGCTCAAACACTATGGCTTGGAAGATGAAATGGGAAAGAATAGTGAGTAAATCACATCCCAAGGCTCTTCCTGTGGCCATGGGAGCAGGCAACAACCAGACTCTTCCCCTTGGAAGAGCCCCTTAACAAATTACTGCCTTCAGCAAGAGCCCTAGCAATAAGTAAGAAGCCCAGTATTGAGCTGTTGAATTTACTGTTGGCTCATCTGACTGATTCACAGAATCTTTTTCCTCTGGTCCTCTTGCCTGTGCTCTTTACTTTTTCTCACAGTTGGAGTCTCCTTGTTGCTGGTCAGCTTGTCCTGATGTATTTCTCTCCCCTTCTATATCCCTAACTCTAGGGACTCCCTAGAGTTTGAAAAGCATTGCATTAGGGTACCTCTTAAATTTCCAGTATCAGAGTTATAAGTCAGACCTTGATACTTTTTTCTTCTGCTATAATTTTCTTCCAGTCTTCAGCTAGTGAAACCACTGCCTATATTTTTGTTTTGTTTTGTATTGTTTATGTTCCTTTACAAGCACTTCTACTGAATTGCTCCTTCTCAGCTTTGGCTTATTCCTGTGTGACACAAGCTCCTGGTGCATATAACATCTCCCTGTCCTTTAGAATCAGCACCTCAGCCCCATCTCTCAACAGCAGACCACTGTGTTGCATTGTCTCATCCTCTTCTCCTGTTAAAAGTTCTGTACAGGAGGAAATATACCTCATCCTTTTTCTAAAAGCATTACAAGACAATTTTAGAGATCATTTTAAAAGTTACTTGTAAGAGACGGATTTTCTCAAACAGCACCCAGCACCTGGAGGAGGAGGAGGACAAAAAGGAGTGCTTTTTTGGTTTTGCTAACCAAAGACAAGAAAAATTGAAGATGCTTCCCAGACTAAGAAAACACAGGGATGGAAAGCTTTAATTTAATATTCAGTGATTTTAATTCTGTTGCCCTTCATAATTGAATGATACATCTCAGTGTGATGTTCAAATTCAAATTGCATTTACTTTATTCTGCTGTAAGGTTTGATACTTATCTCTTACATTCATGGTAATGAATTGAAACTTTACAGAAATTAAATTAGCAAAAACCAGCAATAAAGCAAGATCCAGATGCCTATTTTCATTTCTCTTTTGCTTACAGATTTGCTTTCCCTAAGAAGCAGGGGAGCAGAGAGTATCACTTCAACAGATTAAAGAGATAAGCAAAGGGGTGGCCTTTTTAACAACATTTTAGAAATCTCCATATCAAGTCTGTTAGGCAAAGGAGAAGAGACTAACCAGATATTTTGAAAGGGTCATTAAAAAATATTACAGGAATTGAAAGCCATTCCTTTTTCAAATAAGTGTAAATTATTGGCAGGAGGATCACTGCACTTAGAAGCTCCATAAACTCTCCTACACCTAAAGGGTTATAAACACATACCACTCTCACCTAAGACTCCTTCCACTGAAAGCGGACTTAATTTTTTTCAAGGTTTGGTGCCACTAAAGTGCAATGTAAAATTGTGGCTATTGGCCTCTTTGCACTCTGTTCCTAATTTAACAAGCAGAGCAGTTTAGAAGGTCAAATAGGAAAACAATATCTTAAGAAAACAGCAACCTCTGTGGCTTTGAAATAAAGAAAGAAAGAACAAAAAAACCCAGTGCCAAAATGTTTATCTCCTTGGTTCATGAAGCCATAAAATAAGTACAGCACTGTGAATCATCTCAAAACTTCAAAGCTGGTATGCCCAGTGTACCATTTTAGGGCTATTAAGTTGTACAGCTACTGTACTTGTAGTAAATAGTTATACAAGATTGTAGCAGCGCTGCCAAAGAAAAATGGCAACAAAATTTCCTTAAAGCTACACTCTTTACCATGAGCTCACCGCACAAGCTCCTAATGTCTCTTACCACCTCAAGAAATTCTGCACCAAAAATGTGTAGTTGATTACACTGAAAATGCCAGCTTCATTTAGAAAATACAGTACTCCATATATGACATTAAACTACACACACAGTAAGTGAATAATGAAATATAATATGTTAATTCCTTTGACGTAACAGCATTTTAAAATCAGAGTAATGATTTTGCTCATTTTATTGAAGACCATTCTGAAGGTGATACTGTATCCCCGAAATGATATGTAAGTCAAGAACATAAGAAGGCATATCTTTCACAAATATAAGAAGGCATATCTTTCACAAATATGTGATTCAGAAAGGAACATTCATCTGCACTGATACCTTGCCTACATGTGATTTTTAGTGATTTCTCTCAATTAAATGGTAAAAGGCTCAATTTACATGTAAAGTCTAGCCCATCACAATCTGTTTGCATCCACCTCACGTGAAGCTGACAGCTATTCCAGCTGGCTGGGGTGATCAAAAGGCACCATCAGTGTCTTACAGAGGCCACCTGGGAGGACTGAAGCCTAAATCCCCATTAGGCCATGTAAAGAGTGAGGCATCCTGAATTTTCTGTTTATGTTATAGGACACTGTACAAGATTTTTGTTCATTTAATCTGGCAAACCCCCTTCAATTAGTGGCCAAGGTTTCAAAAAAAAAAGTCAAAACAAGCTTTTCTGTACTTGGCATATTATGAATTGCACTGTCATGGGGGAACCTGGTTCTGACCTCAGATAAAAATCATGTCATATCTAAGTATTGAAGATATTTTTTGAGGTTATGCATAAGAAGCTGCTGAAAGTTCTTCTTTCCCCAGAAACTGGTTAACATCACCAAGTTTGCAGAGCCAGTTTAAGCAAGTTTGAACTAATGCTGAATTAGTTGCAATAAAGATTGAGACCAGTTGTCACCTTCCCAATCAGGGCATGTCTGCAAAGACACTCATCTCATTTTGAAGACTGTCCTCAGCATGTCTTTATAACAGATCTCTGCCTACATTATTGTACACAGTCCATCACAAATTACATTTTATTACTCCATTTTGTAGAGTAGTTTCACTTTTATCCAGTACATCTACTTAGCTGTTTCTTCTTCCATGCCCACCTATTTATATCATCAGAAAGACCAGCTGACCGAAAACTATTCTTTAAAGCCTACACAGCAAAATTAACTCCAAAAATGTCCCTGAATATCTTTACATGCTTTTGTAAGCTGTATCTTCATTGCTTCTCTGCTCTGTTGACAACAATTTCTTCCTTCCACAAATAATATAATCTTTTTGGATTTCAGTAAAGCTTTCGATACTCTCTCACAGTATCCTTCTGGACAAAATATCCAGCACAAAGCTATTTTCGTACTTTAGTTCAAAGATGAGTAATTAATTTTAGCACTAGAAGTTCATTTTGTTGATCAACATGCAAAAATAAATATATGAGGATCTTCTTCCAAAAAGGTATTCAAGCTTCACTAACCAAGTAAGTTTTGGGGTTGGGGCATAGGTTAAAGTGTATGTGTGTGTTTTCAGGGATTGCACAAAGGAATTGATTCAATTATTTCATAACGTCATGCAATAGGTGAGCACTTGGCTCACAGGTTGGGCACAAAGGGTTACAGTGAATGGGCTGGTGACCTGTCACTAGTGGGGTTCCACAGGGCTCCATCTTCTGCCCTGTGCTCTTCAAGATCTTCATAAATTACTTGGATGCAGGGCTGGAAGGGATACTGAGCAAGTTCCCAGATGATGCAAAACTGGGATGAGCTGTTGACTCCCTCAAGGGCAGGGAGGCCCTGCAGAGAGACCTAAACAAATTAGAGGGTTGAGCAATCACCAGCCTTAAGAAGTTCAACAAGGGAAAGTGCCGGATTCTGCACCTGGGATGGGGCAACCCTGGATGTAGGTACAGACTGGGGAATGAGAGGCTGGAGAGCAGTGCCAGGGAAAGGGACCTGGGGTCCTGGTCTGTGGCAAGCTGAATATGAATCAGCAGTGCCCTGGAAGCCAGGAGGGCCCAGCATGTCCTGGGGGGCATCAGGCACAGCATCGCCAGCCGGGCAAGGGAGGGGATTGTCCCGCTCTGCTCTGCACTGGGGCAGCCTCATCTCAAGTGCTGGGGGCAGCTCTGGGTGCCACAATATAAGAAGGATATAAAGCTATTAGAGAGCATCCAAAGCAGGGTAACCAAGATGGTGAAGGGCCTGGAGGGGAAGCCATATGAGGAGTGGCTGAGGTCACTTGGTCTGTTCAGCCTGGAGAAGAGGAGACTGAGGACAGACCTCATCACAGTCTGCAGCTTCCTCATGAGGGGAAGAGGAGGTGCAAGCACTGATCTCTTCTCTGTGGTGAGCAGTGACAGGACCTGAGGGAAAGGCCTGAAGTTGTGTCAGGGGGGGTTTAGGTTGGATATTAGAGAAAGGTTTTTCACCCAGAGGGTTGTTGGGCACTGGAACGGGCTCCCCAGAGCAGTGGTCACAGCACCAGTCTGACACAGTTCAGGAAGCATTTGGACAGTGCTCTCAGGCACAGGGTGTGAATCAGGGATGTTTCTGTGCAGGACCAGAAGTTGGACTCAATGGTGCTTGTGGGTCCCTTCAAACATGGCATATCCTATGATTCTGTGATTCACTATGAAATATGATTTCAGCCGAGTCACTCATATAGACTTCGTTCCTTGCTTTCATACATCCTGCATTTAGGTAAATTAACTTGCATAATGTTTCCAAGGCTTGAGATGTGTGTGTAGGAGAAGCTGTTTCCTGCAACTGCTTTTTTTCTATTGCTAAAAAGCACACTCACTTTTTAGAAAAAAAACATATTTTTACCTTTGATTCTGAAGCTTGAAACCTTAATAAATTACCTGAAAAAATAACGGAGTGGATTTCCGAAATGCTATTGCACCAAATACTTCATTTAACTGAGGAAAGTTATTCAGTTCCTTTGTTTATGAATAAAGTATACAAAAATCTTCTCTGATTAAGCAGTATTGTATAATTTCTAGTAATAATGGAGTATTCAATGGCAATGTACTGTGGAGGTGAAAATATGATTTATATTGTCGGACACATTTCTATTAATGTACATGTATTCCCAATATATTCCAGCAGACGGAAACTTTAGCAAGCAAAGACCCAGTCTTTGAAAGGTGATCAGTACTTCTAAAATTTAATATCAGCAAGTAGGTACACCCAACTTTTTCTAGAGCCCAAATGAGAGATTAAAAAGATATATATTCTTAAGCACCTAGGTCCAAATTTCTTACTCTCAGAGGTGCCAATTTTAGAGGTAGGTAAACAATTGGGCCTGAATTCTTTTAAATCAACTTTCTAAAACACTTTAATTTCTGCTTTTGTTCATGTATACTGTTCTCCAGGCCACAACATCAAGAACCAACTAGGCATTCAGCACTTTCAGGATCCCCAATCTGCTTTTATTCTCTCTCTCCTGCTTTAGGACTTTCCTTTGGTATAATTGTTTGTACAGTGACTAGTAGATCAAACTACAACTGGGAAAGGATTTTTGGTTTTTAATTCTAGCCAAAGTTCAACAGTTCTATATAAAACTTCACCTGCTGGAGTACTTATTAATGCATATACATGGAGTCATTTGGCTTGGTTTCTCCTTAGGAGCTATTTTGACAATTAATGTAAATTTAAATGTAAAATACATTGGATATATACAAATAGTTGATAACCTCATACATTTGATTTTCTGGTGTCAGAGGCTTTCTTTAAATTTGAAGCATATATTTGGTAAACCAGGCAGTTTTTTGATCGTTGCCAGTTGTAATCATCTTGTGACAAGCAGTTCTAGAGAGATTTCTGAATAAAAAACAGATCTGGGTTCTCTGACAATGTTACTTCATTTCTAAACACATTTCCATTAATTATACTCTCAAAATCAAAAGTCATGGAAACCAAATGTTTCCAGTTGGACAACATAATGAATTTAGATTGTGGTATATTCATGTTGAATGTAAATTAATTTATTTTAACAGACTAATTATATCTCTAAAAATTAGTGGAAAGGTAATTTGAATTTATCTGTTTTGATAGTGAACAGCTTTAACACTATGCACAAAGGTTCATTTTTCAAAAGCATTTTTGTAAAGGCATGATGCAAAACATACCTAAATTAACCACAGAACCTGCCCATGACTTGAACAGACTGTAGATCAGGCCTCAACCACTGTGACTTTGTCAAGAATAAAATTCTCAAGTGATTTCTTATAAGACATGATGAGAAATGAAACACACACAGGTTCTCATTGATCATAGCTGGAGCCCACAAAGTGACATGTGAAAAGTGGTTGAAAGGGAGCCCTTAAGGACTGGAAAAGACACGGTTATTGATTTACCAGGAACAGTCTTGCCAAGTTTAAATGAAAGAAAACGGAAAAATGGCATAACCTGGGTGTAATTCTTTTGAGCTAATGCAGGTGAGAGCTGTGTTAGTTGTCTCTAGCATCCCTTCCTAAAGCAGCTACATAATTTTAATTAAATGAATGGCTACAGTAAAAACTTAAAAGATCAGAATCCCAGTGAATTATGAAGTTTAAATCACCGTGTATGCCAGTATTTTCACCAAGCTAAAACTACGTGCAATAAATATCTTAAAAATTTTTAAATCTTAACTCAGGAAGAGTGTTCGTGTAGACTGACACTTTGAAAGGTGATGAACTTTAACTACAAAACTACTCTCTCATTTCATTTATATTGATTAACTGAACTACATGAATGAGTATGTAACATACAGTCAATAAAAAATGTTACATACTTCCCACAATTCTGTAATTCCTTTTCGGAAAAGAGGGAATCATGGTGCACTAAAATGATAAAGATAAAAACATCTAGTTCTATTATGAAAAAGAATCATACTAAAACTTTTATTCTGGATTTTTTTTTCAAATCCAAAATTCATGAAAGATCTGTAATTCACAGTCAAAAATATAACCCAACAATTAAATAAATCATAGTAATACTTATGGGCTTACTAGTGATGCTGAATTTATTGCTTACATTACATACATCAGAATAACCCTTTATTAAAGGGATCAAAATAGTCAACATAATTTGATTAGATAAAATTGACTAGATTTGACTAATAATCTCTTTTAACCTTTAATTTTGCTGAGTTTTGTCTGGAAAAAAAAAGATTTTGCAAACAAAAAACGGCCCAACATTCTGTAGAGTGGGGAAAATACCTTTTCTTGAATAAATCTTTCCTCAGAAGTAATTTACATTGCATTGTAGTATTTTATTGACAAATATAACACAAAATTTGTCTAATGTTGTAAATTTTGTTAATGTATTTATACTTAAATGACCAATTTTAATTAAATAAGAATAGGTAGTCAGAAAATCAGTATGTGGGGGGTTCTTTTGTTGTTTGTTTGTGATCTACAGGTTTGATAGTTGACTATGGCTTTTTTTTCCTTACCTGGAACTCTCTTTGCCCAGTTGATCATGTGCACTAATTCTCTGTCTGCAAGGTTGGTCAACAGGGTCATCATAGAGGCTTCATTGAATGGTCTGTTTGGGTCATATTCAGAATAAACTAGAGGTGGCTCAGCTTCCAGCAAGGCACTGACCATCTGTTCTGCCGTCAGGGACAGGGCTGGGCTGTTCTTCTTGTTATGCTTAACCACCAGTGGACTTGTCCAAAGGGTGGGAGCTCGCAGCTCTGTTGAAGAAGCCTCCCCATTCCTGGAATCCTGCTCCTCTCTCTGGCGTTTTTGTTTCATCACTCGCCCACCTCTGCGGTCTTTCCGAATTCCTAGAGACACACAAGAATATAATGAACTCCTTTCCTTGTATGTATTACATACACTTGGCTTCAGGAAACAGCAGATGCTTTTGATAAACCCAGGCAGCATTGACTCCTGATTTATTTCCTGAAGACTTCTTTTTATATGGGGAATCATACACTAGTAGTTGGACAGAAAAACTATTTTTAAAAGTACAGTGTCAGGAATAGTGCACTCCTTCCTAAAATTCAGATCAGTTGGTCTCACACAGAACTCTAGACTAATGACACTGTACAGCTGCCTTAGCCCCACAAAAGGAAGTCAGTCATTGGGAATAAATAAATATTTCTTTACAGCCCAAAACTTCAAAGTATCTCCCAACCTCTAGCAGACCCTTATTCTACAAATGATCAACAATAAATTAATGATGTTGGTGGGTCAGATGGATCACAGAAGTAGCTCTCAAAACTACCTAGAATGTTTTGCTAAGGTCACCAATTATTTTAATTAAACATCATCCTATTACTGAGCCTGTGATCCTCATAATTATATAAAAACCACTTAAGAAAGTTCCCATTATAAGATGAGCTTATACAGCAATAAAGAATTCCATTTAAGTAGATAAACATAAGTACAAAAAGGAGAGATAATTGCAACCTCAGATTCTAATGTGGGAGACCTACTGTCAAAAAGCTGAAATAACCACAACAGAAACCATCATTGTCATTACTGCACATTTCTGCAATGTGCTTTGCACTGTCTGACCCTGAACCTTGGGATATTATCAAGTCAGCCATACCAATTCAAACAACCTAAGACCTTTACAGTGGAACAAAATCCCCCTTTGAGGAAAGGTTACAAGAAAAATATAGTGATAAAGGCCACATGGACTCCAACCATAGAGGGAAGGTTAAGTCTGGCTCTAAGTGGAGGAGTTACAGGCATTTTGAGGCTGAGTCAAAAACTTAAATCCATCATCAAGTGGAGGCAAGGGAGGACAACGAAGTAATAAGGAAAGCATACAAGGAATTGAGATATGAGGAGAGGGCAGCTATGATGCAGCTTATTCTGGAGTTCTCATGCAACATGAAAAAGCAGCACGAGTCCCAGTCTGAAAAGCAAAAGAATGCATCTACAAAAATGCAAAAGCAAAAGAATGTATCTACAGAGAACAAAGGTGTAAACCATTCAAGAAATAGGGAAGAGAAAACAATTTAAACCAAAACCAAAACAAAATAAAAACATTTTCAAGCAATCAATACAGGTCTTTCTAATGTTTGGGGAAAGGGAAAAACAACCTTTCCTCAGCTCTCTTCACACAACAAAATCTTAAACCTTTAGAATCCGTTGGCAGCATTTTCATCTCACATACAGCATGCCTTCATTTAAATGTTGGATCACATCAGCAAGGTGTCCTTTCCAGCCTCAAAGAAACAGGGAGAATCTTTAGATCTCTTTTCCTCTTTCTTCAACTATGGTGAGATTTCCACTGAACTAGTATTTGGAGATTAGGCATTTTATGTCTAATTCATTCAAAATGTAGTAGGCTTTGTAATTCTATTCAATTAATCTATCCAGATGAAGGGAGTTCAATCAATCTTTCATCACTCCTATTACTTAACCTATCTACATCTTCCCATTCACTAAACTATTTCTAAGCCAAAACTCTCAAGTGCGTTGCTGTTCCCATTTTTCATTCAGCAATACCAATCTTTCCTACCACTAAAGAGTTTCTATTAAGGAGAGGGGGGGGAGATTCTTGCTCCTTAGAAAAACACAGGACTTATTCTGGCAAAATGTCATCGTGAAGATATTCTCATTGGTAACTTACTTCCTTGCAATACTCAGTAGCAGGCATGCTCTACCTGTAATAGATATTTGTGTTGTATGCTTTGTATCAGTGTAATGTTTCTGAATTAAAATTGCCCTGTGAAACACGTCGATACAATTACATGAACGAGCCCACATGGTTCCCAGAAATTAAAGCATTTGTAAACTTCCTCACATTCACAATTTCACAGCTGCTCATCTAGAAATTTTCTTTCAAAAACAAAGCATCCTTGGGGTCTGTGGTGTCCAACATACTCATAAAAAGATGGGCTGACATAATTCATAAACAAGAAGTTTGGGTTAGAAAAATACTATAAAAACATCAGATAAGTTTAGAAAGTAAATAGAAGGCTAGAAATTACTAGGAAAGGAAGAGAGGACGGAACAACTTCATAAATCACAGAGTTTATTATTGTGAGGCACACTACAGTGAACACTGCATGTGGTTCTGTTCTTCCAAAATGAAAAAGAGATATAAAAATAAATGAAAAAGGGATAAGAGAAAAATAGATAAGATTATTTGACATGTGAAACAACTTTGGTGTAAGAGATATCTAAATTGACTATATCTGCTTGGCCTACAAGCCAGATACAAGACTACAAAATCAGGAATAGCAAAAACATGAATAAGGTACAAAACACTAAAGCTTCTCTTCTAATACAAGAAGGTTTTAAATGAAAATACCCCATGCAAGGTTCAGGACAGACAAGAAGAGGTTCTCTTTCACACTATGCAGAAACAAAATTGACAGTGTGAATAAATTAGAAGGTGGTATAGTTAGAAAGCTGTAGGCCAAATGTGATAGAGAACAGAATCCATTAAAGACTAATAAATATAAGTGGGGCAACTTCAGCATTAAGTCTCCATCACATAGATTACTGGAAGATCAGAGTTTTTTTGATTTTGCTTTTTACTTAGTCCAGGCCTGCCTTGTTAAGTAAAACTAGGATGTGATGAGGATTTTACGTAACAGAGGAAAGGTGGTAAATGTAAACATATTTAGTTGTTTACAAATAAACCAGAACAATAGTTTTATTTTTAATTCATCTGAAAGCCTACCACTGGCTTTTCTTCACCTTAGAACAAAAAAGTGGTGCATTAAGCAAAGATGCACATAATCAGTTTGGAGGAGATGCCCCACACAAATCTATTTTTTGCATTTTTATTTTGGGATTTTAAAAAAATCAAGCAACCAACCAACTGTAGCAATTTTACTACTGGATTTTGTAGAGACTCAATCTGAAAAAAAGAAGTCAGTAAGAGTATGCATTCCTTCTGCATCACATCACCAGCTTTTATGATCACAGACAGAAAGGTCTCTGAATCTGTGTAAGTATCATATTCATCAGAGATTTATAGAACTCACTACTAACTTTTACCTAACCCCTAGATGGACAAGGAACATACTTATTCATTTTCTTGGACTAAATAGGAGTGAGGATCTCTCTGAAAAATGCAAGTGCTCCCAAATCTCCTTCAATTTAATAAAATTTTATCTCTGTTAAAAAGAGATAATAGTGATGTACAGTCACTAATTACAAAAAAGGCAACTCTACCAAGCTACAAATTCATTGCCAAAGGTGCAATGATCTTGTAAAGGTTTTTAAATATATGAATGCATCAGTTTTGATTCAACAGTTCAGCCAATAAAGGGACTTGAATTGTCAAGTGTTACGAAAAACAATATTCTAGCAAAAATTGAAGTATTATGCATCTTGCAAGAGCTCTAAAACAATTTCCACTTGAGTTTTATAGCCGCAAGAGCCAAGATTTTCAAAGGCAGTTTTATAAAGCTTCATATGTAAATTCAGTCAGACTTTTAGACATGGAGATAGGTTTCAAAACTGCTAAGTAATTATATAATCAAATCATTAGATCCTGATCAGCAATAAAGTTGCATCTGGGCAATAAAATTTCATATGACACTCCCATGGCAGTGGAGTTGGAACTAGATTGTCTTTAACGTTCTTTCCAACTCAGGAGTCTATGAGTCTATGATTGTGAAGGAAATGTTGACCATATGAAATACTTCATGTTTTCCCACATGTCATTAAAACAAAACAAAAAATAAATTCCAGATTGTTAAAACAAAAAAATCCTAAATTAAAAATGCATTGAATGAGCACTGAATCTCAGCCATACAACAGCCATTTTTTTCCTACCTACCGCTAATAACAAAGCTCCACCTTCATATCTTCAGTTTTACATAAAATATTCAAGAATATATAGAGGAAGAAAAGGAGAAGACCAAATAGAATCAAAATTGGTTGGTTGTGTGTGAACTACAGAATAATGCATTTTATATTTGAAGATATATATATAATCTCAAATTCTATTCTAGTTAAATATATTCCCTGTGAGCTACTTTATATAATATTCTTCAATTTCTTTCTTATTAGAAATTTAGTCAATCAATCATTTATAGCCACACTTGAGGGGAAGGGAAATCATGAAATTGTGGCAGAAAGAAGAAGGCTTTTCTTTCTTTTTTTTTTATTCAGGAGGACAAGAAAAAGATGTATCTATGATTGTATTTGGAAATAGTGATGGGTAAATGGTTTACCAGCTAACTTCCCAGTCTGGAACAACCTTTGAACCTGAGGCTCTTTGTCCACGCTTCTGCTCCTTGTCAGCAGACCCCAGATGAGAGATATTTGACACTTCTATATACATGCACAGCCTTGTAGCATTAACAGCCTATAATTTTGTCAGCTTGTCAAAAGAGTGTTTCAAATGTGTTTGGAAATACCTTCTCTTATAAACAATGTTGTTGCTCTTCAAACCAACCCACCTCATTGGCATCCTGTTGAAAAATGCCAGAGAGAAAGAATTTCTATTTTAGAGAGAATCTCTAGTGTTTTGTAAAACAAACCCTGCTTGACAATAAAAGACAAAATGTATGTGGTAAGTAAAAGATACTATAAATAAGAAGGTATCTGTCAGAGAGGAAGAGTGTCAATTGCCCAGCTGATGATCAGAGTGTTAAGGGAGAATGCACAGAGCAGGCCATGGCACAAATCCTTTACACCAGTGTTCACAAAGGAAGAAACCAGATTTGCCTACAACATAAACCTACCTTTCTGAAATTGAAGTTGGGGTTGAAGAGGCCAGAAATTCAAAAGCCTCTCTTCAAATGTCCAAGTGTGGAAAGGATTTACTAAACTGTTGGGAGAAGGCCTCTGGGGCTCAGTCCAGGCTCTCTTTGGTGTCATTGCTGCCATTAGCAAAAGTAAGGGACTGCAAAAGTAAAACAGTGTGAACAAGCCAATAGTTCCCTTAGGGACACAAACCTGAGTGTCCAAGCACAACTGGGTTTAGTGTCCAAAGGGCGGATGCAAGCAAGGCAGCTGTCTCCTAATGACCTCTTATGCAACTTCACTTTACATAGGCCTCATCAGGCACACCTCTGCTGAATTCAATAGCTTTATAATGCTTGATTGGAAATAAAATAAAATACTACAGCTTCCTTTAAAACTTAAGGTCACTGTAGCTGCTGTATGTAAGTAGAAGTCAATAATATAATTTCATTCTTGATTTATAACAGATGGAGATTGCTGAAGCTATGACTGCAATGTAGGCTCTAATATTGTAATGTATCCCAGCATGATGGTCCTTCCAGGGTGATTTTAAATACCTTTGAGATTTTAAGAACTTTTCTGCTTGATTCTCTCTACATAAATACATTACTTGGTCACAGAAAAGTAACACTACTTTTGAAATTCAAATTTTATAGCCTAATAAATACTTCTTTTGAATATGATTCAGACAATCAGCCACTTATTTCATTCTCATTTCTCTTTCAGAAAATGAAACACAAATGTAAATTGTGCTGAAAACCCAGGTGGCTTGACAATTACTTTAAATGAGAAACATTGTCTGAAATCTTCTAAAAAGATTAATCAGAATTTAATGTCTAATCTCAAACAGACCTGCCTCAAGTGACAGTGCTTAATAGCCTGGTTTCTGACAAGGATATCTAGACACTCAGTACTATAAATAAATAACAGATTTGTGCTTGGTCTGTGCACCTGGATGTTACAATCTTTTCTACTCCTGAGTGGATAAATGCTGTATGTCTATTCATGTGAGTGTTTTTTTCAAAAAAAGATCTCTTATCCTTTTCCACACTGGGACTTATTTCTCCTCTATAATCAAGACTTCCTTCTATTGGAGACAGAGGGAGAGAGAAGTCACACTCAGGGTTTAGATTCAGATATTCAGGTTCAAGTCCTAGCTCTGCTACTACTCTCAGTCCTTTGCTCAGTGACCAAGTCACACTACATATCTCAGTGACCAAGTCACACTACATATCTCAGTGCCCCAGAACTCCTACCAGCTAAAATGCAAAGCATAAATCTGGTCTTCCATGTAAACTCTTTAAGACCTGCTGACAAAAAAAATAGCTTTTAACAAACAAGTGAATGTCATTTGGGGTCTCTAATGACTATTCATAATGCACAGTTTGAGAACCAATGATCTATTAATTAAAGATGAAGGTGCAAGGCATGATTCATCCTAATCTGTATTTCTGTATTCAATCTTTGGCAGTCATAGCACATGTTTTAAAGAGCATCTGAGGACACGTAGAAGTGAAACAAGAGAAGTCCAATTCATCCATCATTCAAATGAATCCCTTTCAGTCTGACACTCCTGATAAAATGATACCAAGTTTTGGTTACAGTAAGTATGGCAACCACCCCATTTCTAGACAATATTTACAATGAGCCTGTAAACATTTCAGGGATCACAATAAAGCCTTTACAGGAACATTCTCTACCTTTACATCACCCATGATTTGGGAAAGGCAGTTGTTTTAGGACAATCAGTCCATTGATATAAATCTCAAAGACAGTGAGAAATTTTAATTGCTACATTTTATAAATTAGTTAAATTAATTGGGTATTGAAGGTGTTTGGCCTGATATCAGGACTGAGTGCTAGAACTGAACTATAAATGTCTAACCAAGAGAAGAAATGGAATCATACAATCACAGAATCATGGAATGGTTTGGGTTGGAGAGGATCTTAGAGATCATCTAGTTCCAACCCCCCTGCCATGAGCAAAGACATCTTCTATTAGACCAGGTTGCTAAGAGCCCCATCCAAGCTGGCCTTCCAGGGATGGGGCAACATGTCTGAGCAACCTGTTCCTAAGAGCGCCCCCCATCCAAGCTGGCCTTCCCCTGTTCCAGTGTCACACCACCACCTCCAGAATAAAGAATTTCTTCCTAATATCTCATCCAAACCTACCCTCTTCCAGTTTGAAGCCATTGTCCTACCACTAAATTATCTTGTAAAAAGTCCTTCTTGAGCTCCCTTATAGCTCAAGTACTCTAGGAATTACTCAAGTAATGAAAAAAGTATGAAAAGGCCAAAAAGTGAATATAAACAAATATACAACTATAATCAGCTTTACAATCTCAAACAAGTGTTCAAAGTTAAACATTAAAAATTCTGCAGTATTATTTTTTTATGTATATATCCAGTTATAGCAGATAACTAAGCATAAGACAACTTGTCCCATTTTGTCCCATTTCCACCTGACTGCAAAAGCTCTTAACCATGTATAAATTCACCACTGAACCTGCTTTGAGCAGGTGGCTCAACAAAAGACCTCCTTGAGTTCCTTCTAGCACAGATCATTTTATGAAGTAGAAGAGGAAGATAAAGCATTTTTGGCAGAGATGTTCACAACAATGGTCTCTCTTTCTAACTTTGCGGGCAGAACACAAGAATGTTATATTTTGGTACAATTCAATGGCAGTGATCCACTTTGTATGTTTGCAAAGAGGAGAAAGAAACATCTCACTAAAAAATCTGATTTCATTTCCACCTTTTTTTCCCAGAACACTGCTGTAAACTCACAAAACTCTGCTTCAAATATACATGAGAACATGATTTCAGCCCAACAATTACAACTTTAAAAAGTACATTTCCTCATACATTTATCAGGCCCCACCTACACAGTTATTTGGCTGAGTGCAGAACAGTATGTCTAATAAGTATCATTGAGGTTCTCCTCGAACAAACCAGAATCATTTCACATCCACAATCCATTTTCCTTCATTCACTAATTTCTCTTTTTAATATAATATTTCATTAAAAGATAATTACAGGAAAATGTAGAAGGCCTTGAGCCCGTCCAGTGGTTGCATCAGACATCAATTTACTTCTACTTTTGAGAATGATTTTAATAACTGTCTAGCCTTTTGACATGAATAAGTACAGAATTCAGCAAGGAAGCATAGCTCCCTTCATTTAAAGACAAAAATCAGCAATGTCCTTCTCTGAGAGGATGGAAAATTTGTTTTTTCATTTTCCCTGTAAAAATGTATCTCAAACTTTGGCACGACTGTCACACTGAACTAGACTAGATTAGAGGTGGGTAACTATTTCAAAAGAATGTAAGAGAAAAACTGAAGCCTGGAGACTCCAGTCTCTAGGAGTTAATGGAAGTTTCTACAGTCAAATATCATATAGTTTGAGCACCCTGTTACAGCCAGCACAGAGTATCACCCCCTGGGCTGTAGTGCAGTAATTTCTGAAGCGCTCTCAGACACTTTGTGAGAGTAACACTGAAGGATGTAGGCTTCAAATGTGCTGTACCACTGAAATTTCATTACCACAACAAACAGTACACAGAATCTTCTCTCTACAACATGAGATTTCAGACTACTCAAACCCCATGTCATATACATAATCACCACCTGGATCTAGCACATGAGCACTCAAAGCCTTGATGGCCACATTTCCTATGACGATGTTGGGAAGCCATCAGCATCTGACAATTGAAAGAATCATGCAGGTGTCAGGGTGGTTCAACACAGCAAAATATCAGGCAAATAATGGATTTTTCATTAAGTATCTGGCATTTAACATTATGGCAATTTTTTTGCCATAGCCATGAATTACACTAACACCCTGTTGCTCAGATCCCACACAGCACTTAATGATAAATCTGTCTTGTCACTAGATTGAATGCAGCACGCTAATAACTAGAAACCATCATTCACTTACCACACTATTAAAAAAATTAATAACAAACATTAAAATAAGGTGCTTTTGCTTTCCTAAAATTAGGGTCTTTGGAGCCAAGTCATCAGAAAGCCTTTAAAACAATGGAGAAAGGGAAACCTAGATCTGTATCGGAGCAGAGATCACCTGCACCTTACGTATGGTTGGAGCTTCAGGGTTGCAGCTGCTGTAACAACTCCACTTGGAAGCTGGGACACTCCATCATGTGAAAGTAAGTTGGAGTACACTTCTCCAAACCAGGCCAGAAACAACCTTCGAGAAGACATTTTGTTTGATTGTAAACAAAAACAAGGCTACTCTCCCCTCCTATGGAATAGAAGTAAGAGGGACATGACAAGAATCTTATTCCATGTGTCCACTTCATCCTCACATACAAACAGGGGAGCACAGACTAAATAATAGCATATAATTTGAAGGTCCTTTGGGTTTATTCAGAAAGAGAGAATGAAGTATTTGGACAAAAAATAACAGCTGTAAATTACGCCTCAGATGGCAACTGCATCAGCAGAGATTCTCGCAGTCTAATTGTCTCTTGAAGCAGCACAGAAACAGATGCAGGAGGAAACACTTGCAAACACAAGAGGAGAGAAAGAAAATAACTCTTCAGTACTGAAAGAAGTTTTAAAAAGACACAAGAACAGGGAAGAAAAAAAAAATCAATAAAATTTCCACAGGAACTCATAAGAGGAACTCATAAGTATATGTTCCTACCACACAGTTCAAGGGCCACTTGAAGCCTGCATTTTTTTCTAAATGAAGCCTCAGAAACATACTTCACTTGTGTCCACTCTACTAAAAATAATATATATGAACTTTTTCATGCTACATTAAGTGACCTTCTGTGACAAAAACCTCAGCAACTGTATTCTATATCCTATGTATAGAATTAACCAGAGACATTTAATCAAGATTTTATCTACCTTCCCCAATATTTACTGGAAGTCAATATTTAACATCAGTTATTACTTGTATCACTTAAATGGCAGATAAAAGTCACAGGTTGGCAACTTTTACAATTTATTGAGAAACCTCAGCTAATTTAGTGCAGAAGAAAAGCCTGCGATTACATTTAGGGGAAAGAAAGATTACAGGTATATGTATCTAAAAGTTATAACATAATAAGCCAATTGTGGAGATAGAGATAAAAGTCAGATTAAGACACAAACAAATATTCAAGTGTATGATAGAATTGCCTTTAAAAAAGACAAATCCTTCATCATGAAAATGAGGATATTATTTAAACTGAAAGATCCAATCACAAGAACTAGGAATCATTAGAGAACAATATGAACCTTGAGCTAACCATAGAGCTACATCATTTAAGTATGTTGAAGAAAAGTTCTATTATATCTATTAAAAGAAAATCTTCATAGCTCTCCTCAGAAAAAATAAAATTAAAAAAAAAACTTGTAAACATTATGACTTAAAAGTTAACCAGATGGCATAACAAGAATATTCACTTAACTTTTATCTTCATCTGAGAGAAACGTGACAATTATAAAGGTCTAGATTTAGAAGGAAGGTTTTTCTTCCTCCCCATATCTATGTGGACAATAAGGGATTAGTACTGACTCCAGAAGAACTTTGAATGTTTTACTTCATCTACATTAACTTTACCTTCCCTGAAGTCATCTGCAGGCATGACAGATTTATTACTTGTAACTGAGGGATCTCGAGATTTTTTCCAAGACTTCATGAAATAAATATTTTAAAACTCTTGCCTATGAACCAGTGATGGACTTCATGCATTATTAGTAGTATTATAAGAGCAGATACAATTTATGCTGATCCTGATCTTCTTCTTTGTAAACTGTCAGTTTAGTTTCTTAAAAAAACCAACCAAAACCAAAACAAAAACAACTAAAACAACTACAATACTATTTTTAAACTGACAGTTCCTGTAGTGACTATAGAAATCTTACAGCATTGTAAAAGTAAAGGATGAAATCCAGAGGACTTTTCTCAAGTGAGAACCACTGTATGAAATAAAGATTCCAGACATCTATATTTGAAAGAAAATTTGGGCAGAATTACAGTATTTCTTTTGGACTACTTTTATCTACAAAATATTAGTTGAGAAATCTTTATAATTTTTGTGAGAGTAAAACAGTTACATATAGAATAGTCAAAAACCTATTAGAACTTGCATCTTAGAGAAAATATATGAAAAACATAAAACTGGTAGAGTGGATTATTAATTAAATACATGTAAGCGTAACTGGATGTAAATGTGCCAAATGAAAAATGTAAGGTCATCAACATAATACATAATTATAAATCCTAGCTATGATCTGCCATATGTACACAGGTCAAAGCTAAATCTGCAAGGCATATTCATGTATGGGATTCTCTGGTTTTAATTTGCCTTACCTGAAGCTCTAACTTCTCTGGATCATAGCTGTGATATTAACTACATACACTTTGACGAGTTCTAGCCATATAAACCAGGATGTTCAGATCAATAAACAAAATTTAAAAAATCAACTATTGTCTTAACTTCTAGAATTAAAAAGAGATTTTACATCTTTCTCCTGCTTGCATCCCAAAACTGAGATTGACAAAATCAGTCTCAACTCTTTCCTAATCTTTGAGTTGAGAAAAATGCAGATCCAACCTCAAAGCACAGCAACTGACTAGTTTTCCTTTAGTCTTTCCCTTTTTCTCCTAAGATTCCCAGACCTGGCCTACGTTTGCTGGACTTATAAATGATCCTTTGTTGTGGAAAGGACAAACGTGATGAGCTACTCTTCTCTCTCGCTCCAGACTTTCCGTGGAATAAGTAAGTGTTAGGTGTGCCAAAGAAAGGGACAACCAGTCTGTAATCTAAACTAGCCAGTTTACACAAAAAAGGCGTGGGTTCTAATCCCTTCTCTGAGCACTTACTAGTTTGCTAAGTTTTTCCTATAGATATAGGTTTCCATACAGCTACTTACTACTCTTTATTAATAAAATCAATCTGAAATTTTTAGCAGGTTACAAGAAGACATCATTATTACATATGTTCCAGGAAAGTGGCATTTATCTCATTTCTTACAAAATGAGTAAGCCTTTAATATTGTTGTGTGAAATTAATTCACATCTAAAATATGTGTACAGTTCCAGAAGAGAGGAATTAATTTTCCCTTCAAGGATTCACAGAACAAGAATTACATATCCAGAAGTTTATTTTAATGAATATGGACTGGTTTGAGACTACCAATGCTCTTCATACTGAACTGCAAAAGGCCGCAAAATCTTGGGTTAAATTTTGTTCACCAGGATCTGAAGCCTACCATGAGAGACCAGAAAAACACTGAGTTAAAAATAGTAACAGGGGAATTCTAATTCCATTGAAATCAATATTCCTATTATTTTTGATGCAAATCTGGACAAGATAACATGATACTCGAGAGTTTTTCATTTTTAATTTAATAAAATAATTTTGATTTAATACACTTCAGCTCAACAAAGTCAGTAGCTTCCTCCTTTAGTTAGAAACCATATCAGCTGCCCAATGAAGTTAAAAGGCAGGAAGGCAGACAGCAATGCTAAAGATTTGTTGATGGATGTGTACATACCACCTTTCATCATTCCCACTTCGTAGCATTTTCTCAGTCGGCAGGCCTGGCAACTCTTCCTTCTGTTCTTGTCAATGGTGCACTGGTTAGTAGCAGGACACATGTAGTCATTGTGCCCTGTGAAACCAGAGGGAGAGTAAGGACACAATTATACACAAACATAACAAAAATTACTATAACATCTTAGATAAAAAGGTAGGGTTATCATCACAACCTCTCACAAAAGTGTTGATACAGATTTTGAAACTAACATCTCCATGCCACACATTTATTTGCAAGTTCTTGGAATAAAAACTTCTGCAGACTAATTAAAACAGTGAACAATTAAAGCAGCCAAGAAAGAGGACAGATTAATATGAACAAGTGATTTGACTTCCTTGCTCTTAGGCCAAGAAATACAACGCCATCTGGTTTTGTGTGCCTGTGCTGATGTTTAACCAATAGACTGCACAAAATGAGGTTTACAAAATTAAAAAGGTCTATGCACAAAAGATTTTATCTACCACAGTCTGGGGCAGTTAAGAAACAAACAACAACATAAAACAGAAGCAACAATGCTCACATGATTAACTGTACCTCAGGGATAAATCAGTTGCTAATCCCAGATGCATATCTATTGATATGTGCAAAAACCTTTTGACATGACAAATTCTAGAATTACCACATGCTGAAACCAAGCTTGTTACTGGTATCTTCTCCTTCAGACCTCCTCTTCCTTATTTATTACTCTCTACATCTCAATTCTCATAACAAGTATTTTTAGCATATCGTAATTTGTTACTGCCAAAAAGCCTCTATTCGAATTTGCTCTTAAAAAATGAGTGCTTAAATCTGCTATAAAATTATTTTCCAGCCATTGACAACGGTTATCAAGGGTGAAAAGGTCTCTTCAAAATTATGTATTCATCTGAACACAACTAAGGTGCAGTACACATACGCAAAAAAAAAAAAGTTACTGCAGAACTGTTTGTTCTTTCTTTGAGGTCAAGGGATCAGCATGAGGTAAAGTAGGGTGGAGGTTAGACAGAGGCCTTGGTCTCATCAAATCATCTATCCTTGACTACAAATTAGAAAATAGAGTAAAAATTACTATCAGATTACACCAGGAACATCTGCTCTCTAATGCTGCATCACTGGGATCTCATCAAAATAAGTAGCCAAACTGTAAACTTGTTAATAGGGGGGCAGATGACTATGCACTGTCTCAAATGCAGAGAATTATTATTTTTTAGGTCTACTGGACAGAACAATATAATACTGGAAAAGTCTGTATCCACATGCTTTGCTCCAGCACTGCAGTAAAAAGGTACAACTGAACCACCACCTCAACCCAGCATGAGAGAACACTTTAATTTTCAGTTCCTCTGGTAGGATACAGACTGTTCTACATCTGATTCAAAACCTTTCACATGTAAGGAAACAAAAAAAATCAAGTCAGAAAGAAAACAGCCTCAACCACATATGCAGTATCTGCAGGGAAAAGGAGCAGAAAAAGAAAGCCATCTTTTTAACAAAACGCACTTATATTGAGTCATACTAAGCAGCAGTGAAATATTGTAGCACCTGACCTCAATCACCTGGCTTGTTTCATTAGCCAACTTTGGAAATTGCATAAGATAAAGACGGAAAGCTTTAGTAACTCTTTTTAAAAACAGAGGAATACTTTGAAAGAATAGCTAATCTTCTTCCTTGTGAAGTTAAAAGTTAAATTCACATGGTGAATGAGTGCAGGCTTTGAAATCAGCTAATATTCAGAACATCATTTAGGTGTATCTAAAATAAGCAGATAAATGTTCCCATTTAGGTCGAAGCTGAAAACATGCTTACCACCTTTGCTGGATTGGCTGGTGTTCATAATATTCAAAGGTAAAAAAAAAAAAAAGTGACAGAAGTCATTGTATGCAAAAACCAAAAATCAAGTGGAATCAGTACCATCAGGGCAGCCATCCTATTTTTGCTGTGCTTATGTGGGTGATGACCTTCTCCTTGGCTCTGAATCTGTATTTCCTTGTGCAAACCACGAGTGTTTGGAAATAAGCACTTGGCTCATAGAATAGTACACAAAATAATCCTATTTGTAATAGAGCTACAGTTCCTACTTCATATAATAATATGTTTCCTTTCGAAGAGTTTATCATGAATTTACCATTTAAACGTTACCATGATTATTCTGTTTTCATGCACATGATCTGCACCTTAGACAACAGACTGTTCATTCAAAGTACCTGATAGACTTCACAGAATAAAGAATGTAAAATTTGCCTTCAAAAAGAAAGAAAGATCTGTGTGTGAGGGGCATTCTTCAGATTATGAGTGTCATAGTAACATCATTGTTTAACCTTTCACATTTCCTGTAAATCTAGGAAAAAGACAATGCATTTAATATTTCTCATAATTTTTGGTTTAGTTTGACTGACATGCCTTCAGGAGATGGGAAAATATGTAAGCAACCAGAAGAAAACGTGTGATAATTTGAGTATACAGTAAAAACTATTATCAAATTAATCAGGAAAGAAGAAAGAAACTAAAGGAAGAAGGAAGGCAGGAACCTTTCCTGCTTGTCCACAGTACTATCAGATTTCAAGCATTTAGCTGCTGAAAGTGAAAAAAGAAGTTTCCTTTGCAAGGCACAGACACAGACTAAGGCAGTCTAGCTTGGGGTGGTATGGAAGAGAAAAGGCAGAACAACACAATTAATAGGTAATATACAAAAACAGGTTTTACTGTAAAAGTGAAATAGTATAAAACTCAGTAATCTTGATGTAAGCTGAATTGTCTTTTAGCTATTCAACCTTTTATCTAATGTTTAAAGCTCATCTCTTGGCAAAGGTGATTCCAATCAATCTGACCTACTAGAAGGGATTTCTGAAATGGGACACAACAGGTGCCCAGCTGCCCTGACCTTTATTTTCGTAGTATCCAATGCATAACACATGCCAGAAGAGAGGGTAATTAGGCCACCTGAGAGTTGGTATCACAGGAAAACCAAGAGGAAGAAATATCTTCAGTGATCACTAACACTCGTAGAGGGAAGCAGACATCACTTGGACTTTATGATCTTATTGAGGCTTTTTAAAAATAAATTATCAGACAACTTGCACAAAATTAAAGGCAGTGAATTTAACAAGGTGGATTCCCTAGTTTTAATCCCCCAGTGTATGACTTGCACCATCATGAGCCACCACAGAAGAGTCTATTGGAGCAATTGGCGGAACTTGGGGAGGGGGTGGTCTGTTTTTTCTATGACAACTCATGAATTGCACATTTTAAAACAGTAAAAATAAAACTAAGTATTTTTATAGCACGTCAGGATATGCTAAGGTCTCTCCAGAATGGGGTGCAAAAATCAGATCCTTTTCTCATAGCATTAACTTTTGATGTGACACTCGGCATGATAATGACCAACAGTGGAGGGCAGGAGGATGAGGACACCTAGGATGATGTCGTTGAACTGACTCATCATGCATTTTGAACAAAATAATAATTTTTATTTATATATATATATATAAAAAATATAATTATAATTAATTATATATATATAATTATGTTAATAATAATAATATTTGCTATCCTTTTACTACTACGAGCTTTTCCTTTAACTATTCTTTTATTTTCAATTCTCATGTCACATATTTCTTAAACTATTCTTTATCTATCTGAATAAGGCAGCTACCAGGTTATCCATTACATCTGGAAGCACCAGATCCTTCTATGATCTGACAGTGAAATCAGAAAAATGTTAATACATGTCAGCTAGGATGAAAGGAAGGAAAGGAAGGCTAAACTGCACTTTATCCACACCTTAAGGTGCCAAACAAGACTGGAGATGAAAAGCAAAACCTGGAAAGAATTACATAAAAACAAAAAGAAAAAACAAAAGAGAAAAGCCCTTGGACATTACATAGGCTAACCCAGTAAAAACAAATGTTGAATGTAGAAGAAAAAGCAACACCAATTTTAAGTTAAAGTGCCCCAATAAAACTGCACTGATTGGTTTTAAAATCTCACTTTTTCCTAACAGGTTCAGAGAAGAACCGAAGGTTATGTCTAAATCTTTTATAAGCACAGATACTCAAACTCACAGCTTAATTACCCTCAGACAAGGTCTTTGGATTTGGAATTTGGGTTCTCTTAGCAACTATGCAGCACTGCTGAGAAGATTAATCTTCTTTCTGGTTTTAAACAAGCAAAACTTGTGGCAGTAAGGAAAAGGGCCTAGAAGGGTGTAAAACATACTTCATTTGCATGCAGTGAGGAAGTCCTCTTTTTCTGCATACCTCAGAAAGAAAGATTATGAGATATCCTGAGTTAGAAGGGACCTGCAAGGATCATCAAGTCCAGCTTCTGGCCCTGCACAGGACAGTCCCAACTATCACACCATGTGCGTGAGAGCATTGACACATTAATTACAGAACCACTGAAGCTTCCCAGTTTATTTGAGCTAAAATGGGGAGGGGTAGAATTCTACTGAAGAAAACTCCCAAAACTATTATAAAGAGCCTAAGGAGCTAATGAGAAAGGAGGAAAGGTTAAAATTTACATATACTGTGTTATGTCCTTCAGCTGTGTCATGGAGCTCCCAGACCATGTTTGCCTTCTAGTGGAATCTTCTTGTCTTCACTTAGGTATAACTGTAACTGTTCACCTGAGCAGGTAATTCCAGCCAAATGATTACGATACCGACCTTTTCTTAAACCTTTCTATATACTAACAGGAAAAATGAAGAAAGAAGAAGAGTGTGCACTGCATGAGGGTACCAAACCTACTCCCATCTCACCATTATAATAGTGCATTAACTTATATATTGAGAAAGAGTGACATATTGAATAAAAGCCACTATTTAACTTAATAAATCTATAAATATAAAATTGTATTTTCTACTCAAGCAAATAATTGTGAAGTTGTGAAGTTATTGGCCTTATCTTATAATTTAATTTGGTGTTTCATCTACTATTTCAGGATTATGATACCCTGCGCAAAGTCTACTTCTACCCCAGTCCAATTTTTCTAATTTTAGACAAGGTAACAAAATAGAAAGTATATTTTTTCCTCATGAAAAATAAAAATAGACAAAAATACTCATCCAATCTCACAAAATCTGGCAAGGAGTACAATATCAAGTTTCTGTTTCCCTAGCTGATAAATCACAATTGTTTTAAGTTCTTGGCACATGATTAAAACAACAGCTGCATTGAAGGGAAAAACTCCCACAATGTATTACTCACAACCATCTCAATATGATCTCTCCAGAGACAAAAAGCATTTTCAGAGAGAGCTATAGGCATGTCATGGCCATCTTATTCCCATAGACTTTGAATTAAACTCTTGTATTTTTAGCTTCCCAGTTTATTTGAGCTAAAATGGGAAGGGGTAGAATTCTACTAAAGAAAACTCCCACAGCTATTATAAAGAGCCTAAGAAGCTAAAAATATTGCAAATTGCTCTTGTGTACTCAAAATACTATCAATTGTTATCAACAAAAAAATTAATGTGACTCCCTATTTTTATTCCAGGTATAACATCAGGTTGGGATCTTCAGTACCTGAATGGTTCTTGCTATCATATATTTTTCAAGGACCTGTAATGTAGTTATCCTTGCAGTACCCTTGGAAGGGAATTGTTGGTGTTTTTATTTTACTGGCAGGAGGAGGGGAGCAACAAAGGATTCTCACTGCACAGAGCATGCAGTGGACATGGGCAACTCTAAGCACAGTGAGTTTTCTGCACCAGCATCTGTGAAACTGAAACCTGAGTACAGGTGACAGCTGCCTTGCTAAATTATTATACTACTCTTTGACACCAGTATTTTGACCAAAAAAAAAGACCATTTTCTTCCCATCTACTGCTTTCTGCTGTGAAGTAGAACTTGGTTATATTCTTCTTTAATTTACTGATATATATCTGTGATCCTTGGTTAGCTCTCTCATACCCTAACATCATCCATGCTCCATAGTATGAAGAGTCATCCATTTTATAATCAGAAGGGTCAAGTCTTGTCCTGCATATGTCTAGCCACATTTTAGAGTGAGAATAGCTGTGTTATCTGTCACACTCTCTAAAAGCAAGTGGAATAGTTTAGCACTTTTCTGCAGGACAAAAATTGCATGTTCTCTTGTAGTTTTTAAATGCAAAGTGCTTTTTTTCCTCATCTGAATATTCTGAATTGCCGACAAGCTCAGTCCTGAGCTAGGAATAATGTGAGCCTTCAGATGAAATATTCATTAAACACTTGCAACATGTAATACTGTTTAATTTTTTTGTTGTTGTTGCTTGATATGGCACAACAGTCATATTCCAGAGGAAGTAAAACAACATTTATGGTGATAATACAGGATACATTAAGAACAGCTTCTAAAAGCCAAGAATTCTGTCTAGGAAGTGGGAAGAGCTTTGGATTTGGCAGAGGAAAAACAAATGACCACTTATAAAATCAGATAACAGTCAGTTCTCTACTCTCTGGTAATGTGTGCTGCCCAGCTTCAGAAAGGTTTTCAATACTGCCTAGATTGACACGTCATAGGTCAGCTAGGAAAATATAGTTCAGATGATTTCAGAAAGTCAGTCTCGGGGAAGAACTATCAGAGTTCACTGTTACAATGGAAGCTGACATTGAATGAGGCTCCATAGTGTCTGTCCCGAATCCAGTTATATGTAGTGTTTTCCTCACTAATGGGTAGTGATCTGGAGTATTTCTTTTATTAATTGCTATTCATTTGTAGATGACATTTATATATGTTACAAGAACAGAGAAAAGGCCAGACTACTCTGCTAGCCAGCCTAAAATAAATGGCAAGAGAGTATGGAATAAGAATTCCTAATCAACTTGGCAAACTGGAGGTAGCACACAGGAAAACAACAGCACAAAAGTACAAAGTACAAAGGACTGGTAGAAATCTCTGCATGAAAATAGGAGAAATCATATGCCCAAAACAATAAGGAAAAGAAATTGTTTCTTCTCCAGAAAAGTATGCCTGAGTTTATTCTGCATCACACATTGATTATGAGTATCATGTTTTTGTAAATAAAGCAAACATTACAGTTTGGTGGACATAGACAAATACCATGTGATGGATGGGCTTGCCAGGTAATCCTATTGCTCTGTTCAGTACTTGTAAAACACCATACTGAAGGAAAGCATGCTTTAAGAAAACAGAAAACAGTAAAAAGTGGATAACCTCCAAAGCAGAGCAACTAGAAGATTAGAAGTTGAGAAAACAAGACATGTGAGAAAATGTTGAATAAACCTTGTTTCTTCAGGTTAGGTAAAACATTTTTTTTTTTCAGGTGTGATAGCAGTCTTCCATGCTTTAAAGGTTGTTGCAGAAAGAAAGAGAGCAATTGTTTTTGTGGCATGATTTGCAGGAAGATAAGTGATGACCTTAACCTGCAGGCAGGAAGATTCAAATTTCCTAGCAGCCTTCAAAGATAAGGAGAATAAAACATTGGATCAAGCTACAGGTTTTAAGAAGCAGTTCAATAAACATGTATAAGGAATTGGTAGAAGTTGATCCTTTCACAGGACAGAAAGATGAACTAGACCTCAAGGTCCACTGCAACCCGAAGGTTTATTTGGGCCATGAAAAATAAGGCAGTATCCTGGATACAAACATCTTAAGCCCCTATCACATCCGTGCTGAACACAGCACTTAAATTTTGCTATAAAAGTACTGCATTCAATATTGCCTTACTAGGAAAAAATAGGCATTGACTCTTGCCTTTCAGTAGCACTCAAATTTCTGAAACAAGATCACCATCAGTTAGGCTGCTGAAATTAAAAATGTATGTTAGAGCATGCAATCAGAGCAAAAAAATGCAATCAGAGCATGTGTTTAGCTTGAGGGACAATGGAGAAAAATTACTAAACGCACAAAAATAAATCAAAAGTTTCAGAAGAACCTGGCTGACCACCAGTAGTTCGAGAAGTCTCAATGACAGCTAAACCCAGGCAGACTTTTCAAATCCACATTTTCTAGCCTTCAAACTTCCAACAGCCATCTCCTGGAAGCCATCAAACTGGAACCATTTCACTTTTTTTCTCAGACCAGATGCCCATCTGCAGCTCCCTGTTGATTGGCTGTGATTACCTCTGCTAGTCTCACTGAGGTTCATGTTCTGTAGTTTGGCTGACAGCTCATAGTACCAGTGTACAAGCAGTCTTATTAGGGAGTTTCTGCCTTCTTGGCTGCAGGATCTGAGCTGTTTTAAAACAGATTACAAAAATACCATCAAAACAGAAGACAAGAATGGAAAATTAAAGGGCAGATCTCAGAAACCTCCCAAATTGACACTGTTGCAATTGCAGCACTTCACCATTACCTAAACACTCACTAGCATGTTTTACCAGTAAAATTCTCTCAAAGATGAAAATATGTATACATTACCACCCCTCTCAGCATTACATACTTTCAACAAAGTACAGCTCTATCACTGTGAAGTTAAAACAACTGATAACACTCAAAGTCTACTGCCAAAACTCTCGTACTTGATGGTCAGAAGGCGTAACTGTTAATTAAAATCCAGGTTCAAGCCACACAATCAAAATACTTCCCAGCTTCAAGAATTCCTGCACTTTGGAGACCATTATATCTCTGTGATCAAGACATTAAAGGCAGGCCTCTGGAATTCCTCATCTATTCATCCATCCTCAGAAGCCAACCTGTTCTGTTAATGGCTCCCATCATGGAGTAGTTTTTAATTGACTGTAGGTGAAATATCCCAAATATGAACAAAAGCTGTGAACAAAAGCAGAGAAGATGCACCTGAAAAACATGAGAAGGGCATATGAAGGGGAAATAGAAGTGGGGATTTCTAAAATGCTGCAGCAATTCTGGGATCAAGATACCCTCTAATGTAAGGATTCACCCCTGGTTGCTTTTGAATCCCTTGTGGTCTCTCAGGGTTTGCAGACACCCATATGTAGGCATTTGCTGGATGCTTGTCAGAGGTGGTATGAGTAATTCCTTCCTGTCTCATAAGGCTTGGTGGCTATCCAAAAAGCAAGGGAATTACAAGGGGGAAAGAATGTGTGAGTCACAAGGGGATTTTTAATTTGTAAATGGCACTTGTAAGGCTCATGTTGAAATACATCATCCAATTCTGACATCCAAATTTTAGAGAGGCTGTTATGGGTGTGGGGGAATGAGTAAAGGTGCAAAGATAATGGACTCAGAAGATAGAAAGACATATAGCAGGAGACTGAAACATTTTAGTTCACTTAAGATATCAAGGTGATTTGATTGACTTGATGACTTAATTTATAAGAACTATCCACAGGAGAAAGATAGTAGTTACTAAGACTGGTTCATGGAAGTGATGTAAAAGCCAACGTAACACACCTTAGAAAGGTAAATTTTTAGTATATGGGAACACAAATCAGAATAAGCCATCATTGTAAGAAAACTCTTGAGCCCGCATATCATGTCTGAGCATCATCTAAAATATTCACCTCCATCAAGTTACTGGGCTTTGTAGATGGGTAGCATATAAAGTTTATATTGAGAGAAGAATAGAATTATATATCTAATGGCCCTTCTTGATCTAAAAATTTATAAGTATTTTAGTAGAGAAGTACAGTGTGCTGTGCTGTGGCTCCTTGTCATGCTTCTGAAATCAAGTCCCTTGACCAAGTATACCCCTGAAGGCTACATATGCTGGGTGAAGAGTAAAGCTCTCTGCTATCACCAAGCAACATGGTATTCTTGATGTCCTGTGACTTTCCTCTTCCATGAAAGATTGTACATTAATATCACTCTGCACTGAGATTTCTCAAAACAAGGTCCCAAATCTCTTCTGGGACATAAACTAACAAAATAGACTGACATAGTAAGTTTCAGGAGGCAGTTGAGGTTTTCCACAAACCATCTGTTGTTTAAACAAAACTGAAAAGTTGCACATATTGAGACAGTTTCTAATTCAGGTTACCTTTTAAACTTTAACTTCTTGACAACAAAGACACCTTAGCATTTAAAACACACAAAATATTACCAGGAACATTCCAGATCCCCTGGATAAAAATGAAGCTATCTATTGTCACCTCAGGTAAGTTCCAATGCAGATGTGAGTTTTCACAATATTTCAGTATATACTCATGCAGGTAAATATAGATACCTCAGATATCACTGAGAATAACAGAGGTGATTGATTACCACATACAGCTAATTCACGTCTGTCCTTACTTTTCCTGTGGTTCTATTAAGAACAGTATAGAATGTTTGACTACAGTCTAACAAGAACATCAGTGTTCATTACAGCAATTCTCCTGTGAAATTTCTGATGAGAAGTACAGAAATTATCATCTCTGCATCTATACATGTATATGAGAAATACAGCTTAGCAAAGAACAAACTAGCACAGTTATCTTTGCTGAAACAACAAAAATCTTTGCTTAAAGCATTTTGGTTTATTTTTGTTCATACAAAAAAGTTCTGTGGACCTTAACAGTGTTTAATCATATGATTTGCAGGAATTTTTTCCCGTTTATTTTAGGAATGGAGAGCATATATACAGTGCAGTATACATAATAAATCAAAAATATACAAAATAATATTTAGTCCACATATTCTTCTATAAATACACCTGCATTCATTCCTAACTATCTGATCACAACATATTTAAAATTATTATCATCTGCACGTAAATGAATGTTTTTTGCATCTATTCTCAATCTAAAAATTATTTTCATTTTCATCAATTGGACACGTTCAATGAGAACATGTAATTGCTGAAATAGAGATCTCTTCCAAATCCAGTAGAAAATTCAAAAATTACCTTAGTTCATCAAGACTGGGCAGCTATGACTTTAAACACTCTTCAGAAGACTTTTCATGCCATCTGTGATCAAAAGATCACAGTTCTCTCATAAGTACTCATGTTCTTGAATTATTTTTTTTATATTTGTGGATGCCATTTTTTATGATAACTTAATCTCAAAAGAGGTGTGTGGTAGGTTCAACTGTAGAAAGTACAGAGTTTAACAAATGGGATCAGAAGTCTAGAAAGCATGTTCTACTGAAAGAACTTGGTTTGTTTAGTCTAAAAAAGAGAAGACTGAAAAAAGATATGATAACAGTCTTCAACTATGCAAAAGGTTGTTGTAATAAGCCTTCTTCGTGCCCACAGGGGATAGGGCAAGAAGCAAGGAGCTTAAATTAGAGCAAACGTGACTTATAGATCACAGAAGACATTTTATCGGGTACTGGAAACTTAAGCTGTAAGTTTTAAAAGCTTACCTACTTAAAAATTACCTTAAATATATATATGTAACAAGAAGCAAATTTACTAACTAGCCTTTAGGGTAGCACAAATAGATAACAGATCCATTGTGGTGGACCACAACATTTGTCCATGTGGAGACCAGGGCAAAACCACCAAGTGCTGACAGCACAAGCTCAGTAACCAGATTCATTTCTTCTTCTTCAATGGCCAAAAGCTGAAGATCTGTGCTGTACAATTACTTGCTAGCTCTTACTTTTGCTTAAAGCTATTTCAATTTCCACTTTGTTGTGGCTTAGTTCAGTTCAAGCACAAGGACAATTTCAAAAGTCTAAGAATAATCCTGATTTGTTCAGGGGAAGTGAAAAGGAAAAATAACAAAAAGCACAACAAGGGAGCTGTTCTCCTGATATTGCACGTTAAAGTAAATCACTCTGATGTGAAGAAAAAAAATTTCACCCTTTCTCCATTCGGTGTTGCTTATTACTGACCTCTGGTTTTAACCACTTACTCTTTTAAAAATCATTTTAGTGTGTCTGGACAAACAGAAATATGAGTAACTATTGACTAATCATTGACATTCAAATAATTCCATCAATGTCTACCCTTCAGCCAGTCCTTCACTTTTTTTTCTTCAAGGCAGGGAAAATTCTGAGCTGAATGCTGGAGGTATTATTTAACTCACCTCATTGCTAGTCATGCAACAAAAGAGGCAAAAATCACACCTTGTTACATGAAGTAAAAGTGTTCCACACTATGTTTACTTCAGTAAAAGAAGCAACAGAAATTTTTGTGCCTATATATCATCTGGAGATTTAAAAAACTATAGAAACCTAAATAAAGCACAGCACTTTACAAGTTTTCTGATGAAAAGGAAGAAATCTGTTTTATTTTCTTCTCTAAAACTTAGATACTGAACAGTACCTGTATTTTCAGGAGAATTAAAATTACTTCTTACTCAGTTTAAGAGATGTTGAACAAAGCAAAAAAAAAATGCATTCCACAAAGTGACAGGCATTTAAATAAAGAATCATCCCTGTCACAGTAATTGACATTGTTTTTGTTAGATGCCCTTTACTCCACTAGCCTTTTTAACCATGACAAGACTGTGAACTAAACCATTCTGTGTACAGTTCAAAGCTCTGCTTTGTTGACAGACACAAATAATATTTCATCAAGGAAATATTCCTTTTCAATACTCGCTCTCAAAAGACATCTAACATCTTTAAGGAGTTGAGATTTAGACTTAACCATCTGGCTAATGGAGCACTAAATTAAGATTAATAAATCAACTGGCAGGAATTAATCATCTGACAGGGAATTCTAAAAAAAAAATGCCTCGGAGAAGAGGAGAGATATGCATAGCCTGAAAGAGTGGTCATTTTGATCCAATATGGATTTTTAAATCAAATTTCTCACTGCCACCATGGTCAGACATACCTAAAGAAACAACAACACAGAAAAGTTTTTCCTTTCCTCATTGATGTTGGACTAAATAACAACATATTGAATACCTGCTAGAAGCATTCACCAAACAGAGAGCTAAATCTATGTGGGAGAGCACACTAACTGCTAATGAAAACACAATAAATGTCATTGTCCCGGACTCCACTCGCAATCTCCAGTATCTTCTGTTTCCTGAAGGGTAAAGAGTAAAGGTGACTCACTTGAACAGTTTATTACCTTGAATACTCCTTTTGAAAAAGGCTTTGCAGCCCTCGCAAGACCAGACGCCATAGTGGTATCCTGAGGCGTAGTCGTTGCAGACAGCACAGTACCGGGTTTCCTTGGTGGACTCCATGGACAGGCTCCCTTTCTCACTGGTACTGGACATCCTCTCCCGGATGCTGTGGCGCCTGTTATCAGAGCTTGGTCTGTGGATAGCAAAAAAAAAAACAAAAACCACAAGCATAGTTCTTTCAGGGAGGTTAAGCTTCATCCACTGCTTCAGGTTGTAAGAAAGAAATCTTGTTTGTTTGTTTGAAAACAACCGATAGACAAAAGAAAAAATTTTTTATCTACTGCCCTCTCTCCTAGCTGGAAAGTCGCAGAATTGGTAAGATACAGGGGAATTTCTCATAAATCAACCTGAAGTTATTGGGTATTGTACCTTGAAAAATTAAAAAGTTATTAATTAATTTTTCAACATTACAAAGGAATACAAAAAAAACCAGCACTATTTTGTGTACCTGCTCCTATCCAAAGGTGTCAGCATAACTGCAATATCAGCAGCTACGTCAAGAATCTGAGTCAAAAATCACTTGATGAGTGCACCTGAATTAATTATTAACTTAAATTATTACATTATATACACCTAAATTATTAACCAAGCTATTTTCAAGTGTTATTGCCCAAGTTGAGATGCAAGCTTTCCTTCACTTGTCAAGATCTAATACTGCATAAAAAGGTGCCTATTCTCATCACAATACCACTTTCATAAAAATTAAGAAGCAGTTTTAGCAAAAAAAAAAAAAAAAGAAAAAAAAAGAGAGAGTGTATTGAAAATTTTTGCCAAAGAACTTTTGTTCTAGTGATACACAAATGTTACTGCACATGTACTAGATATGCACATGACCGGCATGTGCAGGATGCAGGTGAAAACCAAACAGATCTATCTGGAAATGGCAATGAATTCACATCCAATTGAACCTGGTAAGAGGTTGTTATGGGTAGCTGCTGCAGGCATGGTACACAACATTGAAAAAGCTGAGAGGATGTGAAATTGCCAAGGGAACCACCAGTGAACTCTGGGATTGCCCCTGGAAGGCAAACAGTTCTTGCAAAACATGCCTTCCAGTAAGAGTCTGCACTAAAAATTGTCCAGGAGACAAATGCCGTCGGGTGTGACAGCACCAGACAAGCTAAAATATGAAGAATCCTACTGTTTATAGTAATTACCCACTTTCATGCATGCTTTAATTGCTGATTAATAAACAGGTGGTTTTTATCTCCCCAGAGTCTCAACATTTTCTCAAACAAACATATCCTGGCTTTGAGCCTAGGAGACTCTCTTTCAGATTTCTTCCTACACACCTAATTTTGCCTTATTCCCTTCCTGACCACAGCAAAACTTGCTGTGTTTTGATGAACCAAGACATCTGGCACCAACCACACCTTCCTGCTCAAAACCCGTACTCCCCAGCAGCTTTCTGATTTCTTTAGGTATGCTCAAATATCTCATCTAGCATAAGTTGCCTGACATCTCCAGCTGCAGTACCTCTCAACATCCAAAAGCTTTCTAGCAGCCAAAGGCACACTCTCACGTGTGCTGTCAGCCATCCCCTTGAGACCTTATACATATAATTTCTGTCCCCAAATATGATATTAATTCAAAGCTTTTCAATCAAAATTTATCAGTTATTAGAGACACATGAGGCTTTACCATATTAGACAGCAGAAACTGCTACTGGCACCATTCAGGAAAACTGCATTTTTTAAACCCAGTGTTCTTTGCCAAGACTTACGCATCAGCTAATTTTGAACATTTACTTAATTTTTTTTTTTTCCTTTGGAACTTGTGCAGAAGTGAAGAATTGTAAAGGGTGAAGTGCTGACATGACACATCTCTGTTTTTTTAGTGAGACAGGAAAATTGGAGAATGTCACAATTGACAACGTGATTCTATGAAACTAGGCAGGGAAAAAAGTCCTTGCATATTTTAGACGCTAAAATGTAAAAAATTAAAAATTTAAAACGTACCAAAATTAACACAGTATCATTAATCAATCATTATGGGTGAAACACATACATTGTTCATATAATTATCTTTTCTAGCCCAACAAACCTAGCTAACTTTTCTTCCTTATTCTTCTCAAGGTTCTGAACCTTCCTCTGAATTTGCTTTATCCCAGTGCCTCATTTAATTGACTTTTTTTTTCTACTGATCAAAGCTGTTGTTCCTTATCTTCTCCACCCCATTCTCCTCTGTCTGCAGCTTTATCACCTCTGTCAGTATAACTTTAAATAAATCACGTTGTGGCTTCTTTAAAATACATACTCTTAGGTGTATATAACTACAAGAATGTTTTAAATATTTGAAGTAAACCAGCAAGCAATCTAATAACTGTCAATATAATTTTAACAGCAATAGACTAATCTGTTAGGTACACATGATGACTTGATAAATATTCATAATCTTTGATCAATTTTTTAAAAAACTGATAAAAAAATGCATTACACAAGATAAGGTTCCTAGAATTATTTTCATATCAATAAGAAGTACAAAGAATTTAACACTTTGCACTTTAAAAAACAGTACAAGAAAAAAAATTCAAGTTTCAAAACAATTACATATTTCTGCAGGTGTGTAGCAGTTTTCCAACATCGCATGCTTACTAAAGCAATCCTAGTTTCCCAACTGGATATGAAAGAAAACTCTTTCATAGGTAAAACCAAAATTAAGAAATACAAAAACTATCAGTCATCATTGATCTATCAGTCCAGATAAATTAAATTTTCAACTTTTCAGAATATTCATCCTTTTTCAGATCAAGCCTAGGTTCACAAACACATTTTTATTAAAGTTATACTTAAGAATAATAATAAAAAATTGCTCAAAAATTACCTGAAACAAACAAAAAAAGCTTTTCTAGCATAGAACAAATTTTAAAAAATCATTAAATATGTACACTCCAAAGAAAATAAGCTGCATGAAGACACTAAGAAGGAAGACGCAGTAAAGATAGATATCTTTTCATGCTTGTGTGGAGTCTGTCCCACAGGTTCTGTCCATCCTCAGTCACACAACGAGGCCCTATTTCCACAGGGAGGCTGCAGGCAGACGCAATGAGAGAGCTTGTTCCCTGCAGGCACTCCCAGGGTCCATGGTCCCAGGGATCACAGGGAAGCAGTGCCACTGCTCACACCTGCCTGCAGTGCCCACATGCGTCAAATATCACTCAGGTCTCCACCACCTTGCTGCACACCAACTTGCAACTCGAGAGAGCACTATCAATCTGTTAACACAGACTTTCACAAAGACAAAGGAATCTAAAGATGACCTTGCTGCTTCCTGCCCTCAGAATCAGTGCCACTCCAGCACCACTTGAGCAAGGTTTTGCAAACTGGCCCTGCAGAAGTCATCACATTGAGGCTTTGGTGAACCACAGTGGGAAGCACACTAAAATACCCCTAGCCCCATATTCCCCAAAAATAACATCCTTTCTATTTATAAGTGGAAATAAAAGCTGGTAATAAATTAAGTCAAGTAATTATTAGAGGAGATGAGGAGAAAAACTTTTTGTGAAAAGAGGATCCCAATAACAGATTGCTAAATCAAAATAAGATATCAGATTTCATCCAGAAACCAGCTGCTAGTTAGCGCACTGTTAACCACTGATGCTGTGTCCTGACAAAAAAACCCTAACAGTTTGCTCTTCATCCAGTTTTCAGCTGGGTTTCAAGGGTTGGTGTTCTGGAGAACATAGTACAAAAACCCAACCCAATAGGTTGCTTGGGTTAGGTTTTTTTTCCATCTTGCTTAATAACTTTGGCAAGATGATCATTCCCAAAATACAAGAGCAGAACCTTTTCTACAATTCCCTTTGTAATCTATGCAAACAATAACAACCAATTAAACCAAAAGACCAAAAGATCTTGCCAACTATGTTTATCAAAAAACTCCACAAATTAAAAAGAAGGAAAGCTCAGACAAAGCCCTCTCTCCAAGGCCTGTGCAAAACCAGAAGAGATTAGAAAGCTAAAAAATCCCAGAATTTCCTTCTCATTTCCAAATGTAATAAAACAAATGTAATAAAATGTAATCAAAATGCAGTGTTTGGAACCTACAGAGCAGAACAAACTTGTCTTCCACACTCACTTTCATGTTTCACACTTCAGTGAGTGTGTAAGGAAACAAGACACCTTTACTTTATACATTCACTCATCACCTGCAGCTCTGAATCAGAAAGAGACTATTAACCCTATGTTGACTTCAAAGAAAAAGAAAGTGTACATGAGACAAAGTTTTATAATGTAAAATCAGTTTTTTTACATCAAGATAATCTGATTGGAAGGCAGGATGAATTTAGGATAGCCCAAAGTACACAATCCACACAAGAGTGAGGTAAGGCCAAATTTATTCACAACCCCAGCGTTGCCTGAAATAAAGAGATTTCATAGTAGGAGGGCTTAAGGGAAAAATTATAGAAGCAGTTAAATAAGATACCTTGAAAAATTCTAGTTTTCTGAATTTATTTTCAAACAAGAAACTTTAATATGCAGCTTCTGAATCTTGCTTATCTGAATGGATGAAAGTTTCCAGGGTAATGTGTCTCAAAACTAATGGTCATTTCAAAAGCAGTCAAGGTCTAACACAAATGCATTTCCACACACTGCACTTATTATAACACCATTCTACCGTTCCATATGAAATTAATCTGCTGTTAGAATTTGAACTTCTGTATGAGGCAAAATATTTACTAAATACTATTTGAACAGACCTAAGTGCTTGAAAACATATGACATCTCAAGGAAAAGTATTGCAATAGGATTGACCAAGTATATAAATAAACAGAAAACCGCCAAATACATTAAAGACTTCAAAACTGTAGTCTCAAAAAGTAGCTCCAATAAATCTGAAAAAAAATCATATGCCATCCAAGTAAAAGTGTTGGCTTAAAAAAAAATCTCAAAATGTCTAGGGCTGTAATTAAGCTAAATACAACTTCACGACAGAGAGAGAAAGCCTTACATGAAGTACTATCTCAAATGGACAGAATCACAGGGTATATTAGACTAGATGGAACCTTGGGAGGTGACCGACCACATGCCAAGCCAGCGCTGGCACAAGACAGGCTACAGCCATGAAGGTGGTCTCCAGCAATGGGAGCAGAAACTGGCATCACTCCTTGGCTGATACTCCACTGGTGATGAAGATCAGCTAGCGCTCACCCTGGGACCTGATTGTCAGTGATTCCTGATCCATGGCTCTGAGTACATCCAACTCACACAGCTAAATTCTCTTCCTCCTCAAAACAGGATGATTTTGTGTATGCCACTTTAGGAGAATTCTTGCATAGTTCCTGCCTGACCCATACTCTGGGAGAGGGTCACTTAACCTGGCCAAACCGTGCCTGGGAGCGTGAAGCTATTCAGCAGTGAGAGCAATTATTTCAATCTCTGCACTCATGTCCTGGCCTTGTTTAGGTAATTAAAATATATGCAGGGCTTCTTGCTCCACTGTCCTCAGTTTACTCTTTGATGATCAGCAATGTCTCTGGGTGCAGCATCAAAACCAAGAGTAATAAGCATTTCCCTTAGACAACGATGATGTCCCTTCCAGCTTAGTGCCTGCCTCATGAAACTTGACATTTAAGTTCACCAACAATTTCTGTGTGGGATAGATATAGCTGTGAAAGTTTGACACTCCTGAGTGAAAAGAAGCTGTAGGATGAGAAAGAGCTGCCTGTAATTCATACCTCTAAATGGAATGCATGGCTAGGTCCTTCTCTTCCCTTTCTCACAGCCCGGACAGCTACCTGTGCCTTCACAAGTCTTCCTGTCACGGGAAATATATACTGTAACCAGGAAGACCACCAGAGCAGAGCTGCACAGCACCTCCTTTGACACCTAGACAAGACAGGAGGAGACCATCCTGATGGAGAAATGCTCCTCTGGTCACTTATTCTCACTAATTTCATGGCTTCTGCTCATATCTTGTCTTCTCCTTTAGGGTAAGTGAAGGGACACCTCAACAGGACTACTTGCATCCACCCAAGTTGATGTAGTGAATGGATGAGGTGAAGAAATACTGACATAAAAACAATGAGGAGAGAAAATATTAAGAACTACTTTAAAAGTAACAGAAGGTATCTACGATGGCCAAATAAAAAAAATGGCAAGGAAACCACCTGAAAACTGACTGGCCTCATTGCAGAAAAAAGAAAAAAAAATATAACTGACAATAGAGAAATGTAAGAAAAATAAATGTAAATAAAGTTATACGAAAGTTGAATAACAAAATAATCTTTAAATGCCAGCAGTATTTTACTATGTATCAGAAAATCTATTTTGTAGTCAGAAGACATTGAAATGATTTCTTTAGAACCAAAATAAAATAAAATTTAATTTGATAACTTAAATAAAAAAACCTCATCGAAAATATTTCAGTATTGACCAAGAAACAGTAGTGTTGAGGACAAGCTCTGGCAACATGAAAACAAAAGCTTATCTTCTTAGGTCATCAAAACTTCTTATTTGACATGAAATTAAACATTTCCTTTGGCATTAGTTTTATCATCTTCCTTCATTCCTAACTCCAGTTAATTTTAAAATGAGTGACTGAAATGCTACATTTGGATATGCCAAAACTAAACCACTCCATGTGTGCAGAAAAATGTCCTCTAGAACTATCTAGTAAAGTCAGTATAAATTTGCACATTTTTTCAGTCCCTTAAAGCTTCATTTTTGACAAATTTAATTTTATTCTCAGATCTGTCACTAATATTTGCAGACTGCATTAAAGTCTAGAGAGATGTATTTATGCACTGTCACTGAGTGGACAATGACGTCTCCAGCCACATTACCTGGAGGTTCTATTGATGGGAGGGTAAGGGAGCCCACATTACTTGTTCATGTGTCTAATACCTGAATTTGGATGTTTTCAATACTTTCTCCTCCCATACTTCCTCTCCTTGGATTGGTTTTCCATGATTTATACATGTGAGCTAATAATTTTGCAGCAAATTCCCTTAACAATATAAAATTCACCCAGCTTTCTGAAAAATGTGCAAGTTTTGTTTTGGAATGGCAGAGGGGTGAGGGGTGGATTCTAAAGTGGAAACAGCTCAATCTATTTGTCAGTTCTATGGGTCTGAAATTTAAATTAATGCAAAAAAAGTCTTTTGAATAAATACTGAGAAATTGATTCTCTTTCATTCTGTTTCTCAGTGCTGTTGGAATCTAAACCACAGCTCACTTACAGGGTCATTTTCATTATTCTTAAGTAAAGAATGGTGGTACTTCATGGAATAGCCCAAAATTGAAACAATTTTGAAGCAATAGCAATTTTCTGGAGTTTTTTCCCTTATGCAGAGAAGTTTAATAATTTCTTTCTGTACATAAGGTGAATGCAGAAACACCCACACATATTCTTTATATGAGTATACCTTAAAAAAAGATTAAGATTTTAAACAGAGTGGTTGAATTGCATCTTGCAAATGCTACTCAAACCTTCATTTATGTGTCCTGTGCATATGTATGCTACCTTTAATTATGTGACCATAGTTTTCAAAGGGCAGCAGCTCATCAGTGCACCAAATAAAAATGAATTTATTAAATGAGCAGCTACTCTGTCTGTGAGGGTTTTTCCCATGACTGTTCAGTGTCTGGTGCCTTACTATCAGCACATTGTCTGAATTCAGAATTAATTTCCCCCCAGTATTTCCATGCCACTATAGCAATTTAGCAGCTGACAGGTTCTAATGAATGTATTTTTCCAATACTCTTCCAAGTTGAAAGGATAAAAAATGAGTCTGAGAGAGATTAAGGTCAAAAGTATATACTGAGTTACGGGCAACCTGAGTTTTTAAGTACTCACCATTAAATAGGTTTTGAATGTTCAGAGTGCTACTTTTCTTGTCTGCAATTGCAAGAGCAAATGTTCAACACTTACATGAATCAGACTGTAGGACGTCCATACTGCACAAAGAAAATTACAATCCAACACGAGAACGCTTGTGAAGAGTTTGATTTAAATGATTTCTGAACTTTACAGAAGCATTTGTGGCAGAATTGGACAAAGAATTTAGTTCTTCAGGCCAGAAATCAGCTGCTTCCACATAATAATTTTTGCCTCTTTCCTTTTTTTAGTTACCAGCCTTTGGGAAAAATGAGTAGAGAATTTACAGTGACATATTTCACTATATAAGTATGACACATTCTACAGATGTCCCTTTTAATATATTGGAACAGCAGCCCACCTATGATTACCTTATAAATATGGAAACAATTATAATAATAATCACAAAGGGACCAAATAAGACTTGCACAGGTCACCTTATCTTGGGCTTAATAAAATTACAAGTTTGCAAAAAATAGCTTTTTGGCATGTATCACAGAATCACACAGAAT